>OX422192.1:280598-640598 GCA_949130485.1 Agelas oroides | reverse complement strand
AGTCTCGCAAGCCAGACCCACTTCCGCAAAAAAAAAAAGGGAAAGGTCTGGTGAACTGCGTACACAAGCGAAAGAGAGCTAGGACATATTTTCCACTACTGCAGGAGTTGTAAAAACACTTTGACTATACTTCTCAGAGAGCGTGCTTACTCCGCAACAGGAAATTCAAGAGTGCATTATTTGAAATCTGGTTACGTCATCCAGCTAATTGCATTCTGGTGGGACACGGCTTGTGTATGTAGTTCACCAGACCCTTCCCTTCTTTTGCGGAAGTGGGTCTGGCTTGCGAGACTAGTCTCGTACCCAGACTACTTTTCAGCGGGCAAAAAAAAAAGTGGTCTGGAAACAAGACTAGACAAGAGCTAGGCCTACATCAAAAATGAAATGTCCATAATCTCTCCCCCACAAACTGCTCCCCAAGAAAGTTTATGGCATTGTGTAATATTACCATGCAATACTTTAGACTCAGAGCTTTCTTCTGAAATGTTCTAAACCAAAGCCATAAACCTACACTGAGAGCAACTGCTTCACAAACTTCTTTACCTACCGTAGGCTAAATACGGCAGTATAGCTTCTGTAACTGAAGGAAAAAATGTTTCTAGCATCACAAATTATTACCATGCAATACTTCAGACTCGGAGCTTTCTTCTGAAACGTTCTAAACTAAAGCCATAAACCTACACTGAGAGCAACTGCTTCACAAAAGATTAACTAAACAGAGGCGCTCGTTTAAAGCTTTAAAATGACTACACCAGAATCAACTATCAGACACAAATTTTAGTTCTAATTGTAGCGCAACCCTTCCCAAACCGCATAATACCCCACAAAACTCACCAGCTTCAGTACACTTCTCGCTTCTGAAGCTTTTTTGCTTGTCGGTCGGTCGCTCCTTCTCCCTCAAGGCAACCCACAGCTGCAACGCGGAGTGTCCGCGCGTTTAACTATGGAATATATGCGCATCACGTGAGATGTTTCCAATCCCGGTTACGACTCTATTATCTATGGTATTACCACATAATTATTATATAACATTTGTGGGAAGCCGCATTGACAGGCGGAGAATACCCCCAGGTTACGTAGACACAACAACGACCGAGAACGCGCAAACATGTAACATGTCGCGAGGACGGCTTATCAGGACGAAGACTCGGGCGGACAACGTAAACGTTACAACGACAGACAAGACAACATCGAGTGCGAAAATTATCCCCGACTGTTTGGAGCACGTTTTCCAGTATCTGGACACAGCAGACAAGGGCCGCTCGGCACAAGTGTGTCGGCTTTGGAAGGAAACGTGTTATCGTAAGAGTGTGTGGAAAAGAGTCGTTGCTAAGATCTCACTTTCGCGGATGAGCGACGATGTTTTACGCTCGATTCACGAGCGAGGTATTAGAAAACTTCGCATCAGCGAGCACAGGAATAACTTGGAGTGGGTTACAAGGCGTTTTCAGTCATTACAGGGTCTGGATATCTCGGGCTGCCATTACACGAGAGACGAAACTCTCTTGAAAGCGTTTGGAAAAGAGATGCGAGACATGAGAGAGCTTAATTTTAGTTACTGCACTGGTGTCACAGATCTGGGAGTGAGCAGTGCTGTCGAGAAATGTCCTAATTTGGAAACTCTCATCTTGCAAGGCTGTTCAAATGTCCATCTGAATGATGCTACTAAATGGAGTCTGAATCGTTGCAAGAGACTGCAAACGCTCACCATGGCGTGGTGCAAACAAATAAACATCTCCAGTTTTCGAGGACTTTGTGATAAAGAGAAAGAAGAGAGTCTAATTGAACTGAAACATCTTAGTCTGAAAGACTGTGATCACATCTGTGATGTATGTCTTACGTACATCAGCAACCATCTTAAGACGTTGGAATCCTTAAACATTAGTTTTTGTATATCAGTGACAGACGAAGGCTTGGAAGCAGTTGCCAAGGGGCTTCCCAAGCTAACAGTACTCAAACTACAAGCCGTGGATAACATAAGTTCAAATGGACTAAGGCATGTTGCTAACAGATGCACAGGACTAAAACATCTTGACATTGGATTTTGTGATTGGGTGAATGACGAATGTCTTGAAAAACTTTCCAACGGAAAAATTTTGGATACTTTAGAACAACTAAACTTGGCATGTGCACACATCACTGATGAAGGGATTCGGGTCATTGCAGAATCATTTCATCAGCTAAAACATCTCAACATCGGACAGTGCCGAGACCTTACTGATCGATGTCTCTATCACATCAGAGACAATCTAGTCAACCTTGTGAGCATTGATGTCTACGGCTGCCACTTCACAGAAAGTACCGTCCGCAATGTTTGGGACACACTGTCCAATCTGAAGGTGGTAAACTCAGTCATGATTTCTGATAACAGGCAACAAATCACTTTGTAACATTTTATTTATTTTTATAACCAGTTCACCATTTTGTATGTATTACCCCCCTCCCCACCTCCCATCCGACATCATTGGTTTATGACTGTCATTTACCTCAATGCCTTCAAGTGTTGGTGTTCTTTGGCTAGATCACAAGATGTCAAGTTCATTCTTATCATGTCGTAGCTCTTGCAGTTACTTAGCCTCATTTCCAGGCCCTACCCCAGCTTGAATTTTTGCAGTACAGTCTTCACTTGCTTGAGTTTATTGAAAGCAGCAAAAGCTAAGGCAGCTGGTGCACATTAGCCTCGTTCCCAGGCTCTCCCCTCGCCCCGATTTTATTTTTCGTCGGGGCGAGGGGAGAGCCTGGGAACGAGGCTAGGTGCACATCTGATTTGGATCAATTTACTTTTATTGTAAATTCAAATGGCAGCTATCTACATACCAGTAACATGAGTAATTTGACGTAATGAGAATGTAGTGACTGATATATCACCAGGCCTTGTGCCCAAATGATAACGTTCTGGGGTTCACGTTACGTGTCCGGACGTCCACGTTTCCGTTTATGTCTAGTGGCACGTGATGTGTTGTGTAGCAACATAAATTTGCATTGCAATGGAGTCGGAGCAGCTCGCAGGAGAAGAAATCCTCCGTCCTCCGCGGGGATATCACTTTACAACTCGACCGGTAGGAGCAAATTATCCAGATTCTGCTACCCCTTCCTCTTCTGATCCAACTGAAGCACTGGGGCATGGCGGGGGTGGAGAGAGGGGGGAGGTTGTAGCTGCCGCCCACGCAGGGCCGCCGGAGGGGAGACAGCAGCGAGAATTCCGCAATCTCGATTCGATCCTAGCAGAAGAAGATGAAATCCAAAGACAGCATGCTACCCAGGGTTTCTCATCCCCACCACGGAGAATCGAGCAACGGAGGCCCGGGGCTAGAAATGCTGGCACACCAGAGCAACAGCTTATGGAAGGAGCAAGGCAATTGCTGGGTCTGAATCAAAGAAGAAGCCCAGAAAAAGATGACTTCAAGTCATCTCTTACTAAGGCGCTTTTATCCTCACCCTTCTACCCACTTCGATTGGCTCAGAAGCTGATTTCCATGGGGTATGAGCCAGTGCAAGCGAAAAGGCAGTACAGTATAATTTACCGACAGTACCGCTACTACTACCCGGGTATCATTGGCTACTTCAAGGGGATCACTCAGCAGGATGGATGGCGGGCACTGTATCGTGGCGTTGGCAATGCAATTATCGATGAAGTTCTGACCGTGACCGTTCACAGTGCTATCAAACGTCAGGTGAATTGGGGGGTGAGTAAGCTTCCCTTGAGTGTTGTTGGCTGTGGACAAGATGTGCCAGACACAGAGGAAAATATCGAAACAGCTCGTGCTCTTTTACTGCGAGCAGCGAGAATGCTTGTTGTAAGTATCATTACTCAGACAAGCACAGAACTTGTGGTACGTCCGTTCCATGTCATTCTCTACCGGTCAATGGCACAGCATGTTGGCAAGGAGAATCTCTTCAGCACCATTTGGGGTGCAGCAAGAGAGATTTACCAAGAGGAGGGCTTCTCGGGACTCTATGCAGGCATCATTCCTGTAATTCTCGGTCACATCTGTAGCTGTTTTCTCTACACTGCACTGTGGTTTGGGTTTGAAATAGTAGCCGTCAACATCCCTTACAGCTGGGGAAAGACAGTGATCCGAGGGCTCATCGAGGTCCCTATTCTTGCCTACTTTCCACGAAGCTACTCGTATCCACTCTACCTCATGTCGACTTTAATGGCTGTCAATAACTGTCGTCTGAAAGCCGGTTTTCCTCCACAGATGCCCGTCTTCAATGGCTGGGTGGATTGCTACCACCATCTTAGGGCCACCGGTCAGCTGTACCGTGGCTCCATGGTTCTTCTGCCTCGCTTTGCGTACAAGACTCCTCCAATTTAGAGTCTAGTGAATAACTAGCCTGTTATAATACGCAGGTGATCGTTAGTCTGTGTACATATACTATAATAAAGTATGATTTATTGTTTACATGTAGTTAGGTCCACCAATAATAGACAAAGAGCTATAGTGTGATGCAGCTGCATGGAGGTGGGAGCCTGCCCTGGCTCATTATGGCCTGCCACGTGTGAGTGGGAGGGTCAGAGACGATATTGATTGTCAGGGAGCTGTGTCTCAAGGCTCTAGAGCTTGTTTGAGCACCATACCTTCCAAGTTCTTGTTTCCAGCTTCCAGCAAAACCCTAGTTGATCTGTCCTAGTCTATCAAGCCTGATCATAGCTAGCCTCGTTCCCAGGCCCCACCCATGCAGCTTTCCGTCGCTTGCAGTACGCTGGGAGAGCCTGGGAACTATAACCCTCTCTCATTCCTCCAGAAAAGTGAGAGAAGCAGATGTTATTAGTATTCATGAGTTAGCAACACCTTGACTTCAGTATGTAAGAGGTGCAGTTTGCAGATTACAAGCTGAGACAGTGGTAACACCTTGGCTTCAGTATGTAAGAGGTGCAGTTTGCAGATTACAAGCTGTGAGACAGTGGTAACACCTTGGCTTCAGTATGTAAGAGGTGCAGTTTGCAGATTACAAGCTGTGAGACAGTAGCAACACCTTGGCTTCATGATCAGTATGTAAGACTAATACTGGTGCAGTTTGCAGATTAAACAAGCTGTGAGACAGTAGCAACACCTTGGCTTCAGTATGTAAGACTAATACTGGTGCAGTTTGCAGATTAAACAAGCTGTGAGACAGTAGCAACACCTTGGCTTCAGTATGTAAGACTAATACTGGTGCAGTTTGCAGATTACAAGCTGTGAGACAGTAGCAACACCTTGGCTTCAGTATGTAAGAGGTGCAGTTTGCAGATTACAAGCTGTGAACCATGAATACTAATAACATCTGCTAGACCCTTTTCTGGAGAGTGAGTGATTGTCTGGCTTGATAGACTAAGATCTGTCCCAACTCAAAAAGCAGATGAAACACAAACTCATGCACCCTTCCTCTTCCTCCTCCTCTTATTCAGCCCCTTGTAGTATTACAATATTCATATATGACATAACAACATCTCATAACTGAAGAGCCATTTGTAAAACCATGTACAGTAACCACAAGAGCGCATGATGACATCATTTTTGTTGCGGATGAAAAACGACGTCATCATGAGCTAACATTTATAATAAAAACAAAGTATGTACCATTGCACAGAGCTGGGAGAAACCGGCAAACTGCCTGGTCAACACTTACAAAAAAAACAACCCACAGATCATGTGACAATGTATAATGTGGTACAACCTGTATGACACAAAAAGCAATTTCTTTACTGGCTAGTGTTGGAACATCTCTTTAACTAGCCTCAGGCTGTCTACATATCTCAGCTGGTTGGCGGCAGATGCCTGTCTCCACCTGGGAAGATGAGTGTAAACAAAATGATGTAATCCGAGCCCTAGCCCTAGGGTCTGAAATGTATGCAGACTCTCTGGCTCCGACACATGACGAAAAGCTGGACAGGGCCCGAGAACATGGCTATATCCAGAGAAACTAGTAATTAGTGACATGCGTGAGGTAGCAATTAGTGATACGTGAATGACATAGTCATACTGAGGCCCGTAGTGAAAGGTCAACTCAATTTACACAAACAGCTTTTGTTTGTTTGGGACGCAACTCACTCAGTGGATACTGCCAGGTGAGCTCTAGATCGACCGCTATAGCTCTTCCTTATACATGAAGTATTTGAGTGTTTCTTTGGGAATCCCCGTGGAAAATTCCATGCATCATAAAATACCATAGCCAGCAATCTAGAGCACAAATCAATTTTACCTTTTACTACGGGCTTCTACGGCAGTCAGTATGATTACGTCATTCACGTAGCACTAATTGCTACCTTACTAGCCTCGTTCCCAGGCTCACACAAGAGCCTGGGAACGAGGCTACTACCTCACGCGCATCACTAATTAACAGCTTCCAGCTTCCAACTTCCTCTGAGTTGTATCAAATACTGCAGGACTGCTGTTCAATACCTCTACGCATGTACGTATCATGTACAACTGAACACAAATATTGAGTTGAGTTTTTTTTTTCTGTGGCATTTTTTGGACTCATTAGCAATTTCTAATTTTCCTGGAGGGTATACCCTCCCTGCCTGCTGTGTGACACACCCCCTAATTTGGCATGTGGCTGGACACTATATTTGGCACCGTGACCTGATTTAAAATTTTCCGAGGCGCCTGGAGATGGTGGATGTGCATGATGACAACCCAATACCTTGTTCGGATCTCCTTCCAGCGCTTGACATGCTGCTTCTTGCAAGAGGTGACGTCACTCTGAGTGTCATCCCTGCTGGCCTATAGGACAGAATAGCAGGACGGGTTTATGCAACAATGCTGGTATTGGATAATATTAGCTTATGGGTCAAAATATTAGCCTCGTTCCTAGGCCTTGCACGTTCGTCGCTTGCAGTACGAAATTCACTCAGAAGAATTTCGTACTGCAAGCGACGAACACACAAGGCCTAGGAACAAGGCTATCAAAATATCATGGGTCCTTACATTCTCAAGATGCTTGTCTAGTTTGACCATTTCTCCATGGGGTGGGAGGGGTTTGGGAATATCCAATCGGATCACAGTACCACTGTCATCAGTGGAGAGGGGAGAGGGCTGAGGAAGGCTAGAGAAAGAAAGAGAGAGGAAAACTTTAGCCTTGTTCCCAAGCCTCCGCTCAGCTTTCCGTTGCTTGCAGTACGGGAAAGCGGGATACTGCAAGCGACAGAAAGTGGGGTGGGGCCTGGGAACAAGGCTTGAAAGACTTCAGATGCAGTTTCGTGTCTCTCGCTCACTGAGTCCAACTTCCAGTGAGTAAGGGAAAAGAGAATAGATGAGGTTGAGAAAAGAGGGGAGAGGGGGAAGTTGGTGAACTCTGACCTTTGAAACTGCTCATCAGGAACATGATTCTGAAAGAATAGGAAAAAATTCCATCACTAAATTAGAAAGCTAGACATATCATTTTATCAGCAAGACACCATATAACTTAGCCTTGTACCCGGGCTTTCCCGACTCCAGTTTTAGATCGTTTGCAGTATGCAATCAAAAAATGGAGGTGGGGAAGGCCTGGGAACTTACAATTATTCAACCGGATTCATACAGCTTTGATGTTTTGGAAACAAGGGTAAGGTATAAGGGTTGGGTAGGGGATTGTTTCTGAAACGTTTCGAAAACGTTTGCGCTCTATCCATTATCCAGGGTACACTACATACCTCAGACTAGTTGCTAGAACGAGGCTACTATAGCCTATTTATCATTAGCCCCATTCCCAGCCCCCAACCACAGCTTTCAAGTATGAAAAAAATTTCTCAATACTCTGAGCTACTATAGCCTATGTATCGTTCCCAGTCCTCAACCACAGCTTTCAAGTATGAAGAGTCTCTCTGCAATTTCTCACACTCTGAGTTGTGATGGAGGGCTGCAAACAAGGCTACGTACCACAGTATTGGGGGTAGTGCCGTTGGTGAGGACAGTGGTGCCGAGCTTCTCAGGATTGTTGCACATCCACTCTCGGCACATGACGTAGAGAGGGGTGGAGTCGTTGAACCGAGCAAGGTCCACCTTACGATCAAACAGTGTCATCACATGGGGAATGTGCCTGGAGGAAGCATGCATAGTGTACAGTAAATAATAGTTGTTTTAACTTACATAACAGTGGTGTTTAACTCTTTAACAACCGTAGGCTATTTACTGGAAGTGTTTATTAGGCTATGGATACCTTCCATGGTCCGTATTTTCACTTCTGCTTGGAGCTAGCACTGGAAACTTGACTCAAAGCTTTATTGACACATTCTCTGTAGGTTCATGACTTTGGACACACCCACTCATTAGCGAGCGTTCAATAGTCAGGGCCCTCCAACCAGAGAACGTTCCTCCGGACTAAAAGCTGCCTAAAATGCCAGAAATGGAGTCCCTACAAGGTGAAAGGAGTGTTTTCTACACCCGTTTGTGCAAGAAAGCAGACAAATGGCCCACCCGGCATTGACCAAGGCTTTTCTACAGGCAGCTGCAACCGCCGCCATGCACTGTCAGCCAGAGCGGTGCACCCACCCACCTCCCCCTGTCCCACCCTTTCTGCTAGCGCAGAGCCTATCTTCAAAACGGATTGCGCCAACTGATAACATGCGGCCAAAATCTGACGACGCCATATGGCGTCATTGGTTGGTAAAGGGTTAACACACACAGTAGAAACAATTCAAGTGTCTCTTCCCTACTATCTCAGTGTACACCAACATGGCAGCTGTTTTTAACAAAAAAAATTAAAGCTTTACACTGCATGACATACTATGGTATACTGTGGTATACTGTGAGGTATATATGTACCTTTCTCCTTCCATGTCACTGTCACTGTCTGCATAGAAACAAGAACAATTTTTCGGGATCATCGTGAATGATCGGATCATCATTACTGTCAATTAATTTTCATTATCACGTGATCTTGTCCTATCTCTTGTGATTATACATGGACAATTTCACAATTACATGTAGAAAGGCAGTCACCCAGCCACTGCACAGGACATGTTTCAGCTACTACCAGTACAAGAAATGCGAGGAACATCCAAACAAGCGTACCGTTGGTAGGAAAAGAGTCCACTCTCTGCCTCTTCCTCCTCCTCCTCGCCGGTGACCTTCCTAATACACAAATGACACGTGCAAACAAAACAAGTTGTCAAAGTTTGTGACAAGAGGTCAGAGGAGAAAGGAGATGACGTCTCGTTGTAGTGACAGTGAGTGGACAATAGACTCATTCGCACAAGAAATGCTTACTCTTTCCTCTCCTCCGAGCGCCATCCTCCATGTGCCCTCCCCTGCAATGAGATGTCGGAGAAAACCCTTCTGGCATCACACCCTCACAGGCACACCCTCACACTTTCACAGCCTCACACTGTTGCACCTCAGTCGTACACTGTCACAGCCTCACACTGTTGTCACATTCTCACGCTCACACCCTCACTGTCACATCCTCACACCCTCACCGGCTAGGAAGCTCCATGAGGTCTCGAGCCCCTTCCTCCACATCATCATCCACCACAATCAACTCATCCTGGTCCCTGTGAGTACGTACCAGGGGTATGATGTATGCGAACTTGAGTATGGTGTATGTTTGTATGTATGTATATATGTATGTATCAAGAGCGCATAAGAACAGACAGCTAGAGTAAGAGCATGTAACTCCAATAGAAGCCCATAGTCCGGTCAAAATGATTGAACCGTACTAAAAATAGAACACCCAGTCGCATGCTTAGCAACAATGGCTTATCAGCTGTGCATACATGTTACTATTTTTAGTACTCACGGTAAATTCCAACCGGTTCCAAATTTTACGTAGTTATATGCTCTTACTCTAGCCGCCCATTCTTATGCGCTCTTGATTTATGTATGCAAGTATTTTTATATTATATTATATATGTATGTATGTACGTGTGTATGTATGTATGTATGTACGTGTGTGTGTATGTATGTATGTACGTGTGTATGTATGTACGTATATGTGTATGCTTGTATGTTAAATTGTCCAATGATCTACAGGAGCACTAAACCACACAATCATATATCATCTGGCTCCGATGGTATGTATGTATGTACCGGGATGTGATTTACAGTGTGTACATGTGTAATATATTTGTAGGTATGCATGTATGTAGAAATCTTCACTATAAGGACTAAATTGTCCAATAATCTACAGAAATGGTTTTGTCCCCAGGCTCTTCACAACATTTTGGGCTGCATAAAATCAGAAAAGCTGGAGAGGAGCTGGAAATGAGGAGACACTAAACCACGTCTCTATAAAATCATACAATGGTGGAAATAAAGGAACACAGCAGTGTGTATAACGCCACTTGTCACCGTTTCCACACCTTGTTTGTTGAACCAAGACATCAAGAACTCCCTTCAGCTGAGTCCTCCCTGAACACGATGCAAAGTGCGTGACAGCATAAATACCTATAAGAATCGATCCATCCCTCACCTGTGCCTTTAGATCGGTCTTCGCCCTGCTTATCGCTCATGATATCAGACGTGCAGTACTCGATTCATAAAAACCGCCATCTTCGATTTAAAAAATTCTGTGTGCAGACATTTTTGACGTATAAATAGAAAGTGCATCGATGCGAAATGAACAATGAAGAACGCCTGCCTTCTACGTCTTCCAGCTTTGCAACTTTTGGGCAAGTAAGAAAAATTGCAAAGCTTAGAATTTTATCTTCATTTCGGTCTGGTAAAGCCACATCAGAATGTTTGCCTATAAAAAGATTTACTTTTCCTTCTGCACTCCCCTCCTTGGCATGCATCTATCATACTCTGAAACGCTGGCAAGGAGGCTATAAAGCGCGTTCCTTTCCCCAGGTCTCCTTCAGCCCAGAGGAGCAGGCTGCAGTCCAGACTGCCTTGGAACAGCGGCTAGGCCCAGAATACATCAGCCAGAGGTCTGGAGCCGGAGGTCAAAAGGTCAACTCACCACTGTAACGTGTTTGGTACTAGTTGCTATAGTTACAAGAACATATTAAACATTGCTACAAGCTACCAATTAGTTTTGGTTGTGTTTTGGTGTGGAAGGGGAGGAGCTTGCCTTTCATACTCAAGTGATCACTTTCTTAATTAATATTTGTGTACAGTGATTCTAGCCTCGTTCCCAGGCCTCCACCCGTTTTTTATTCTTCGGTTTGCGTATAATACACGGAAGTGGAAGAGCCGCTTCCGTGTATTATACTGAACGCAAACCGCCGCTCTTCCGCTTCCGTGTATTATATTGAACGCAAACTGCCGCTCTTCCGCTTCCGTGCATTATACTGAATGCAAACCGAAGAACAAAAAACGGGTGGAGGCCTGGGAACGAGGCTACAGTGATTCCTAGTAGCATTGTTGCAGGCCTCCACCTAGCTTTGTCACTTGGAGTATGCACTTGTGAATTTTACAAGTTTTTTATGTTTGCACATAGGAGAGGGACGAGGCTAGAATCCTAGCACTTCAAGCTAGCAGTTGTAGCCTCATTCCCAGCCCCTCACCTTCACCATCACCCCTCACCCAGCTTACCATCACTTGCAAGCAACAGTGAACAAGGCTACTGCACCTTTTATAGAATTTCTTCTCTCTCTTTCCGTGTTTTTTTTTCCCCTGATAGTTGGCTTACATTGAGGGGCACAGGTTGATTCATCTAGCAAACGAAACCTTTGGCTTCAATGGCTGGTCTCACTCTGTCACACACCAATCCATAGGTAGGTAACTTGATCACGCATACCACAGCCTTGTCCCAGGCCTTCCCACCCAACCATTGTTACTTGTAGTTCAATGAGATTGGCCGAGGAACAAGGGCTGCTTGGTGGTGGTATCTTCTTTCCAGGTACCCACACTTGAAAGCAACTGGAAACCAGGTGGGGCCAGGCTGGGAACAAGGTTCTTTGTATCCAGTGTAGTGATACTTAGGGTTCTATTCAGCTTGAGAGAGGTGTTCAAAATTCTGTGATTATTGTCGGTCTCTGTAAGAAAAAGGAAGTTGAGATCTAGCTAGAATTCAAACCTGGGTCTTCTGAATGACAGTCAGATGCTCTGCCACTGGAGCTCTGCCACTGGAGCTCTGCCACTGGAGCTCTGCCACTGGAGCTCTGCCACTGGAGCTCTGCCACTGGAGCTCTGCCACTGGAGCTCTGCCACTGGAGCTCTGCCACTGGAGCTCTGCCACTGGAGCTCTGCCACTGGAGCTCTGCCACTGGAGCTCTGCCACTGGAGCTCTGCCACTGGAGCTCTGCCACTGGAGCTCTGCCACTGGAGCTCTGCCACTGGAGCTCTGCCACTGGAGCTCTGCCACTGGAGCTCTGCCACTGGAGCTCTGCCACTGGAGCTCTGCCACTGGAGCTCTGCCACTGGAGCTCTGACACTGGAGCTCTGACACTGGAGCTCTGACACTGGAGCTCTGCCACTGGAGCTCTGCCACTGGAGCAAAGTATATCCAGTATTACTTGCACTGAGCTTTTAGAATGGCAAGTTGTCTGTCCACAACAGGTATCCGTATAGCAGATAGATGGAACTTTACATATCTATTTGAGCGCTGACAGTCATCATAGAGCAATGAACTGGACACTAAAAAGTCCCCTGAATCACCTCACTATTAAGGACATGTTTTGGGGGTCCCTATTACAGTGGAACCCATCTTAAAGGGTGTACACCCCTGAAATACGGACACCTTGGTTAATCAGGACACTTGACTGAGTCCCAACTTTATATAAATACATATTATTCTCTCCCTGAAATAAGGACACCTCACTAATCAGGACGATTATTTTGGTCCCAAGGGTGTCCGTATTAGAGAAGTTCCACTGTATATTAATTACAGAATGGACCAATTTCAACAACGTGAATCAGCTCTTATTTAATTTCTCTCCAGACTTCATTGACCAGGTAGGTGACAAGTACTACATTGGAGTGAGCACGTTTGTTCGAGTGCAGCTAAAGGACGGAACGTACCACGAAGATGTTGGGTATGGTGTCTCTGAGGGGATGAGATCTAAGGCACTCTCTATTGAGAAGGCAAGAAAGGAGGCTGTGACGGACGGTCTGAAAAGAGCTCTCAGGCATGTAGCCTCATCCACAAACAAGACAAAAAGAAAAAAACAGCCTCATCCACAGGCTCTCTCTAGCCTCGTTCCCAGGCCTAAGCTTCCCCGGCTCCAGTTTTTGATCATACTGCAAGTGATCAAAAACTGGAGCCAGGGAAGGCCTGGGAATGAGGCTATGGGCTCTCCCCACATGACAGAAAGCTATAAGGACTCCATAGTTATTGTTTTTTTTTTGTTTTGTTTGTTTGTTTGTTTGTTTTGTCTTTACCTCTATCTAAGGTAGCTAAAGAATGTCAAACAGCAAGCTGGTGTCACTAACAGCCAGTGTGGTCATTGTTGCAGCATTCCATTGAAGACAGTAGTCATAATAGAACCACTAGTGTAGGGCTCACTCACACTCACCACAATTACGTGTGCACATGCAATAATTATTCTGCATCAAATTGATTATTTTTCTTTCAGGAGTTTTGGCAACCTTCTTGGCAACTGCATCAGCAGCAAAGACTATTTGAGGTTCATACAGCGACAACCAAAGGTCAAAGGTCAACTTTGTCTTTTACGTATAGGTTTACAAAACCTGGCTGTTTAACAAGTATGATCGTTGATAATTCCATCTCAGATTTATCGCACAATACCTGTGATGGAAAGCCTCGTTTCAAGACTATACAGTGGAACCCCGCTTAACGGACACCCCTCAACAGCGGACACCCACGATATAACGGACAATTCCGAAAGTCCCTTCCATTCACTTGAATACTTGAGCAACCACCCCGGACACCCCGCTACTCCGTATAATGGACAGTTTTCGCGGTCCCAATTGTACGCAAACAATACTTAATGACCTTGATTTTGTGGACACTTGTCGACCTTTCAGCAAGATTGTCCACCATTGCTGCTGGAGTTAACAACTTGACATTAAATTAGCGCTGTTACTCGTAGTATTAGCCTCTGCTTAGCCTTCCCCACTAGCGTACAGCAAGGGAAAGCTCTGATAACATAGCCACGTTGTGCTCAACAGTCCGATTACGCATACGTCGCCTACCGGAAATATACCGGAAGCCCCTGAGTTAGGGACACCTCGCTATGAAGGACAAAATGTTGGTTCTCAATGGTGTCTGCTGTAGAGGGGTTCCAGTGTAACTTGTTGGGAGTTTGTACATGAATCCAGACTTTCCATCCCAGTGCTGCAAGACAAAATCTGTGGTTGGAAAGCCTGCGTGGGTCGAGGTTATGATGAGGTGTAACTTGTGGAATTTCTTTTACAGTTTGAACAATCCCTAGAGGGCAAAGACCTCAAGCATATTGGAGAAACAAACCCTGCTCTGGTAGAATTCCGTTCTCAGAGACAGCAGCAACCGTGGTGTGCTTCCCCATCTCATCTCCTGGATGCCATAGCAACTATGGTTGATCAGTCTAAATCCCCACATGCATTCCTGGCCACAATTTCCACCCCTCAGTCTGTAAAAAATGGTCCTCCTAGTTCCAGTAACACTCCAGAGAGTTCTCTGACGAAAGCTCTCTGTGTCTCCAGCTCTTCTTCGTCTGCCACAAGGACACCCATTCAGCTGCAGAGTGTCACTACACCTCATTTGAAGGGAGGGCAAAGTGTCCCTGCAAAACTGCACACCAATCAACGCCACCAGAAGGAATCCAGTAACAGTGCTGCTCATGTTGAAAGTAGCAGAACTAAAGGAAAGAATCAACACCCTCTTGTTACTGTTGCCAAGCAAGACCCCAATGGCAGTGGCTGTCCGAAGACTTCAGGACAAGAAGGTTGTCCTAAAGTTTCAGGACAAGGGCCAACAACTGATTGTCCTAAAGTTTCAGGACAAGGACTAACTTCTGTTTGTCCTAAAGTTTCAGGACAAGGACTAACTTCTGTTTGTCCTAAAGTTTCAGGACAAGGGCAAACTTCAAGTTGTCCTAAAGTTTCAGGACAAGGACTAACTTCTGTTTGTCCTAAAGTTTCAGGACAAGGGCAAACTTCAAGTTGTCCTAAGCTTTCAGGACAGAAGCAAACCACTTCAACTAACAGTAACAACAGTAGCAGTGATGAAGCTAGAACTACACTTTCCGTACCATTCCATGGTGTGGCTGCTCCTCAAACAGATGACAATGAACCAGATAGAAAAGGGAGAAATGAAAACTCAAATTCAGGATCATCTGCTTATAACTCGGAGGAAGCCAGGAAGCTCAGACAAGCACAGCAAAAGTTACAGAAGGAGAAATGGCAAAAGAAACATGGTCTGGGGACGAAGAGGCATTCTGAAGGCAGTGTGGGTACGTGTGGAGAGGAGTTGAACAAAGAATGGCAGACTGTTGATGGGTTTTGCCTCGATGAACTAGTCTCGGATGGTATGGTTTCATTCATTCTATCTCTATAGTTAACATTCCCTTTTGAGCCTTTTGTCCTCACCACACACACAATTAGTCCTATTGGCACACACTATGTGTGGCCACCAGCCCCGTTCCCAAACTACTCTCAGATTTTAGTTCTGTTGCTGTTTTATGTGTGTGGCTACTTTATAGTTTGATTGCAACAACATCACTTTAATGCTTTCTCTCCCAAACTTGCAGACAACCCGGAGTTTTGGGAGCATGTCCTCTCAAGCCAAGATTGTTCCAGCTCGGCTGTGGCACACACAAGACCCTCCTCCTCTGTGCATCTCACAAACGATATGACACATCAACCCAAAAAATTCAGATCCTCACAGTAAAAGCATTGTGCTGTACTATAATATGTGAGCCACGCCCACAATGCATCATTGATCAGCTGATACGCATGAGTGATTGCGCGCGTACAACCGCGGTACATAATCTGTGGTCACTGCGCTGTCAACATTTCTAGCTACCGTTTAGCGACTTCGAGATGTCTTTTGGATACAAAGCTTTGCCTCAGAGTAGCGACTTCATTTCCAATGCCAGCCTGAACGTAAACGAGCCAGGAGAGGGAAGTACGCACGGCGTTTCATCCGCCGCGAACGATTCATGTCCGAGGGCACAAAGCCGTGGGGTCGAGCAGGGTCAGCTGCACCAAGTACTGCGGCGGTTCAGAAAGCGGCAGCAAAACCTCCATCAGGACTCAAAAGAACACTTCTGCAGGAGGGGGAAAGTACACGAACCTCTGCGCGCGCAGTCTGATGCAAACCAATACTCACTGACTGACTAGGGGGTTTCAAGAACAGGACACAAAGACAATTTCTGGCCTGCATCAAAGTGGCGAGTTCCTTGCAAATGACTTCTTTTATGCGAGCGGCTGGAGCTACTGAGTTGCAAGGCTGAATGGAGCAACATGCACGATCATCCTGACGGACAGTTTTCAGCCAGCAAGAAACATAATTTCCCTCACTCTTTGCGAACACTTTTCCCGTCCCACACAAATTGTAGCCACTTCGCACTCTTCAGCTGAGTGACAATCTTTTTTGTTGTTGTTGTTGTTGTAGATAGTGTTAGATTGTCATGCATGGACTCAGCTTAAGAGTGTTTGTTCTAAATTCTGATTCTAGGAGAGAGACCTCTACTGTACTAGTACAGTACAACCTTGTGGCATGTTCACTAATTCATCCAACTGAGTCATGCAATTACTGCTGTTGACTTGCAATTAAGATGTGAACAAAAAAGCTGTGCACATGAATATAATTATGTGGAAAACTTCTTTACCACACCTAACCACACAATTGTATTCATGGCACAGCTTTTTGTTACACAAGGTCAAGCAAACAGCAGCTAGTGCAACCTCTGTATGAATACCTGAGGTCAAAATTTGATGGCTGTGATTGATGTTGTCATGGGGTAATTCCACAGTTGTGGTAATGGGTCATGCATGTAGCAGTACAACTGCTGATGCGCACTTACTGTGGTTTGTGGTGCAGACACTGTCAGCACAATGTTGCCATGTAGGGCATTGTGCAGCATTAATCCACATTGCAGTTCAAGCAATATTTCATCAGTGAGTACAATAGTAGATAGTTGCTAGCTGGCCACAATTAAGTGTGGCTAAAGTTAATTTCCCCTCTAAACCTGACACGGTGTGGGAGGACCAGCTGTCCCCCCGGACCAGATGTCCCCCCGGACGTGTGGTCCTAGGACCAAATGTCCCCTGCCAGGACAGGATGTCCCCCCACCGCTAAGTACCAGCCCCACCTTTCCAGCGATGAGAAGTCAAGCGCAGAGCCTGAGAACAAGGCTGGCATCATAGTTTTCAAACATTGGACCCAAAAGTAGCATGGTGTTGCAGCAGTTGTAAATATAAACTCATTTGCATCTGTAGTCTCGTACCCAGTTGTTCGCGCCCCTCAGCCAGTTTAGAGAACTGTTTCAGCTCAGGGGGCGTAGACGGTTGGGCACGAGACTAATGCATCACAGCACTAGTGCAAAAAGGGTTTGTATATAAAGTTTGCAATAGTTTTGGTGGACAGAACGCTGCAGAGGATAGTCCAGGTACTCGGTAACCTCTGACTCATGGGGGGACAACTCGTCCTAAGGGGGACACATGGGCCTAGGGCCAGCTGTCCTAGGGGGACACATAGTCCTAGGACAAGTTGTCCTGGGGGACAGCTGGTCCTAGGATCACACGTCCGGGGGGGACAATTTAAGGGGGGGACACCCCATCCTGTGACACCGGTATAAAACTTGTCATACTGCAACATTTAATGGTAATTTCAGTGATTCAGGGACAAGTAGATTCCTTCACATTGACAATGTATGTGTAGGTTGCCTCAATTGTGTTTCTGTGGGTTTTAAACAAAACCAGCTGCAGGAAAATCTATACAAATACATACAGCTAAAATATTCGTGGTCACTACCTACGTGTATACTCAGTGGATGTACAGTCATCATATACATTAGGGAGGTGTTCATAAGCTCCTGATATTAGCCACATACATCTTTCCCCAAGGAAATGTCTTAACATAGCCAGCCATGTGTAGGGTTATAACCTACCATACTATAGTGCAGTGCTGTGTTTTAGGTAGTTTAGTTTTAGATTAATCAGGCTACACATTCAAATTGTTAGTAGTTTTAATTATACTAAATCTAAAAAGAGTATCGATACTTTTAGTTTAGTTAACTACCATTTTTGGGTCATTTCAAATTAGTTTAGTTGTAGTTTTTAATTAACAGACTAAGCAGCATCAATTTTAGTTTTAGTTTTAATTACTACCTTACTAGAATGTATTTTAGTTTTGGCTTTAATTACTACCTCACTAGAATGTATTTTAGTTTTGGTTTTAATTACTACCTCACTAGAATGTATTTTAGTTTTGGTTTTAATTAACTGTTACAGTGCTAAGTATAGTCTACACTGCATGAGAATAATAGCTATGATGCTGGTACAGTTCAGTTGTCTGCTGCTACAAAAGTTAACGTGTGTGGTGGTGTTATGATGCTGGTACAGTTGTCTGCTGCTACAAAAGTTAACGTGTGTGGTGGTGTTATGATGCTGGTACAGTTGTCTGCTACTACAAAAGTTAACGTGTGTGGTGGTGTTATGATGCTGGTACAGTTGTCTGCTGCTACAAAAGTTAACGTGTGTGGTGGTGTTATGATGCTGGTACAGTTGTCTGCTGCTACAAAAGTTAACGTGTGTGGTGGTGTTATGATGCTGGTACAGTTGTCTGCTACTACAAAAGTTAACGTGTGTGGTGGTGTTATGATGCTGGTATAGTTGTCTGCTACTACAAAAGTTAACGTGTGTGGTGGTGTTATGATGCTGGTACAGTTGTCTGCTACTACAAAAGTTAACGTGTGTGGTGGTGTTATGATGCTGGTACAGTTGTCTGCTACTACAAAAGTTAACGTGTGTGGTTGTGTCTGGTGGTTGTGTGCACACACAACATGACCTCAGAGTCCATGTATGAGTATGACATTGTACAGTGTATGATAAACACGTGATCCTAATATGTATGAATACATAACACTATAGAGTGTATTTTCGTAAACTCATTAGTACTCACTCAGCTAAGATAAAGAGCTAAAGCACAACAAAATACTTACAAATGTGTTTTGAAGCTAAATATCATGAAACTAAACGGTTATGTTCTACACATGTCTAAGTCTAAGAGGACAAGTTTTTTTTTATACTCGTTATGAAGGCAGTTCATTCTGGTTGGGTAGCACAGGTGCCTCCGAAGACTCTTCAAACCCCACCGTACTCTGTTCGGAGGTGATAGTCTGAGTGGCAAACCCAGTGCTGGAGGTCGTCGTAACTGCAGCTGTGGCTGCGGCCTGGAATGCTTCACTCTCGGCAATCGTCTGAATCAAGTTGTCCTCCTCTTCTGTTCCCATGGTAACCTCATCCACCAATGCACTTAGATCTCCTTCAATCGTCGGAAGAATGGAGCCGGAATTGAGCCCGAGTTCGTTTACCTTCTCACGGTGTTCCTGGCTCCGGTAGTGGGCCACAAGGTTGCTTGGGTGATGAAACGTTTTGTCACACAGCTGGCATTGATAAAGCTTCTTAGTACGATGTTGTTCGGGGTGTGACTTTAGGTGTTGTTTGTAGGCGTATTCAGTATCGAACCCAGAGCTACAATGTTTACAGTTGTAAAGGCTTTCTCCGTTATGGACTTCAATGTGTGCTTGTAGGTAGGCAAGCCGAGCAAACGATCTTCCACAGACTTCACACTCAAGGCGGTGTTCAAGTAGCTTGTGTTCCTGTAAGCTTGCAGTGGTGGGAAAGAGTTTGTAGCAGTCGGAACAGCGAAGGTCCTGCGTGTCAGCGTGGTTGTCCTTCATGTGTTGCTTGTACTCCTGCAGCAGGGCAAAGGAAGAGTCGCATTCGAGACACTTGTAAGGTTTCCCATGCATGTGGGTTTTGAGGTGATGGAAGAGAGCTGATTGGGTAGCGAAGGTTTTCTGGCAACCCTCTGTGGTGCACTTGAACGGTCTCTCGTCTGAGTGCAGTGATTTCATGTGGTTTTCGAGGGTGTCTGTCCGTGTGAATTGCCGGTCACAAATCTGACAGACAACACGGGGACGATTTGGGTTGTGAATTTGCATGTGGCGTTGCAAGCGGTACGGCCGGTCAAACGACTTACTGCAAACCACACATGTGTATGTCCTATCCTTCTTCCGACCGGTTGACGAGTCAAGTCCACCTTCCTCACCAGCTGAAGCGTCCAATGTGTCTGCTGACGTTGACAAATCTGCATTGGTACCAGTGGATTGTCCTAGAAGATTGTCATCTAAAATAGCACCGGAGTCATCTCCCTGGAGTACGGATGTCTGCTGGGAGTGTGCGTCAACACTGGATCCCTCCAAGCTAATATTGGAGGGAATTTCTGAGCCAACGGTTACGTTCAAACTTGATGTTTGAGAGACGTCCTCGTCAACTGGGACGACGGAAGGCGCCTTACCCACTTCAATGTGTTTGTGTAGGTTGCTCATGTCTATGCCACTGTGTGTCTCTCTTAAGTGACGAAGGAGACATCGGCGATAGATGAAGCAGATTCCACACAGCTTGCAGGTGAGCGGAGGAAGATGGCTCTTGCGTCCTCCTCGGAATGACTTTGGCTTTAGAGGTGTGGAGCTCAAGATTGGCGTCTGGTTAGAGGCAGTGGGAAAGGAAGCAGTGACAGAGCCGTCCATGCCTACACTCGCAGGAGTTAGCTGTTGCCCTTGAGCCGTGGAGATGTTTTTGAGCTGGTTTTCGACAGGTGATCTGCAGTTCCTGCATAGGGCGTTGAGGCTACTGTTGTCGTCTGAACACTGCGTGGCAAATTTACGACTACAGCCAGAGCAAGTCGTGATGGTGACACCAAGGTTTCTGGGAGGAATGGGGAAGGACAGAAAATGGAGGGAGATTACTCAAGATATTGTCGGCTTCAAGCGTTTGCCACCACAGACGGTGAACTTGAGACATGATGTTTATCGTTAGGAGAGCAGTATAGATGGTTTAAAAATGAGCAGAGTAAACCACACGTATGTAATCCTACTTCCAGAGGGAAAACATACCCTCGTACCCAGGCTCCTCCCCATGCACCATTTTTCTGCATGGAGAGGAGCCTGGGTACGAGGCTAGGCAAACACACAATTGAGACTGCAGTGAATAAAGTTCCCTTTCTCCCTACAAACAGCAGCTGCAATACAAATAAGGGGTTGAAACCGGGAGAAAGTCCCTCACAGGAAATATCGAGTTGGGAGATATCGAAGCTATGAGACAAATCCGGGAATAAAAAGCCAGAGTTTGAGGTTGAACTCAGGTGGATAATTCTCTACAATGCAATAATTACCTGTGTGAATATCACTTGCAACATTCCAAGTAAAAACCACCTGTCCCATGCTAAATAAAATTTCACACCCTAGACAAAACAACGCTCTCTTACAAGTAATACGAGACAACATACATTTTCTTGAGAGGTGGTGCCATCTCGTCTGCTGATGAGGCCGGTGGATTCACCGAGGTTGAAAAACTCATGCTTCCTTCCGAGAGGTTGACCATGATACCGTCTTCTTCTTGGCTACCGTTTATGGCAACAGGTGAGGTCATGTCCGGGTTACTCATAACAACTGGCATCAAATTCGAGAGACTTCCATTCGAACTCTGCTTGCTATAATCTTGGAGGCTTTGTAGACCAATTTCCGTGAGGTAGACGGTTTGCAACAATCCTGCTGTGTCGGTGCGAATGATTCGCATCTGGTCCAGTGCGTTCTTGACCACATCGTTGCTTGGTGCTCCAGACTGAGGGGAAACTGTTTTGATGATTTCGAGGTATGACTGCACACGGTGAAGATTTGAGAGGACTCGAGTCGCTTTCTCCAGAGCCTCTTCAAGCTTATCTTGTAACAGACCCGACTCTGTTGTTTCATTAGACGCCATGATGTAATGAAGATGAAGAGGTAGCTATACTGCAGATGGTGAATGCCACCTGGTAGAGATAAAAATAAGTGTGTGGCTGAATTTGTTACAAGAAGAAATTGTCAAAGGGCAATATTTTCAAAGTTGTTTTACATCTTTCTAGTACGTAGTGGAAGTATAAAAGCTACCATGCCCGCGTGTTCCACGTCCCAAATAGTTCTGACCCACTGGCTACCCGAAGATACGGCCCCTGAACGGGGACGTAAATATTCGCACCCGCCATCCCCAAACGTTTCACCACTTACAATAGAAAGAAGTTTGTCGCTTTCTGCAGTACAGTAGGCACAATGCTCACGAGATAAGGTGTTAGAACTCTCCGTGTTGGTCGTCCAGGGACAAAAACAACGCCATTTTGAAATATCTCCGCCCCCGTACGTGCACATGAGCGCGCCAATTTTAGACTCGGCGACGAAATTTTACACGAGTCGCTCATCAAAATTTTTACGAGGTGGGCTTCAAGTATGAAACTAACTGACGAGGTTTTTCGTTCCTTTCGGGTCGCGAAAGTGTTTCGAGAGAACACTGACCGCATAAACTGTATTGACTTCGCTGCCAATGGCGAACACATGATTTCAAGCAGCAACGATGACTCGATCGTCATTTACTGTTGTCAAGAAGGAAGGTGAGTGCGCTTTATTTGGAATGTTGAGTTGGGCGGACCCCGGGAGGGCGGAGAAACTTGACATATTAGTGTTTTCCTATTTGCAGGCCAAAAAGAACACTTTATAGCAAGAAATATGGCTGTGATCTGCTGCAATACACACATGCACCTAACACAATCGTTTATTCTTCTAATAAACTAGACGGTAAGCTAGGCAATTCTACTACGTGTGTGTCTAGTCTCACAAGACACGCCCTTTGCAGAGAGAGAGAGGGTCTGGTCACGCTGCAACCATTGAGTTGTCGCCACAGCAGAAACTTGCACCAATGAGATCCGCACTCTTCGTAGATTCTATCCGTTGTCATGGAGTAGTAATTATGTCACAACGTATTTGACTGATGCCAGCATCTTATTATCTAACTGAGCCGTTTGATAATTGCGTTCCTCAGCTGCAGCGTGACCAGACCCTTCCTCTCTCTCCAAAGGGTGTGGCTTGCAAGACTAGTGTATGTTCTGGGTGTCCTGACTAGCCTTGTCCCCAGGCCTCCACTCCAGCTGCTTTTGCTTGTAGAAGAGGTATAACAAAAACCATAATGAACGCCTAGGAACAGGGTGGTTGTGTGAGGATTAGACGCATTGATTTCCCGATGTTGTGTACGTACGTGGTGAACTGGTTTATCAGAATTCCCCCCTCTCCCTCTCAGACACAATCAGATATTTATCTCTCCATGATAACAAGTTTCTGCGATACTTTCCTGGACACACTAAAAGGTAAGTTACTAATACATACACATCATCTACATTATGGTGTTCAACACTCATGACTCCTTGGCCCCCCCTTTCTCTCTCCTCTCCTTCCTCTTCTTTCTTTGTCCCTATCTCCTCTTCTTCCTCCCTCCTCTTCTTCCTCCCTTCTCTTCTTCCTCCCTTCTCTCCTTCCTCCCTCCTCTTCTTCCTCCCTTCTCTCCTTCCTCCCTCTTCTTCTTCCTCCCTTCTCTCCTTCCCTCCTCTTCCTCCCTTCTCTTCTTCTTCACTTCCCCTTCTTCCTCCCTTCTCTCCTTCCTCCCTCCTCTTCTTCCTCCCTTCTCTTCTTCCTCCCTCCCCCTTTGCCTCCCTCCTCTCCTTCCTCCCTCCCCTTCTTCCTCCCTCCTCTTCTTCCTCCCTCCTCTCCTTCCTCCTTCTTCTCCATCCTCCCTTCTGCCGTCCCTCCCACCCCACAGGGTTGTAAGTTTAATAATGTCTCCTGTCAACGACACTTTTCTCTCTGGTTCTCTCGACCGAACTATCCGCCTCTGGGACCTCCGCTCTCCCAACTGCCAGGGCCTCATGCACCTGAATGGCCGACCAGTCGTCAGTTTTGATCCTGAAGGTCTAATATTTGCAGCAGGGATAGATTCACGGCAGCTGAAGCTGTATGATCTGAGGACATTTGATAAAGTGAGCGCAACCTTCATTGACAAAAATCTCCCTTGATCATCCATGTAGCTCACGCAGCCATCTGTGCTGTTCACAATCCCTATGTCTTTGTTGCTCCACAATTACAACTTCTTACTTCCCTTTTGGTCCATAGTCGAATGCAGTGTTCTCACTAGGCCTTTAGTAGATGGTCTTGCGCCATTTGGTTAACGACAACTGTGCTGCCATATATGTGCTGTTCACAATCTCAAACGTTTCTAGCCTTTTGTTCCACCGTCAAATGCTTACAATCTCTCGTGTCCCTCTTGGTCCATAGTCAAATGCAGGCATTTAGCAGGTGGTCGCTATTTTGCAGGATTCTCACTTTTAATGGATGGTCTTGCGCTATTTTGTTAACTACAACATCACCATATCTGTCTCGAAATCTATCATACAGTTGATACATTGTATTGACAAATGCTTCGGTACTTTCTGTACTGTTTACAATGTCTGATGTCTCATAGGGTCCCTTTGCAACGTTCCATGTCCGGCAAGACTTCAGTAGCTGTGAGTGGACAGGACTGAAGTTCAGCAGCGACGGGAAGAAGATTCTACTCTCCACAACCGTCAGCCAGCTCAAATTGATTGACGCTTTCCAGGGACACGAGCTAAACACACTCGGCGTGAGTGAAATTTCGTTTTTTAAGACCACTGTAGGGGGACCTGAGTATGGGGTTAGGATTAATGGTGCAAGCTCTTAAAGTCTTCCATTTTAAGTCCACTGTAGACGGACGGTTGCTTCATTCCTGGGCTAATTAGTTCAGGTGGGTAATAAACATTATGTGACATGTACATGGGTTTCAAATTCTAATACATGTACACTTTACAAATGTATATCTGTACCTAGTCACATTCCCAGACCAGAGGAGGATAATCGTCAGGCTTCGGAATGAGGCTAATATGCACGGTCTCTATGTCAGAATATGTGTATATTTACAATTTCGTTTGCACAAGATGTAGAGATGGTGCAGAAGTATTGTGGTGTCGTTCCTACCTTGTTTGGTTGCTTTTTGGGAGTTCTGTCTCTCAGTACTTGTTATGATTTCTATTCCATACTCTCATACTTGCTGTGTTCTCATTGCAGGGACACATTAACAGCAATGGTCTCTCACTGGAGGGGTCCTTCACTCCTGATTCTAAATACATCATGTCAGGTGTGTGTGACCTCACGGGCAACAGTTAATGATACCCCCTACTCTTTCCTGTCCCTTCTTCTGCTCTCTTCTCTCCCCACCTCCCTTAGCCTTTCCTGTCCATTCTTCTGCTCTCTTCTCTCCCCACCTCCCTTAGCCTTTCCTGTCCATTCTTCCTTGGCTTTTATCACAGATCTTCCCCAGCTCCAATTTTTGATCACTTGTACAGTCACTGAAGTGTACTGCAAGTATTCAAATCTTGGGCCGGGAAAGGTCCTATTCATTCCTCCCTCTTCACTATCCCCTTCGCCCCTCCCCCCTCTCTCTCCCACACACACACATCTCCACCAGGCTCACAAGATGGCACAGTTCACGTCTGGTTGGCCGACACGGGGGAGAAAGTGGCAGTGTTGGACGGAGGTCACCCTGGCCCCACCCACTGTGCCCAGTTTAATCCTAAATTCATGATGATCGCCAGTGCATGCTCCAGCATGGTGCGTGTGCATTGTGTCATGTGACAGTCATGTAGTCCTGTGATGATCATGTGACAGTCATGTGGTCTTCATGTAATGTTCACGTGACAGTCATGTGATGATCATGTGACAGTCATGTAGTCCTGTGATGATCATGCGACAGTCATGTGATGATCATGGGACAGTCATGTAGTCCTGTGATGATCATGAGACAGTCATGTGATGATTATGGGACAGTCCTGTGATGGTCATGGGACAGTCCTGTGATGGTCATGTGACAGTCATGTGATGGTCATGTAATGTTCATGTGACAGTCATGTGATGTTCATGTGACAGTCATGTGATGGTCATGTGACAGTCATGTGATGATTCATTGCTAGACTCTCAAGGGGAGAGTAGGAAGCAGCCCGGTATCCACTGTTTGTGCATGTATGTAATTGTGTCACTGCATGCTTGTTCAAGTGAAGGGGAAGAGGATAAAGCATACCAGCAGTGGATACCATGTGAGCTCTTTTTCACTCCTCCCTGAGAGCATCACTGCATGCTAGGTTATAATGGAATATTGTTTTATCTGCAGGCATTCTGGCTACCCAGTATTGAAGACTGGCAAGCCAACAGCAGTACGAATAGCTAGCAAAACTCTCTCATCAGTTGAAAATTTCTGCAATGACACACTTTCCTCCCATGACAGTGCTCAGTGTCCTTGTGTGCATGTTTGTATAACAAGTTGCTTGCTCAGCATTTACACAGTGAATATGGAGCCTAAATCTCCCCCTTACAACTAACCATGACAGATTCACTATCAGCACACTCAAATGGACACGTATTTATAAACATCAACAATTACTGTGCACACCTGCAGATAAACTGAGTGGACATGTATGAATGAAGAGGAAGGTTATCTGTTACCAACTTGAGCTCAGAAAATAACTTGCTGACGTTTCGACTGAATGCTATAGCTAAACTAATTTACTAAAACAACACTGGAACTTCAACAACCATCACCGACAATGATGTCACTTGCATTGTAAACTGGTATATTAGACCTTGTAATTAATATTAATTAGTTGTACAAAGCAGATTAATATGACAGGAACATTCCTTGAGCATCATGTTACCATGGTTACAATACACAATGATGGATCTTGACTTTCAGGGTAGTTTGCAACGTTTCGATCACATTCAGGTAAGATTACCCGAGTGTGATCGAAACGTTGCGAAAATAAAAATTTGCCAACTATACCGTGAAAGTCCCAAGATCCATCATTGCAAATTGACAGGCACATGGTTTGAAATTACAAATTCTGTGATCTTGGGACTAGCTTGATTACTAGTCTAGGAACACTGTTTCTGATGGTTTTACACTCATGAACGTTAAAGTAGCCATCGCTCTCCACAAGTTCTTGAAACATTTGCACACTCCCTCCGACTCCAAAATAGTAGCTCTTTGCTGCAAGAAACACAACTCCTTTCTCTGGATTTACCAGCTGTTTCAGCGTAGCGAGAAGCTTTGGTTGGGAGGCTGCGGAGTAGATTGTCTCTGATGTAAGAATGACATCATAGGAGGGTGCTTTTATCGAGCTTTCTGATGATTTGACAAGGGCTGTAAAACTATCCCAATCCCCTGAGAAGAACCGGCACTTTGAGGCCAAACTAGTTCCAGTCTGGGTCTCGCTGCCATTCCACTCATTGAGCAGTGTGTTTGGAATGGTGACAAATTTAATCACCTCGGGGTTATAGTCTTGAAAGTGCACACACGCAGCACCGCTCACCAGAGCCAGCAAGCCTGGTAGCCCCACCCCACAGCCAAGTTCCAGCACCCGTAATCCTTGAAAATGGAATCTTGATTCTGCCATATACTCGGTGAGGTCAAACGCACATTCCCATATTTTCAAACCACCTTCATAGATGCCCGAGACCAAATCAGAATGCTGGGTTTCTACAAACTGTAGCAAGGCTTGAAGCTCATGAGTGTCAGTAGGTAGAAGCACCGTTGAGGGGGTCCCATTCCCAGTTTTGGAACCAGTTTGGTCAGTACTGAATCTTGGATCTTTGGAATCAGACTCTCCTATTGCCTTCCCAATGTCTTTCACATTGACATATTTCAACACCATTCGCTGAGGGTACGTCCCCAGGACAACGCACTCATGACATGCGGAACTCACATGCTCCAATAAAGTCCTGTGAAATGGCTGCACAAAGACCTCACAAGCTGGAGTCCCCCCATGGCCACAAGTAGCTGCCCCCTCAGTCACAGGGTTTGGTGCTAATCCTGATTCAACCTCTTCCTTCTCTTCCTCCTCCTCTTCCTCGATTGTAAAGTTAAACATAAAGCCAGCCATGTTCTCTAGTGACCTTTGACCTTCCAACAGTACTACTAATACATAAGTTTACATAACTAACTAACTGATCATTTGTCCAACTCAAAACTAGATTGTACATTATAAACAACTTGAAATTAAAAGCTACATTGTGTACCTCAGCTGATTTGAACTGACCAATCATTTGGCATCTAGAAAAGTAATACAGTGGAACCCCTCTATAACGGACACCATTGGGAACCAACCCTTATAGCAAGGTGTCCCTAACTCAGGGGCTTCCAGTATATTTATATTTTAGTCAAAGATCACAAGAGTGGAATTTCTATCATTTGTAATCCATCCTCATTCCAAGACTACCCCCCTTCTCAATACTGATAACATACAGTACAATGTAGTGCTCATGAGGTCAAAATACATTCATTCCCAAACCACAGCCTCGGAATGAGGAATACACAAGCAGCACACAATGTAGCCTCATTCCCAGACTTCCCGGCTCCAGTTTTTTTAGTATTCAAAAATTACAAGTGATCAAAAACAGGAGCTGGGGAAGGCCTGGGAATGAGGCAACAAGTGTCGAGAACTACTACACACTAAACGAGTGATAGGCGCCTGGGAAACGAGGGTTTAGGGTTAGGGGGTTTAGGAAGCTTTCTGAGATTGTAGATATGATTCCAATGGGTTGTGGAGGTTTATCAAGGTCATAGAGAGAGTGCCAATGGGTTGAGGTGTTAGAGGCTTTGGGAATTTTAGAGGGCACAATCTGGTTACTATGGATACACAACAATCAACCATCAGCGCGACAATGCCTTATAAACACACACACCTGCACACACACAGACATGCTGCACACACACACATGCACACACACACCTGCACACACACACACCTGCACACACACCTGCACACACACACAGACATGCTGCACACACACACAGACATGCTGCACACACACGCACGCACACACACACAGACATGCTGCACACACACGCACGCACACACACACCTGCAGACAAATAATACTCCTTACTTGTTGCACACACTTTTTCAAACACAAAAAAACTTAGTGCCACAGTATGGCAGACAGACAAACACACAAGATATAAAATCCTAACTACGTAAATGAAATAAAATGTATTGCTTCACACACAGTTAACGATAAAAGAAAAACGCAACATAAAATTATAGCAAACACACCCCCAACTGTGTGAGGGCTGTTCGCTAATTTGTTTGATATTTTGCTAAAGTAAGTTACAACACCCCTTCTTCTTAGCTGTGTTCACTACGACGCCACGTTTTGGCCTCCTTTGCACAAGCTCTGTAGCTAATACTGTGAAGGCCTTTTTTACATTGTCCCCAGTCTTAGCACTGCACTCGATTGGTTTTAGAAACCCGTAGGCATTCGCTATCTCTTGCACCTGTCTGAATTTGACCGATTTTTGATCGTCGTTGTTTCTGTCTAAGAGATCTCTCTTGTTGCCCATAAACAGGACGGGCATTCCGTTGTCTAGTTCTTGCGGTAGATAGTACTGGACTTCTCGGACCCAGAAATCGACGTCGTGGAAACTTTCTTCTGAAGTGACATCATAGACGATGATTACCGCGTGCGTGTCCGAGTAGAAACGATTTGTGATGGACTGGAATCTCTCCTGGCCTGTGTGTGAGGGGGTGATGAATGAGGTGGATATGAGAGGTGAGGGTGTGTGAGGTGAGGGTGTGTGGTGAGGGTGTGAGGGATGAGGTGTGTGAGGTGAGGATGTATGAGGTGAGGTGTGAGGTGAGGGTGTATGAGGTGAGGATATGTGAGAGGTGAGGATGTGTGAGGTGAGGGTGTGTGAGGTGAGGGTGTGTGAGAGGTGAGGTGAGGGTGTGTGAGGGGTGAGGTACATGTATATAAAGAAGACTGCAACCAAATGGTACTTTAAAAATGATGCAACATGTGTGTGTGTAAACATGAGTAACCTAGCTAGCTCCCAAGCTTGGCGGCACAATGTACAAAATGGGGCATCACCAAAAAACTGGGGAGCAACTCAGGACCTGTCTTTGTGAGTGAGTGAATGTGTGTGTGTGTGTGTGTGTGTGTGTGTGTGTGTGTGTGTGTGTGTGTGTGTGTGTGTGTGTGTGTGTGCGCGCGTGTACATGTACGTGTGTGTGAAGGGGTACACAAGAACATGCTTCATACCTGCGGTATCCCAGATATCCAACACCATCTCCTTTCCCTGGACCACAAGTGTCTTCTTCTCCTCACTAACAAACCTCGACAGACGATCTTCAAACGTGTCATGAACATACCGCAGCAGTAAACTTGTCTTCCCGACTCCCAGGGCCCCAATGATAATGACTTTATATTCTTCAGCTTGCAACGCTGTTGCCATGTTGTCCTTGTCCTTGTTTTTAGCCATAGCAACACCGACACCTTCTTCTTCTTTTGCACTTCACTACTCGAAGTCTCTTGTGGGTGTTTGTACTTGGGGAAACAATTGCCAGCCTGTTGAGGTTTCCTAAATATACAATTTTCGTTTCAACACAAATTTACTCACTTGCCACGTGTGGGGAGTAATCACAAGTCAACGGCTGTGTTTCAGTCAGGGGGACTCCTTTTTCCCTTCTCTGGTGTAAATGATAGCAAAGAAACTGTTCCCTCAGTTCACATACTACACTAGGGTAGTCGTTATTTCCAAACAAGAGGCACAAGTCCCAAACTTTTTATTAAATTGCGCAAGAAAAACAAGCTCTGTGGTAGTTGCATTCACACACTACGGGAATAGCGTTCTCTTCTCTCAAGATGATGCACGCCTAGCTCTCTGTGCGCCCTCTCCGTCACTCCTGTAGTTTGTCGCGCGCACACTGGGCGGTGTGCTGACGCCTACGTGATGTAGCTTACGGTACAGTATTCTTGATCACTGGTAAACCCTGATCGAGTCCTCCACGGCCAGCCTCCTCCGACTCACGATTTACGTGTCTCGGACGAACGATCAATGACCCATGTGAATATCACGTGACAACTTCATTACGCAATTCCAAATGCCTCAAAGCCCAAAATGTAATTTTTGACGGTTGGCAAAAAGACAGAGCTTGAGCAAGAAAATCGTGGACGTTTGTGCCGAGATCTGAAGAACAGTCTGGTGATAATTGCCTGTAGGTTGGTGAGCGGCGTCCCGGGAAGGAAAGACGGTGCTGGGACGCCCCCTGTTTTGTTGAGTGTGTCGGTTCTTATACAACGCTGGCAGTAGGGACTTTTCTCAGTGGAGTGTCGCCAGCATAAGCTCTGTTTTGGTATCTTGCACCCCCTGTTTTGGTGTCTGTGACTGGTGCGGGGAATCAAACAAAAGGAACAGAAAATTGAAACAATTCTGGTGGAAGATCCCATCATATAATTGGATTAAGGTGAGCATAGGGGTCTGGGGGGTGGGGGGGGGGGGGGAGGGAGTTGAGATATTATTGGAAGTGCAACTCACAGAATGTAGTTGAGCAGTTAAACAGATCAAAAACAAAGAACAGCAGATCATTGAAATGTAAGGCACCAGAAATCATGTTCACCTGTTCAACGCTAACCCTTCACCTATCAGTGCTCTAATGCTAACCAAGGTTTGAGTATATACCATATATTACAGGACGGCCCGTCAGCAGAACACAGTCAGTCAGCCAAACTTTAATGCCCCCTGTAAAAATAGCATTTGTTTCTGAGTTGGACCTGTAGGACGAGCTAGCTACGGGTACAAAACCATCATGTGTCCCAACAGCTTTAGACATACCCTAACCCACCATCTGGCTACCTAAGGCCTGGCAAAGTAATTTTATTGTTTTTCACCTGGCACTTGCCTCATCAGCAGGTAGCCATTATTCATCCTATACATGCTCAGCAAGTCTGTGTAGGGGTGTGCGGATTATGTTGGCATTAAAATGAGTATAATAAGTATGCAAAAGCATCGAGCATAGTGCGAGCATAATAGGCAGATTCTCTGAGGAAATTGATTAAAGTTTTGTGGAAACTTGGCCACGTGGTGATTCTAAATTCTGTGTTGGCGACGACTAGCCTCATTAACGTGAGTCAAGTGACCGGCAGCAGCTCACAGGTCACCGTTTCTTCTCCAACGTCCTTGCTAAGCAAACTTTGAGCGCCCCACAGTCAGAATTAATGCGAAGCAGAAGGTTTGGGTAAATGCACCGCCAGTTATGGACTCTTGATACGTATAGTTTGAGCATAATAGGTGAGCAATGCAGCATAGCATAATAGGTAGATTTTTTAGACAATCAGCCTTAAGGTTACGATGAACAAGCTGTGCGCGCGCTTATTTATAATTATATTCATGACGTATACCCGCAAGTCCAAATGCATTCCTACCGTTACTAACTTTGCGTCAATTTTAGCGAACTACTTTTATTTTCTGCGGAAGATAACAGCTCAACGGCCTTCCGTACTAAATTTTCGAGGTCGACTCGTCAAGTTTTTCCAAAAAAGTTCTGGACAAACCGTCAGAAAATGGCTTTTTCGGTCGTGGTTTACGAAGAATGCTACTCAAAATTTTATGTAGCGCCTACATTTCGAGCGCTGCTTGAAAATTGCCATCGACTCGACCTAGATACTTGTGTTAGGAGACTAGTAACCGAAAACGGTGAGTTTGAGGGCCGTCAGTAAGCAGATATTTGACGTAAGAGAGTTTATGTGAAGGCTTTGTTCTGGATGGTGTGGATTATAAGCTGCTAGAGCTGTTATGACCAAAAGAGCATTGTGTATAGCCTTGTCTTCGGTATCTCCATAGGCTTTTGAAGCGCTAAAATACCTCCAAGCACTCTAGAGTTATAACGCTGATATTCAAGCGCATTTATTGAATTCTGAGATAGGACAGGTTGTTCATCGTAACCTTAAATCTCTGGCACTACAGCCATTAGAAGTGGGTGTGTCATGGTTTGGAAGGTGATAATGACAGTTGAGGTAGTCTGAAATGAAGCGGTGCTGGTGAGAAACAATTTGCATGGCCGTGGGAAGGGCTACAGTGTTGCAACAACCAGACTGTCTGGTAGCAGATGATCTATCTTTAGGGCTCAATCTTTGTCCAATTTCCTCATGTAGCATGCCAGCACTGACCACGCCCTGGCCTATATAAATTACTGTATAGTTCATAGAAGATATAATGTTTGGGTGGTATATAGCAAAAATCCATTTCCAGCCCTACCCCGCCCCCTCCCTTATAATTCTGACGGCGACTGTGTATGATCAATCAACGAGCCACATCTACTGCACACAGACTCCGCCTGCTCCCCTGAAGAAGACTCCAAAAGTGGATGCTAGCTCATGCCTTATGGCTTTCTCCTTGTCCTGCTGCCCTCCAGAAATGGATACTTATTATGCTAGCTCATGTCTTATGGCTTAACAGTCCCACAAGTAGCTTTCTCCCTGTTCTGATGTGTTAATTGGGTTCTCTCCACAGAGACAAAACTGAATGTAATTTCAGTTCTGTCTAAATCAATTTGCACCAAAAACAGTTACTCCTGCCAACTTACCCTCAAGGTCCTCCCTCCTTATTAGGAGAAAGTCCACATTCCCAGATATTTGGAAGCACGAGGGTAAATTTGACTGTGCAAACTGATAGAGAGGTGACATGGGCAGTTCTGCAGGTTGTAGAGAGGAGGTGTTGACTGTGTTAGCTGAAGTGGGCTTGTAGAGAGGAGGTATCGACTGTTAGCAGAAGTGGGCTTGTAGAGAGGAGGTATCGACTGTGTTAGCTGAAGTAGGCTTGGAGAGAGGAGGTATCGACTGTGTTAGCAGAAGTAGGCTTGTAGAGAGGAGGTATCGACCGTGTTAGCAGAAGTAGGCTTGTAGAGAGGAGGTATCGACTGTGTTAGCTGAAGTGGGCTTGTAGAGAGGAGGTATCGACTGTGTTAGCAGAAGTGGGCTTGTAGAGAGGAGGTATCGACTGTGTTACATGTAGCTGAAGTAGGCTTGTAGAGAGGAGGTGTCGACTGTTAGCAGAAGTGGGCTTGTAGACATTTCTTGACAAAAGATGGCAGATGCACGTGGTAGTGAGCACAGTGGTTGACTTCTGGAAACTGACTGTAGTTATAAATTATTATAAATATCTGTATAATTATTTTGTGACTTTTTAAAAATGGTTTCATAAAACCAATTGTATGCCAACAGAAGCTGTTTTATTTTAGTTTCCAGAATTAGCCTGCTGTATGATGTTGACAGGACGTGGTATCTGTGTTGGCTCTCACATTAGTTTACTGTCGTTCATAGTTTACTGTAGTTTACTGTAGTTTACTGATTTTTACTGATCAAAAGCAATCTACAATTGGGAGACCAATCACGGGAGGGGAGGGTCTGGTGACATTCAGCTGATTCTCCAGTTTCTTAAAAAATGGTTTCACAGTTCCTGTTGATCAAAGACCTTCTGAAGTTAAGAAGAGTGTGTAGTTCTAATAACCGCCTGGAGCCGGGAAGTCTCCTCATCAGCTCCCCACAATATAGGAAATAGAATGAAGAACAGGCAGCTATCTAGACTATGAGGCAGCGTAGCACCCTGAGTGGTCGGCTGTTTTGGCTAGCTACGCCTCCTCACTGTGCTCTGCTGTTTATATTGCACCTGCTATGATAATTCAATTTAAGAACATCAAATGGTGTGTGCCTGAGTGCATTGCTGTATTGGCCTGTTTGGGAACCTTGGCTATTGACTGTCCATCTTCTCCTCCTCCTCTCCCTCCCCTTCCTCCCCCTCTCCTCCTCCCCCTCTCCTCCTTCCCCCTCCTCCCCTTCCTCCCCCTCCTTTATCCTGCTGTATTGGCCTATTTGGAAACCTTGACTGTCCTTTCTCTACTCTTTCTCTCCTTCCACTTCTCCTTTTCCTCTCCTCTTCAATTCCCCTCCCCTCCCCTTTTCCTCCTCTCCTCTCCTTTCCTCCCCATTTCCTCTCTTCTCCCCTTCCCTTCTTTCCTCTCCTCTCCCCTTCCCTCCTCTCCTCTCCCCTTCCCTTCTTTCCTCTCCTACTTTCACCTCTCCTCCTCCTCTCCTCTCCTCTTCCTCCTTCTCTCTCCCCCTCTTCTTCTTCCCCCTCCTCTCCCTCCTCCCCCTCCTTCATCCCAACTATCACACAGACTGGTATATCTCTTCCTTCCTCCCTGGTGTGACTAATTCCAGCTGCTATGCATGGGGGTCGAACCCGGTTGCGCCAGGAGCTGGAAAAACAGCGACTGGAACAAGAGCGAAGGAGAGATGATGATGATAGGATGAAGAGGAGAGAGATGGCGGGAATTCAGCAGAGTTCCTCTATCGACGTCCCTCCAACCATGACCACACAGTCTCCCGTCTCAGTTGAAGTGCCTCACACAGTGCTAGAAGTAAGGAGGTGTGGGTGGGCACTAAATGGAATCAAAAGCCATGCTGAAGTACCTGTATATCTAGTCTCGTGCCGGATATAGTTGCAAACATACATGTTTATTGCAGTGCCCCCCCCCCCACCACCACCACACCACACACACACACATACACACACACCCCTCACTCCCTCACCCTCTCAGGTCCACACAAAACTCGCCCACCCCACCTCCTATCATGTCAACGCCGTCAAACAAAGACAAGTCCACCAATTCCTCTCGACCCAAAACCCTTCCCAGTCCCGTAGCGCCCCCTCACAGAACACAGCTGGACTCATGGCCCCACGAGACAACATGACAAGCTTCAGCGTCCAAAAAGACCCACTGCTAAGCGGAGCTATGAATATATCCCCACTCAAGCCCAGTCCCCTGAACCCACCCCCGGGGATGGCGCTTGGTGCCGGCGGAATGTATGGGAGTCAGCCGTCCTCACTGGGTATCAAGCCAAATAGTCCGACTATGATGGTGACAGATGCACCGGAGGATGTACGTGAGGGGGGGAGGGGGGAGGGGGGAGAGAGGGAGGAAGGAAGAGAGAGAGAGGGAATTAATATACGACGGTGACTGACACACCAGAGTGTTGGGTTGTGGTAGTGTTGTGTTACATTAACTTTTACCTTCCTCCCTCCCTCCCTCCCTCCCTCCCTCCCTCCCTCCCTCCCTCCCTCCCTCCCTCCCTCCCTCCCTCCCTCCCTCCCTCCCTCCCTCCCTCCCTCCCTCTCTCCCTCCTTCCTCCCTTCCTCTCTTCCTCCTCTCTCCCTCTCCCACAGATCCAGGACCAGATCATTGAAGACATCATGAGTCTTGAGGAGAAATTTGGAGACACCCTGGGGGGGATGCCCTACCTCGACTCTGGCATGATGGCACCACAAACGGTGAACAAGTGGTTGTGTTAGCCGACCAAATTAGGTCAAACCCAAATTAGGACAATCTTGTGATGGTTTGAGTCGGAAACAGAAAATGGAAAGATGCAAGCTGACTGTACAATGGCAGCTATGTAAATATGGAGTGGTGATATTCAAGACCACAAAACTAAAATCACTTTTGGGAAAGCTTGTTGTTTTTGCTGGAGCTGCTGTTCAGCTCAGCATACTACTACCCTGCATATAGATGGTTTTGAAATTTCAATTAAGCGTCCTACTTCCGGAGGGCAAACGCACGATCAAGAGGCAGCTGTACAGCGGACCTTTTACCTTGAGAGAAGCAGCTTCTTTTATCTTCAGTACTAATGGTAAGGACTTGATGTAGCGCTTACTAGCCTGTATTTTGCACACAGCTGCACTAAACACAGACCCCAACTACTGCCCTCCGGAAGTGAAGCCACGCCCCACGAAAACCATCAGACGATTCTGTAGCCTCATTCCCAGGTTCTCTAAAGGGGGGAGGAGAGGACCTGGGAACGAGGCCGCACTGCACACCTGCACCCCTTTGATGATATTGTGTGACGGTTATGATGAGAAGTGGAAAGGGTGGAGGTGATAATGGGTGTGGCAGTGGGTTGCTAAGGGTAACATCCAACAAATCAGTTACACTCCCTTCAGGCTCATGCTGCTCCGTCTGGGGAATGTAACTATTATTTGCTGTGACAACTTTTATCCTCATGTACTGCACATGCACAAGTCCTTTCAACTTGTCTGTAAGTACCTTCACCCCCCCCCCCCCCCCCCCCCCCCCACACACACACACACACACCACACACCCCCCCCCCACACACACAACAGCTGCCAGTGAACACCAATCTGTTTGACACATTCGGTAACCACACCCATGGGCTGAACTCAGGGGGCGGGGTCAGCCCCATTGTGATGCCGCAAATCTCTGCCTCCTGTCCCGCAAACGTGAAGGAAGAAAGCATGATGGCTGCTGGTAGGTCAGAAGTGTCAGGGGAGGACATTAGAACCATACCCTGTAATTTTCAATGATGGTAGACTCCATTGTGTACATTACTGTCAAGAGTGCATGATGACGTCATTTTTTATTGCGGAATAGGAAGTTACACGCTCTTCCTCCTCCTCCGCCATAAAAAATAATGTCATCATGCGCTCTTGTACCGTAGATCGAAAAGATTTTCGCGGTAAAAATGATTTGTGTTTAAAATATTCGCATTAAAAATATTTTGTCACTCAACGGTTCCGCAATGTAGCACATATAAGTATTTAAATTTTTCACACATTTAAATTTTGTCTCTCCACGCACCGACGAAAAGATTTTAACAGCAAAAATTTCCTGATCTACTGTACTCAAATTGTGTTACTGCATTCATTTTGTGGAGTCCCTTCATTAGCTGAAGTTTAGCTGTAGAAGTAAAATATGCGTGCGCAATGGAATGGTGTACCCAGGCCGTACATTAAACTCTGGAACACAGTCACACAGGACTGCCATAATTTAAAGCTTTTTTGACATGAGTTATGGAGACCGTTTTCCTTACTTCATTGTATAGTTGAAGGTTACCCTCCGGCCAGTGTGGATTATGTCTCTTCCCTTTTCTCCCCTTTTCTCCCCTTTTCTCCCCTTCTCCCCCTCCTCCTCCCCTCCTCCTTTCTCTCCTTCCCTCCCTCTTTCCCTCCTCCTTCCCTCCCTCTTTCTCTACTCCTTCCCTCCCTCTTTCCCCCCTCCTTCCCTCCCTCTTTCTCTCCCCCTTCCCTCCCTCTTTCTCTCCCCCTTCCCTCCCTCTTTCTCTCCCCCTTCCCTCCCTCTTTCTCTCCTCCTTCCCTCCCTCTTTCCCTCCTCCTTCCCTCCCTCTTTCTTTACTCCTTCCCTCCTTCCCTCCTTCCCTCCCTCTTTCTCTCCTCCTCTCCTTCCCTCCTTCCCTCCTCCCCCCTCCTCCCCCCTCCTCCCTCTTCCCCAGGAACCCCAGTGGATATGAAACAGTTTGAGAAAGAACGACAGAAGAAAAACAACCATAACATGAGTAAGTAAAATACAAGTTAGCGATAGGCTAATCCAAGAGCACATAAGAACGGGCGGCTAGAGTAAGAGCGTGTAACTCCGTAAAATTTGAAGCCGGTCGCAATCTACTGCCAGTATTAAAAATAGTAACACGTACTGTGCATGCTGCATAGACATAAGCCATTGTTGCTAAGCACGTGACCGGGTGTTCTATTTTTAGTACAGTTCAATAATTTTGACCGGACTGTGGGCTTCTATTGGAGTTACACGCTCTTACTCTAGCCGCCCGTTCTTATGTACTCTTGCCTGTACCATATCACTTACATTTTGAGTGGGTTCTTGATGAAACAATCCAACTGGAACTAACCCGAGGGCCTCTATGGTGTATTGTTACTGTGGTTGTCATGGAGGTCATGGCTGTTGCCTCTCTTGCACAGTTGAGAGAAGACGAAGATTCAACATCAACGACAGAATCAAAGAACTGGGGACTCTGCTGCCTCCGTCAGAATCGTGAGAGATATGTTATGTCACAATACATGTACTGTAGCTATGGCAACCATGTAAACATTATAGACTGGTGGTATACACACACACACACACACACACACACCACACACACACACACACACACACACACACACACACACACACACACACACACACACACACACACACACACACACACACACACACACACACACACACACACACACACACACACACACACACACACAGGGAGGCACGACACAACAAGGGCACTATTCTGAAGGCCAGTGTCGACTACATTAAGAAGATGCAAAGAGACATGAGTAAGCTGAGAATCCAGGAGGCCAAGCAGAGACAGCTGGAAGAAACGAACAGACAAATGAGGCTGCGAATACAGGTGAGGGGGTGGAGGTGTGAGGGGGAGGGGGTGGTGTGTGGAGGTGTGTGAGGTGTGGAGGTGTAGGATGGGGCAAAGCAGAGACAACTAGGAAGTGAAATGCGAATGGGTATGAGGGGGGAGGGGTGAAGGTGTGTGATGATAGGGGATGGTGTGTGGAGGTGTGTCGTGGGAGGTGTGTAGTGAGTGTGGATGTGAGAAGGTATGAGATGTTTGCAAGTATTACTTATGCAATACGTCCACCTCCTACGCACACACACATGCATACATATCCACACACACACACACCACACATCTGCACACACACACAACACACACACATCTGCAACACGCACGCACACACACACACACACACACAGGAACTAGAACTAACAGCACGAGCCCACGGTATAGCCACACCCTCCATGACTACCGAGACTCAGAAACTAGCAGAGGCGGCTGAACAGGCATTAGGTTAGCAAGTACTGAGTTGTGATCTTTGAGGACGTACATGGTACAGACTTGCCCTAGCCTAGAGGGGCTAGCTAGCCTGCCTCTCTTCCCACTGTCCAGCGGGAGGGAGGGAGGGAGGGAGGGAGGGAGGGAGGGAGGGAGGGAGGGAGGGAGGGAGGGAGGGAGGAGGAGAGTTAGAGCAAGCCAGAGGCCTTTTCTGTCCAAGCTCCAAACATTTGCAAAGCAGAAAGCTTACTTTTATTGTGACGAAGATCCACGTAAAAATTGTTTGTTTTTTTGTTGGAGACCCCTCCCTCCCTCCCTCCCTCCCTCCCTAGGACATTGACATCATTCACGTGATGCTCCCAGCCCCTGCCCCTCCCCCCTTCCTCCTTCCCAACCCCTCCCCCTTCCTCCCTCCCAGCCCCTCCCCCCCTCCCTCCCTCCCAGCCCCTTCCCCCCTCCCTCTCTGTATTGCGTACTATAAGCAATCAACAACTAGGCGAGAAGAAGGAAGGCCTGAGAGTGAAGCTTCAAGGGGTATTCCACCCTCACTACATTATCATACTTCTCCCCCCCCCTCAGGGTCTGTAACCCCTCGTAGTAAATCCCCCGGCAGTACCACTGTCACTCCAGTGAGTCTGTTTGGTGGGACGGATGAGCTGGCAGACATTCTACGCTCCAGCCCTGGCATCGACCTCTCCAAACTGAATATCAAACAAGAACCGGTGTGTGGGTGTAGAGAGGTGAATGGATGTGTGTGTGTGTGTGTGTGGGTATAGAGAGGTGAGGGGATGTGTGTGTGTGTGTGGTTGTAGAGAGGTGAGGGGATGTGTGTGTGTGTGTGGTTGTAGAGAGGTGAATAGATGTGTGTGTGTGTGTGATCGTGTGAAAGTTGCCAAGTTTCATCCTCCTCTGTATATTGCACTACCCCCCCTTCCCCCTATCTCAGGTGGACACTTCTCCTTGTGTGTCCGACCGTCTCTCTCCTTCCCCCCGCCCACCCAGCAGTGGCAGCAGCTTCGACCACCAGCCTCGCGTGGGGGATATCTTCTCCTTCAACATCCCCCTCACCTCCTCTGGCCTTCCTACGGACTCTTCCATATTTGGAAATACATGAACACACACACACTTAGAACACTAGCCATAGTAAGCTTACGTTTTTTTTTCCTTTCTTGTTTATTTTTTTTGTTGTTGTTTTGTTGTGTTTTTTGCTTGATGATTAGAATCATAGCAAAACCACGGTGTTTACTTTTAAAGCATCTTACAATTATTTGTTAAATTTGGTGCTATTAAATATATTTATTGTGGAGCGCACACGCTGTTGTTGCCGTCTTTGTGTATGTGTATGCATACAGGTATGTGAATGTGTACTTGTTTTTGGATATTTTCATGTTCCCTACTGTAGGCAGTATTTCCGTCCTTTTGTGTCTGTGTTCTTTCAAAATAATAAATACACAAAAATTATTGTTCTCAGTTCAACAGTGTGAACAATAAATAATTTACACATTACATCACTTTCTAAGTATTTCATTGGACGAACAGTAGTGTATAATGGGTCATTTACTCCTGTTATGTAAAAATTGTAAATAATAGTTCGCAAAATTTAGCCTTTTTTCGGGGAGATGTGGTTCATCGATCATGCATGCACCTGGCAAGGCCAACTTACACCAAAATTGTAGGTCTGGAGCATGCAATGAAGTTTGAACAAGTATACACAAAAATAATCAATGTGCCTTTTCACAACCTATAAACTGATACAAGTACTCCCAACAATAATAATTTGTATGTTTAAACATGCTTTATTTTAGTGGAATTTGAATAATTGCGTAGCTAGCTATACTGACACCTCCCTGTTCTAGCCTCATCATTCCCAACGAGGCTATCCCTGTTCACAGTGGTGATATAGTGTCCACATTCCACATTCTGTTATTGGGTCTGGGAATGAGATGTCACTCCAAGAGCTAGTGTTGTTAGTGCAATGGTGTTGTAAGATTTACATGTGAGAAAAGCCTGGGTGGGGGTTGGTTGGAGTAGCTACTCCAGTTCACTCACACTGAACTTCAACCCTGGTTTACAAAGCACCATAGCGACATGCAAGAAGGTAGATATCCCATTCCAGGAAGGAGAGCTCCTGGACTGGAACATGGCTTGTTCTCAACAGCCAGCACTACATGTAGGTATATATTGCCACACCTACTAAATCAGAAGTCCCCAAAATACGAGCACCTCCACACACAGTAGCAGTCTCTACGATGGTTTCCATGGTGACCAAAGTTCCACTGTTTCATTCCCAGACTACTAGCTGGTCTGGGAATGAATATAACAATCACGATATGATTCAAACAGTGAGAGAGGGAGGGGGGGGAAATTGGGAATTCATTAAGACTAGAATACAGTGTGAAATTTCTATTTATACTAATGTTCCCGCCCCAAACGGGTTTTTCTTACTCTCGTCCCAAATCTTAAGCATATCTTGCAAATCAATACTTTCGTCCATCTGGTTTTTTCCTGGCGGTGGTAAATTCTTTTGCCCAGAGGGAGGCGGAAGAGTGTGACTGGTCGAATGATACCCTCCTCCCCCTCCTCCCCCTCCTCCCCTGTGTCCAGTGTGCCAATACCCACGATCTACTCCTTCGTTCATATACCAATTAGGGTTGGTATTTGAATGGTGTTGTGACGATGGTTGATTTGGGTTGGGGAGGGTGCGACTAAACGCACTTTGGGGTTGGTACGAGCTGGAGTACTGGTGAAGATCCGGCTCGGGGAGGTATAGATCTGGACTAGACGATCCGTATCGAGTTCCATCTCTCCTGGGATCAGCTGAGAAAGGAGGGATGTCGGGAGAGGAAGAGCGCTTGTGCGAGACAGGTGATGAAGTGACAGGAAGAAGCCTGGAGCCATATCCGGAGTCTGTGTTGGGACGTCTGGGTGAAAAATGTGTCTGCTGTGACGAGGGCATATTAGGAGGGGGTGTGTGTCTGTCTCTGCGTTCTCTGGAGAAATGTTGTAGGAAATCTTCCGTCAAATCAAAGTCTCTCAGGTGATGTTCTCGTCTTGGCACTTGTGAAAAGTAGCCAGCACTGGCACTCACGACGCTGGAGGGAGGAGAGGCATCGAAATCGTCGTCAAACGCACCAGAGTGGTGAGAGGATTGCTCAGTGTAGTCGGACATGAAGGAGTGCTCAGAGTGAACGGAAGACTTGTGGTGAGAGCGGTAGGCAAAAGACTGAGTAGAGGAGAGGGGGGTGTGATGGGGTCCGTCCTGCTGTCCAGATGCCAAGTCGTTGAGAGCTGAGGTGCTCTTGTGGTGAGGGGACTTCTGGAGACTGCTTCCGGCAGGGGACTGTTTTGGGGAGGGAGTGTTGAAGATCATGCTCGCAAGGTAAGTGTCGTCAACGCTGTTGCCCGCCATGGTGCCTCCTCTTCGTCTCACGGTGGGGACAGAGCCAGGGACCTGGAGAGAACTGCCGTACACTGCAGAAAGACAAAAGTTTAACACAATATGTGGTCGATAGAAATTGCTGCGTATTTCAATTATATCACAACATTCGAAGCCAGGGGTTCATTTACAAAAATTGTCAATAGGGGGAAAAAGTTGATGGTTAAAACGCTAAGGGGGCACAAGTAACATTCCTTTCATGTATGGGTGTTTGTTGAATGTCCCATACCAGCCCTCTGCATAGTCTAAAGTTGAAGCCTTACGGATCCTCTATACCTCTAAATAGAACAGGCTGGTCATATAAAATTCGTATATGCTTCAATCGCTTGCTTTCGGAAATATGCGGAAAGTAGAGCATTGATGACGTCAAATGCAATTCCTCTATATGTGAAAGTCGTGTTGAAATTGAAGATTATCCCGTTGTGTTTTTCGATTGCATCGCTGCATTCTAAGTGTCGTACTGCCAAACTTCCATTAAGGGTGTGGTTCATGTGTGCTTCGTAGATACATAAATATCTAGTAACGTTACAAAGCGCATATGAGCCCTGCCCTTAACGGAAGTTTGGCAGTACAGCACTTTGAACGTGGCGATGCGACTGAAATACGCAGCGGAATAATCCTCGGTTTTCTACACGGGACTGCCACATATAAACATGCATGTACGAAGTGTGTATTTGTCCCATCCTTAACAGGAGTTCAGCTTTGAACACAGTGAGGCACGCCTTACGAGAGGTAGGTGAGTCAACGTGGAACTTGGAGGAGGAGATGGAAGACGAGCTGCCTCTTTTAGAACGCTTTAACTCGTGTAGTTTCTCCTCCATCCTACCATACTGTGTGTGTGGAGGGAGAGAGTGGAGGGAGGGAGAGAGGGAGAGAGGGAGAGAGGGAGTGGACGGAGTGGAGGGAGGGAGGAAGAGAGGGAGAGAGGGAGAGAGAGAGAGGGAGAGAGAGGGAGGGAGAGAGAGGGAGAGGGAGAGAGAGAGGGGGGAATGAGGAAGAGTTGAAAAAATTACCATGCATGCACACTGTACATGTACACACACACACACACACACACACACACACACACACACACACACACACACACACACACACACACACACACACACACACACACACACACACGCACGCACATGCACACACACACACACACACACACACACACACACACACACACACACACACACCTTCTCCTCCAGTTGTTTAATCTCCTTCCTCCGGTCTCGCTTCAGCTTCCGATCACTAGCCTGAGCCAGTAATGTCTGCAGAGGACGAGACAGGTTGACATGTTTGAGGAGGGAGTGAGACATGTTGACAAGTATAAGATTGGAGTGAGACATGTCGTCATGGTGATAGCCAATCAGGGTACAAACAAGTACAAGATTGGAGTGAGACATGTCGTCATGGTGAGAGCCAATCAGGGTACAAACAAGTACAAGATTGGAGTGAGACATGTCGTCATGGTGAGAGCCAATCAGGGTACGAGTACAAGATTGGAGTGAGACATGTCGTCATGGTGAGAGCCAATCAGGGTACGAGTACAAGATTGGAGTGAGACATGTCGTCATGGTGATAGCCAATCAGGGTACAAACAAGTACAAGATTGGAGTGAGACATGTCGTCATGGTGAGAGCCAATCAGGGTACAAACAAGTACAAGATTGGAGTGAGACATGTCGTCATGGTGAGAGCCAATCAGGGTACGAGTACAAGATTGGAGTGAGACATGTCGTCATGGTGAGAGCCAATCAGGGTACGAGTACAAGATTGGAGTGAGACATGTCGTCATGGTGATAGCCAATCAGGGTACAAACAAGTACAAGATTGGAGTGAGACATGTCGTCATGGTGAGAGCCAATCAGGGTACGAGTACAAGATTGGAGTGAGACATGTCGTCATGGTGAGAGCCAATCAGGGTACGAGTACAAGATTGGAGTGAGACATGTCGTCATGGTGATAGACAATCAGGGTACGAGTACAAGATTGGAGTGAGACATGTCGTCATGGTGAGAGCCAATCAGGGTACAAACAAGTACAAGATTGGAGTGAGACATGTCGTCATGGTGATAGCCAATCAGGGTACAAACAAGTACAAGATTGGAGTGAGACATGTCGTCATGGTGAGAGCCAATCAGGGTACGAGTACAAGATTGGAGTGAGACATGTCGTCATGGTGAGAGCCAATCAGGGTACGAGTACAAGATTGGAGTGAGACATGTCGTCATGGTGAGAGCCAATCAGGGTACGAGTACAAGATTGGAGTGAGACATGTCGTCATGGTGATAGACAATCAGGGTACGAGTACAAGATTGGAGTGAGACATGTCGTCATGGTGATAGCCAATCAGGGTACAAACAAGTACAAGATTGGAGTGAGACATGTCGTCATGGTGAGAGCCAATCAGGGTACGAGTACAAGATTGGAGTGAGACATGTCGTCATGGTGAGAGCCAATCAGGGTACAAACAAGTACAAGATTGGAGTGAGACATGTCGTCATGGTGAGAGCCAATCAGGGTACGAGTACAAGATTGGAGTGAGACATGTCGTCATGGTGATAGCCAATTAGGGTACAAGTATAAGATTGGAGTGAGACATGTCGTCATGGTGATAGCCAATTAGGGTACAAGTATAAGATTGGAGTGAGACATGTCGTCATGGTGATAGCCAATCAGGGTACGAGTACAAGATTGGAGTGAGACATGTCGTCATGGTGAGAGCCAATCAGGGTACAAACAAGTACAAGATTGGAGTGAGACATGTCGTCATGGTGAGAGCCAATCAGGGTACGAGTACAAGATTGGAGTGAGACATGTCGTCATGGTGATAGCCAATCAGGGTACAAACAAGTACAAGATTGGAGTGAGACATGTCGTCATGGTGATAGCCAATTAGGGTACAAGTATAAGATTGGAGTGAGACATGTCGTCATGGTGATAGCCAATCAGGGTACAAGTATAAGATTGGAGTGAGACATGTCGTCATGGTGAGAGCCAATCAGGGTACGAGTACAAGTGGCAGCGAAAACATACCGTACTCATAGTTACAGTACAGATCACATGTAAGGTCACACACACACGAGCGTGTGACCCGCGAGTTGGTAGGTGTGTACATGTGAGTATCTGCACTACCCATGTGTGCTTACATTGAACAGCTTCTGCATGTTATAACAGAACTACCAGCAAACTGTCCTTGACCAGCTCCAAGATTTTTATGTCCAACCTTCTCAGAGGCAGGTAGCTGCTCACAGTAATGCGTGAAGGCCTGGGAACGAGGCTACACAGTAACGCGCGAAGGCCTGGGAACGAGGCTACACAGTAACTACATAGATATATATACCTTGGAGGCTTTAATAATGGACTGCTGAATCTCTAGCTGTTTCTCTAGCTCTTCCACCTCTCCATCTCCTCCATCCTAATATAGCATATTAAAAGAAATTATTTCACCTCTAATTCTGATAATTAGATCACCACTAATGGCTACTATAACTTACAGTGCTATCATTCAGTACAAATTTTGAGAACTTGAAACTGACGCCAAATTTCTTTCTCATTCGTTCAATTTCTTCGGCTGTCAAACCCTCAGGCGGAATACCTGTAATTTGCTGTGTGTGTGTGAATGTGAGAAGGTGTGAGGGTGTGAGGGGGTGTGAGGGATGGGATGTCCTACCATTTCCTTGATGAGAATCTCCTTGTAGCGAGCGGCCTTCTGTTCAAACAGTTTGAGCAGTGTGGCCCTCTTGGCTAGCAGCGCAGAATACATCTCATTCTGAGCCGCCTTGGCAGCTGCCACCGCCTCTGCCGATGCTAAAAATAGAATCATTACATCATCCATAAATATGGTGCTAAAAATAGAAACATTACATTAGCCATAAATGGTAAGTAAAGAGGGGGGAGAGGGGATAAAGAGGGACGCGCAAGAATGGTCGGGGGGGAGGGGGAGAAAATAGTAGCAAGAGGGAGGGGGGGTGGAAGGGGGTGAAGGAAGAGCGTGGTAAAAGAGGGGATAAAAGCAAAATGAAGGGTGGAGGGTTGAGGGATGGAGGGTTGAGGGGGGTGAGGGTGAGGGGGTTGAGGGTCAGTCACCTTGTGTCTGGTTGGACTTGGCGGACTCGATGCTGAGGGATGAGTGGGAGGAGCTGGGGGACAGGTTCGGCAGGTGGAGTCGACTCAGCTGACGAATGATATCCGTCATGTTCATCACTATGTGAGGGTTCTGGAGAGAGGAGGAGAGAGGGGGGGAAAGGGGGGAAGGGGGTGTGAGGGAAGAAAATGAAGGAGGAAGAGGAGGAAGATGGAGTGGGGAGAGAGGGGGGAGGAGGGAAGGGGAGGAAGAGGAGGGGAAAAGGTAAAAAGGAGAGGAGGAGGAGGGGAAGGGTAGAAGGAGAGAGAGAGGATGAAGGAAGAGGAGGATGAGGAGGAAAGGGAGGAGAGAGAGGGAGGAAGAGGTGAAGGTGTGTTGTGGGAGGGTGTGATGGTTCGTACCTTGTTGGTTCTCTTTGTGCGGTAGAACATGTGTTGGTCTCGGGCCATCTTCCATATCGCTGTGACAACCTTGGAGTTGCTTCCGTACCAGGCCAGCACCGTCACCGGACCAAACCCCACCCCTTTCTTGCTGGGTCTGTGTGTGTGTGTGTGTGTGTGTGTGTGTGTGTGTGTGTGTGTGTGTGTGTGTGTGAGGATGTGTGTGTGTGTGTGTGTGTGTGTGTGTGTGTGAGAATGTGTGTGTGTGTGTGTGTGTGTGTGTGTGTGAGGATGTATCAAGAACAGGGAGCAACAAAATTCACTTGCAGTCCGATTCCAGAACTCATACACATGTGTACATGTAAGAGAGCACAGTTGGGGCAAGCCTGAGCGAGCACCACACTAGCGGGACTGCATTGCAAGACGCGTGTGTATGTCTGTCTGTCTGCCGGTTTGCTTGCGGCCATATACCGTAAATATTTCCCAAAACACTGGAAAATTGAACGTCCTCGTGCACTAATAGTAGGTAGCCTCAGGGCGCTACGCCAGAGTGCAGCGTCGGCAACCGGAGCGAACACGGCTCAAGTTGAAGCAAGCACGGCAACTTACGTATTGTTTGTCACAGCAGCTACGGACTGACTGGCTCGCAGACCGTACAAATTGTACACGCCGGGTTGAAACTGCTTCAGGTAACGGCTGGCACTCATAAACGCCGGAGATTCAGCTCATGAATTCAGCGTGAAGCTTAGTCTATTCATGTGTAGCCATAGTAACTGCCTTGGCTGGAGAAAGTGTCACTGCAATTTGTGATATCTACCGTAGATCGGGAAAATTTCACTGTTAAAATAATTTCACGGTCAAGACCAACCGTGAAAATTTAACACGCAAAAAAAAAACTTATGTGGCGATGATCAATGAATAAGCGTGCGCAGAAGTCCCCCGAAGTAAATGTCCGATCGACAACTACAGCTAGCGATACCTGGCTCTCCCGATATTTTGTAGTAGACTAAATGCTAGGAACACTGCAGGCGCTCGTCCCTATATTGTAGGCGTCAACCGTTAAAAAAATTTCACGGATCAAACGAAACCGCAAAAATTTAACACCACGAAAATTTTTTACGCGAATTATTTTTAACGTGAAATTTTCCCGATCTACGGTACCTTGGTGAGGAGTCCGCTAGCTATAATTTATGCATTATCAACAGTAGACAGTGACAATCCTGCTGTGTGCTACAAAAATGCTGTCTTTTGATTTGTTTGCTGTTACTCTACCTATCGTTTTTGTTTTGGGGAAGGTCACCTTTACTAGCCATTGAGCTATCTCACCAACCCTTATGCATCCTTTGCATTAAAATTTTCATAAATAAAAAAAATAAAAAAAAAAAAAAAAAAACAGCTGTGCACTGCTTGCTCAGGCTCGCCCCACGATGATGAATCATGTGTGCACACACACTCACTTGGTACTCTGGTAGACCTCCATAGAGAACTTGCGATCACGATAATAGATGTTTTGAAGTTGTAGCCATTGGTAGCGCTGTGAGGCGAGGAAAGGAGGGAGGGGAGGGGTAAGAGGAGAGGAGAGGAGAGGAGGAGGAAGAGGAGGGAATAGGAGGGGAGAGGAGGAGGAGGGGAGAGGTGAGAGGAGAGGAGAGGAGAGGAGGAGGGAAGAGGAGGGAAGAGGAGGGGAGAGGAGGAGGGGAGAGGTAGGGAACCAAGATGATACTTGATAGTCCACCACCATCACTAGACCTGTGTTCATCAATACTTACATTGTCAGGCTCATTTCGGTTGCTATGGGAACACTGGCAGATTCCATCTGGCCCGACTCCCAACCAGAGAGAGACGTCTTTCTTGTCCTAAACAACAGAAGAACCCTGACTAGTGTGTTACCATGGCAACATACCATCACTACAAACCCCCCTACATTGTAGCACTATCTTATCAGAGTGAAGTTTACCTTTCACCATACCTTACTGCAAGGTAACATACCACAAGTCTCCCTCCTCCATTCCTTCTCCCTGACATACCTCACTCCCCCCCTCCCTCCCTCCCTTACATCCTCCCTCACCCCCCCCTCCCAAGCTCATACTACACCATCCAGGTAGCTATGTGCGATGTATCACAGTCTAACCTTCTCTGAGTCAACGAAGATGTTTTGAGGCGAAAATAGAGAAATGTGAAAAGGCCGGCAATCGTCGGGAATCAAACCCAGGACACCTGGCTTGTGCAGCCAGTGCTCTGCCACTGAGCTACGACAACCAGACAACCACCAGCCCACATAATCCTCCATATGTACTGTACTTTCTTCAATTTCCACCTCAAAGCATCTAAATTCTCTTAATTGTAAACGTGAGGTACATGCAAGAGTTCTAAGGGTCTAGTTTATTGAATGTTGCACTAATGCCCGGGTAGACATACATCCTAGTGTGTATAGTCTGAGTGCTGGTAAATTACTGCCATAGGACGGTGAGAATTTAGAGTAAACACCCGAGGACGACTCTCACCACTACACTAAATGAGCCTTTTCTTTCAGTGTCTGTCCAAATGCGAGTTTTAATCAGAAAACATACTGCTTGTTGCTCAGGATGAAGAACGCATGCACAAAAAGCATCCTTTCGGTCAGGGACCCCTCCCTCCCTCCCCATACCTTTTTTGAGCAGGTTTGGCATAAAACGTTTTGAACACTGCTAGGTGACACTGTCGTAAAACTGTGTGCAAACCCAAGAAAACAGACTTGGTTCACCAGACCTTTTCTCCTCGTGAGAGGGTGGGGTCTGGGGACAAGACTAGGCTCTCCCTCCATTTTTGCATACCGTAAGTGATCAAAAACTGGGCAGTGGCGAAGGCCTGGGAACAAGGCTGTGTATACATGTTGGTGGGTAAGATAGAGTAACCATGGACCCGAGTACAACTATTGATAAACTCCCTGAGATGCCTACACCTTTGGCATGGTAACAGACCATATTTGGATATGATCAGAAGGCCACATTGACTCCCTTGTGTAATACTAAATCCATACAATGTACCTTAAGAAAACAACTGTTTTTAAGATTTCCCCTGAGAAATGCGACTAGCTTGCTATTGTAATATATGGTAAACATGACTATACACACACAATGCATCTCTCACACCCACTCATCCACCCATCACACACACACACACACACACACACACACACACACACACACACACACACACACACACACACACACACACACACACACACACACACACACACACACACACACACACACACACACACACACACACACACCTTCACTTCAAAGTAGTGCATAGCAAACATGGGCAAGGATTGGATGATCTCGAGGTACTTAATGATTGCTTCACCGCGGGACAGATTCTGCATCATACGGTAATATCGAACTACTTCATTCTCGCTGAGGGAAGAAAGGTTAAATTAATTAATGCAAGCACATGATTAGAAAAATGTGGTAGTAAAGGTTTCACTAAATGGTTAAACTAAGGCAACAAGGGGTTAACTCAGCATTAGTACACGAGGAAGCAAAGGGTTAAATTAACTATGCAGCAGAAATGTATGATGGAGCCCAAACCCTTGAAATGCAGACAGCTCCATATTCAAGACACTTTATAATGTCCTGCCCAAACAGTTACTAACGACGCATGTTTAAGTTTGTGAGGGGTTATCTAATGACGTACCAGTAATGGACACTCTTGGTTTTAAAGAGCTGGGCGGGGAGGACTGGAAGATGTTTCAGGTGTTGCTGGGCCTCCTCCTCACTGTGTGTGTGTGTGTGTGTGTGTGTGAGGATAACAAAGAAGGGATTGTGCTCCAATGCACACTTGTGGGGACACACACGCACCCTATCAGATATCCACCCTAATACAATAGCATGAAACAGGACACTCTCCAGCTAGCGCCGGCCAACTCTTTGATCTGACCACTGAAGAATGTCTTAATGTGAAGTCTTCTCTGTTATGACCTCAAAACTGGACGAGCGGTTTCATAAGCTTCTGCCTCAAGCTACTGCAGTGTTTTCTGCCACTCCCTCCCTCCTCCCCTCCCCCCTCCCCCCCCTCACCACCTCCCCCCTCCTCCCAGCCTTGTTCCCAGGTTCTCTCTTCAAACCCGAAGTGTCTATGAGGCTACCTCCCCCCTCACCACCTCTCCCCTCATCCCTCTCCCCCTCCCCTCCCCTCAAACAATGCCTCTGACATATCCACTGAATTGAAGAACGTATTAATGTGATATGACTACCAAACTTGTGCCTTGTCTCGTCCCCAGACCCCACCCTCTCACAAGGGAAAAAGGTCTGGTGAACCAAGTCAAATTTCTGGGGCTAGCACACCTAGAGACATTCTATGACACACCTGCTCAGAAAACGTCGGGATACTCAAGCAGAGATGTACTGCTATAAGGGAAGTGCTACACAGCAACTAATGATCTTGCAATCTCATTGGTCCATTTTTGGAAATAGGCCCAAGAAATTCGACTTGGTTTTCAGCAGGGGCACACATGGGGATGAGAGAAAACACTGGCTGGGCATGAAACTAGAGTGTTTCCCAGAGAAAACCACTCCACAAACATTGCCTAGACGCAGTATTTGAAGAATGTCTTAATGAGAAAGTGCGTCCAACAATCCTCAAAGATTGGCTCTCAGTTGGCACCAACAAACGTACGAATATTTCTCAGGAAACCAAGACTACAGACGCATCCAAGTTTACATGGCTGTTTTGAAGCTTCATGATTGTAGAAAGTTAGCCTCATCCCCAGGCTCTCTCCTCAAAAACGGGGGGAGGAGAGAGCCTGGTAACATCTGGGGGAAAAGCTGTCGACTTCCGCCGCCTTGCTCTGGCGGTACCAATCAGATTGCAGAATGAAACATGTACAAAGTGCGTCACAAAGTTTACATGTACAAAGTGCGTCACAGAACTCAACACAACTGCGGATGCCTCGAAGACGAGGAGCGAAATTGTAAATAGCTTGCACTGCTACCAGGTATAGTACCGATATTGCATGACAGCTTATTAAATCACATGACAATTATTACTAAAGTGGGAGCGTCCTACGTTGATCACAAGAATGATGACGCACCGGAAGGAGAGAGCCTGGGGACGAGGCTAGTAGAAAGTAGTGAAGTTGATGGAAGATTTGGAGAGAAAGAAAGATGATTTGAATCTTGGGCCTATTTCCAAAATGTTTTTTTTTTTTTTTGGGGGGGGGGGAGAGTATTTTGAAATTGCACATTATGAAGTAGCTTGTGGCTTTTTAGAGAGTGTGGCTTGCTAATTAGTGAACACCAAGCTTCTAGTCGGATGTGGTAGAAGTCGGCTCTTAGCTTATATCTGAGCTACTAGTATAGATAAATACCTGTATGATGTAATGATACAGTCAATTTCTTTGAGAGGGAAGCTAGACTGCTGGGAGGGGGATGAACTCCCACTCTTCCCTCCCTGTAGATGAAACTCTCGGTAAATTTCCATGCACCAAAGATTGTTTTTATGTGGTGTTCTTATTTACCCCTGATGAGGACTGGAGTGTACGACACACACACACAACACACACAGGTCAAGGGAATGTACACAGTGCACACTCATACAGGCACAGAGGTCAAAGGTTGGAGGTCAGAGTGCACATGTACTCACGTCTTGAATTCTCCGTGTTGAGCTTGCATTGCACATGCTGCCAGCTCGTATATAGTGGCATCGTCTGTCTCGATTTCACCCTGTAGGGAGGGAGGGAGGGAGGGAGGGAGGGAGGGAGGGAGGGAGGGAGGGAGGGAGGGAGGGAGGGAGGGAGGGAGGGAGGGAGGGAGGGAGGGAGGGAGGGAGGGAAGAGGGAGGAAGGAAGGGAGGGAGGGAGGGAGGGAGGGAGGGAGGGAGGGAGGGAGGGAGGGAGGGAAGAGGGAGGAAGGGAGGGAGGGGGGAAGGGAGGGAGACTAAGTGAGGACAGGCACTAGTGGAACCTCTCACTAAGGATAGCTGTTACTAGGCCGCCTCCCAGTTTCCAGCGTGGTTTCCTGAGTAGACGTGGAGTTGGAAACGAGGCTATGTAGTCGAGCTGGTTCTCATACCTTCATGATAGCCTGTCTGGAGTGGAGATAGAGGAGCTCAACAGTCATAAAGTCTTGGAGGTAGCGCAGATCATCCACAAAGAACCTGAGAGAAAGGCAAACCATAATGCAATAGGCAGTAACCATAAGCCAGGTGGCTGTGACCAGCACATGTACAGGTACAAGAGGCATCGCTGACCTGGCTCTTCCTAATCAAGTTATAAGACTGTTTGTGCACATGCTAAGCTTGCTCTCACTCAGAAAACGGTGTTTTAATGATATTCATAGCTTAATGTCATCGAGATGGGTGTAGCTGTTGTCTATTGACTCTATACTGTGTCTTACAAGCTGGGCTACAAGAGGTACACAATATGCACTACAAGCTAACTACAAGGTGTACACAGTACATACATTGATTGTGTGTGTATACAAGCTAGCTACAAGGTGTACACAGTACATACATTGATTGTGTGTGTATACAAGCTAGCTACAAGGTGTACACAGTACATACATTGATTGTGTGTGTATACAAGCTAGCTACAAGGTGTACACAGTATACATCATACCACAGTCACATGTATTTACAAGCTATATTGTACAAGATGTGCGCAGTACCTATGTATGAACAATCAACGAACCACATCTCCCTTATAAAACAGGCCTAGATGTTATGCAAAGTCACCCGCTGCGCAGGACGCGTTTCGGCCAATACCAGGCCTCATCAGCTGCGCTGGGGGTGACCGGGAGATGGGGACTGCTATCTCATGCACAGAATGCAGTCAGGTGGCTGGCCTTATTCAAAAGTCGGTAGAGACTCCTCGAAAGCACCGTCTCTTCGTGCAGCTGTTCTTCGTGCAGCTGTCTTTCGTTCGAAGGTCTTACGTAGCGATTGATCGTCACGTGTTATTTTGCGTGCGCGCGCGGCGCATACAGAGGCACTGGAGGTACCGGAAGTATTGTTAATAAGGCACAAGGCAAACAGTGTAAGGCAAACAGTGCGTGTTTAAAGGCTGTGTGTGCATAAATGTGCCAAGCCAAGTAAACTGCATGTTCAGGCTGCGTTAAACAGTAGCTATGGCAATGCATTCAGTAATAATGTTTTTCAGGCACCTCTAGCTACATATTCAGGATGTGTATATACATGTCACAAGGTCTGTCTGGAGCTTTATGTTTTCATAAGTGAGGAAAATCTAATTATTGTATTTTATTGGTCTTTGTCTTAGTAACGTTTGTTTTCTGACAGAAACCATCATGGTTGAGTTTTACATGAGCTAATTACACACACAGAGTTGCAACAGATACCCCCATGTGTGAGTGTATGTGTGCATGGGGTGTGTGTGCATGGTGTGGGTGTGGAGTGTGTGTGTGTGTGCATGGTGCGTATGTGTGAGTGTGTGTGTGTATAACGCCATGGTTCAATGACAACTTACTTGAATGAGAACCAGATCTTGATGGGCTGGGAACCCTTGGGCAGGTCCTGGGAGGGATCCAAAACCGGTTTCTCCAGTTCCAGCCAGTTCTTATACCTGGATGGAGGGAGTCAGAGCATATGTGTAAGTAACTTGCGTACATAAATGTGTGTGTGTGTATGTACGTAATAACGTGTAATAACGTGTGTTATGTGTGTGTGTAGGAGAAGGGTATCGAAATACTCCATAATCAGTTTAAGGCGATTTGAAGCCTTCCTCCCAGGCAATTTCTGCCTTTGCCTAGCAGTTGATCAAAAGATAGAATGCTCTGCAAAGGAGGCAGGGGATGAGACAGGAGTGAGGGAGGGATGGTTACATGTGTATGTGTGATGGAGGACATGTCAGGGACCATGAGAGTGATACTGCTGCTGAAGTTGCTGCCCTTGGGAAAAATAAAAAGTGAAATCACTAAAGCACACTTTGCAGTTTGACAAGATTGTTCGTTCTTTGCATTGTGAGCTACCCCGCATCTCCCCTCCTCCTCACCAACCTTCAGTGAGTCGGCCTAACCAACATACAGTGTCTAGCTAATGAAGCTTGGTACTGGTTGCTAGGTCTGTCTATTTTCAGGGAGATGGGGTTTGTTGATTGTTCATGCACAGTTGTTAACTTCATATGCAGTGGTCCATTAAGCATTCATTGTCCATGCACACTCCCCCCCCCCCCCCCCCCCCCCCCTCCTCACTCCTAAACCTAACCCCTCTTTGGACACAGTGTAAAATAGACATCTCCACATCTGGCTGATTATTGGCCAAAGCATGCCATGATGAGGCCTGGCATTGGACAAGATGTGCCCTGTGCAGCGGGTTATTGTGCGTAACATCTAGGCTTGCTATATTTTTCAGGAAGAGGTGGTTCACTGATTGTTCGTGCACATGTAGAGTCAAGAATCTTTGCTGTTTACATCCAAAATTTGGCAGAGGGACCGACGCTCGCAAACCAGCTGTAATCGAGAGTAATTGACAATGGCTTTGGCAGATCCTTGTGTAACAGAAGCCACCGTGCCCTCATCAACATGGCAACTCATAAAGGTAGGAAAATAAAACAAAGGACGCTCAAACAACTACACCAAAACAGAAAGCTTTTTTGTTTTATTGTATGAGTACATGTATGATAAACCTCCGTTTTCTGCATATCAACTGAAAGTAAATACCCATTCAAAGGAGTATGTTCAGATAGTATGTGTGTGTGTGTGTGTGTGATTGTGAAGTATAGGTGTGTGGGTGTGAGTTTGTGAGTAACAGTACACGGAGGTGTTTTTGTACATGAGGGTGGTCTGTGTGCGTTTGTGTGTGTGTGTGCATACATGCCCATGTAGGCAAGTACATGTAATTTATGTGGGAAGCATGCAAACTGTGTACGTATGTGGGTCAGTACATGTGTATAGAGTCCGTGTATATGCAAGTATAAGTGTGTAGTGAATTTATACACATTTTGTATGTATACGCAGCTGTACTAAGTATGTGTGTGTAGTGAATTTATGTACATTTTATATGTATACACAGCTGTACTAAGTATATGTGTGTAGTGAATTCATTTTATACACATGTATACACGGGTGTGGGGGGAGCAATTAAGAAGCAGAAACAAAGCGTTTAGCACTCAATGGCGTAACACATGACCCTGTTAACCATGAAAGAGCACCCCACAGCCTCACAGTCTTCAAAGAGAGAGAGCTATTCAGTATTCAGTGGTTCGTACACAACGAGCTTCATTGCTTGCAGGATGACATTAAGAGGCTATTTGAGTGACATGTGACTGAAAGAACACGGACACAGTTAGTCTAACACTGTGTACGCACACGTAGCGACACAATGTGAGGTCTTTATTGATGTAAGTAATCAACTACTGCAGCGGCTAATGACTGCAACATAAGTAGCAATTTGACCACATCTTCTGATACTCGATTGAAGATTCCGCAGCCTGTAGCCTTGGAAACTCATGTGAGATACACTTTGTTTTGTAAAAAGATGCAGAGGTGTTCGTTAGAGGCAAAAGGACATCGAGATCCAGCCAGGATTCGAACCTGGGTCCTCTGAATTCCGGTCAGATGCTCTTACCAACTGAGCCACTGGAGCTCTGGCATTGGATAGATGGTACCGTATAGCGGGAAATTTTCGCTGGTGCAAATTTTCGCGGAAAAGCGTCCTGACTCTTCAGAAGAAATTTTCGCAGAACACGAAACGCTCTGGCCACACCCCTACCGGTTGATGCGACATCTTCGGACTGTCTCTTATGGTTTCGTTGGTATTTTGTACAGTAGCAGGCTGATTCTTCTTTACAGCATCCATTTAGAGGGCAGACAGACTGTAGAGAACCATCTTGTTCACATGGGTACTCGATGTAGCACGTAATGACGTCATCAATTTCCATCTTAGTTCATTTTTTTTCGCGGTTTTTATTTTCGCGGAAGCAGGTCTGTCCGCAAAAATTGCGAAAATTTGCACCCAGCGACAATTTCCCGCTATACGGTATATACTTGGGTGAAGACGAATACGAACAAGGATTTGTACCACCTGTTCTCAACTCTTCCTCTTTCACTGGTTTGGCCGCTGGATTCCGCAGCAACACAGACTTGGCATACAGGGTCTGAATAAGGTGATTTGCTCATTCTACTTATTCTCCTTGTGCGGCTTACGATAACAGCTTGACAACCAACCCTATCCGACCAACCAGTCAATATTTTGATGAAGATTAGCCATGTTTTTAGTATTTTTGGCAACACGTTGTTGGAATTTCTATCAAAAGCATATCACAGTTTTGGTGGTATGCAGAAAGAGAGACTGTTACTTGGCATTATGTCCCAACATTGCTAATTTATTATCGTAAGTACTGCGCCTTGTCAGTGTGTGGGGAGGAGCAACTGCTAACTATATGATCACCTACCCATCTCCATCAGTGAATAGTCCAAAGTATTCCTTCTCCTTCACCTTGCAGTGAGAAGCAGCCATATCAAGCAGCTCCTTGCCCAGTAGGGTGGACTGGAGGGAGGTGAGAGAGGGAGGAAGGGAGAGAGGGAGGAAGGGAGGGAGGGAGGGAGGGAGGGAGGGAGGGAGGGAGGGAGGGAGGGAGGGAGGGAGGGAGGGAGGGAGGGAGGGAGGGAGGGAGGGAGGGAGGGAGGGAGGGAGAGAGGGAGCGAGAGGGAGGCAGGAAGGGAGGAGGGAGGGAGTGGGGACAACACATTAGCAACGTATGTCTAGTTCATTTTCACAGCCAGACATAATCTCCTGCCATACCTGACAACGCTGGTCAAAACACCACTTCACAGCAAAGACAAACAACAACCACATTCTAATGCCTCCTCAACGTAAACAAACCTCAATCAAAACAAATCTGTGATGCAAATATGAATTTGTTCAATTCTTCTACCAACATTCAAAAATCAATCGTTCGTGGCCAAACAAAGTCAGTCACAACTACTTAATAACTAAACTATGAAAATGAATACGTAATATCGCTAAACGAATGAAGGTGTGTTTCATGTGCATTTTCAAAGTCATGTTCAAACCCTCAAAACACTTGGTTACAAATCACTCCCATTTCTCTACAAGGCTATTCATCCATACAGTACATCCATAGAGTACAGACAAACATGACTCCCTGCACGAGCACCCTGCTCTGCTTCTTCAGCAGTATTTTTAACGCTAGGGTAGTTCTGATAATTGGACGGTAAATCAAGTGTACCAGGCTGAAACCTGCTGTGTGTGCACTAGCCCTGCTGACCTACATGTTTTTTTCCACTGGTTTAACTCGACAATATGGTGGAAATATCAGCTTGATTGTTAGAATTACTTTAGCTATTGTCAAACACAAGATCTATTTGCGTTTGTTATATATTCCGATGGGGGAGTAATTTAAGTAGCTTACACTAACAAGATTTCAAACAGAACATGGGTTTACAAAGGCAATCGCTCAATATTCACGAGTATTACACATTCTTACATAACCTATCATAGAGCTTTATGTAATGAGCTCATCAAGGCACTCACTACTTATCTACTCACTTTCACTGGGACCGTGAAGGAACTTTCGTCGAGCAAAACCACAACACATTCTCGCGACGTTTCAGGCATCGCACCTTCGGCCAAGAAAATCGCCACAGAAGGGACAAAAGGTTGGTTGGTGTAGAAGCTACCTGATGAAATCCCTTAGCTTTCGCAGTTCCTGGAAGGATCCTTTAACTATCGGTTCGCGGAGAGCTCTCACCACAACTCATCTACTGTACTGTACTAGACTGTATAGGGTTTGCGTGCGCGGAAATAACACGCCAGTGTACGAACTTAGTATACGAACGTTTTTCTAATAAAGCGAAAGTACAAAAAATTGTAAATGAATGACAGAATGTTATTATATTAGCCCCGTGCCCGATGTTTCCTTCACAAGTTCGCGGGTTGATCGTTGCCTAGATAATAGAGCGACTCTATTATCTATGATTGTTGACTGACGGTGCTCCGAGGAAAATGCAGCAAATTACAGCCATTCTTGTGTGCTTGCTGCTTGGTGTAACAGGGTGGTGTGCGTGTGACGCGCTGAAAATTTCTGCCTTCAATATCCAAATTTTCGGACGGTCAAAGTTCCGGAATCAAGACGTCGTTGGAACACTCGTTCGAGTGAGCAATCGTTTGTCCAAAATGTGTCCATCATCTGTCCCTCACAAAAAGTACTATTATCATAAAAAAAAATAAAACAGCTCAATGATAGAAAGGGTTGCGAAAACAATCTGATACGTGCGTGTGAGCCCCGCCCCTTTTATTAATTACTCAGTTTTACTTTCTATATTGTTACTGCTGTCTCCTGTAGATTGTGCAACGCTACGACATCATTCTCATTCAAGAACTTCGCGATGCCTCCAACACCGTCATCTTCTCCTTCTTGGACCAAGTGAACGCAAACAGGTAAATTATTTTTTGCAGTGAAAAGTTGTTCTTTGCAGAATGAAAAACACACTAAAAGTTTGGGAACTTTTACATGCAATTCTAGTGAAGTTTGCAAAACAATAACATGCAGAGTACAGTTTTACTCCCAACTATTGCAGTATTTCGGTGCAGTGCAATACTGAACGAAAAACTGGAGTAGCTATGCAATTAGGACATGATCTAAAACAAGAGCACATACGAACAGGCGGCTCAAGTAAGAGCGTGTAACTCCAATAGAAGCTCATATAGTCAGGTCAAAATTATTGAACCATACTAAAAATAGAACACCCTGTCACATGCTTAGCAACAATGGCTTATGTCTACATGCAGCTGCGCAGTATGTGTCACTATTTTTAGTCCTGACGGTAAATTCCGACCAGTTTTAAATTTTATGGAGTTACACGCTCTTACTCTTACTCGAGCCGCCCCTTCTTATGCACTCTTGCAGAACCTATTCTCATGCACCTAATAGTGTGTTACTAAGGTAACAAATAGTTTACTCTTCTCAAATTACAACTTTCCCAGAGCTACTAATTCTGAAGACATGTTGTAAGGTAGTCAGTTGATGAGAAACATGTCCTGCACAGGAAGTGACTTTATGTAATATCTGTGCATACCTTAAAAGGAAATGCACATTCTGCTAGCATTAAACTGTATTCCTACAGCTGGTACGTAACTAAATCAGGATAACCAGTGAATTGGGTTATCGATTTGTTAATATCTGTGTCAGTTCAGACTATCATGTAGCCTCGTACCCAGGCGCAGTCCCATCCTCGTACCCAGGCACAGTCCCATCCTCGTACCCAAGCGCAGTCCCATCCTCGTACCCAAGCAAAGTCAGGGACCACACAAGGCTAACTATCATGTACATATCTGTGATAACCTCGTTCTCAGGTTCTCAGCTATTAATGCTTGCGTACTCAATGAGCTAACTGCAAGTGATGAAAGCAGGAGAGCCTGAGGGTGGGTGAGCCTGAGGGCCATGAGAACGGTAATAATAGGTATCTTACCTAGGTACAACACCATGAAATGCCAGCTACAATCAATGTCATGTACCCCTTACTAGGTACGCTGCAAAATGTCCAAAATAAATTTCAGGTATCTTACCTACCACAAAATGTCAGCTACTGTCAATAAATGTCAGGTATCATACCTAGAAATGTCATATACATGACCTATAGCAGGTATGGCTGGAAAAACACAGGAAGCTTAGTGTCCCTTGGTGAGTTAGCCCACTACGGTTCTGAGCCCTTCAATTGTACAAACAGTGCAAGGAGACACCACTTAATGTTCCTAATTGAGTGAACAGTCTACACCCTAACTAAATGTGAATTGTTGAATACATGCAAATTGCCTCATTCCCAAGCTCCTCCTAGTAAAAGACAAGCCTAGGAACGAAAGCTGGAGAGGAGCCAGGGAGCCAAGTTGACTACTGTACACCCCTCTCAGCCTACATTAAGTGGTGTTGCCTTAGTTACCTAGGTGATGGGATATCTGTACCCGTCAACAACTTAACAAATCACTCCCATGCTAATAGCACTGGTTACTCTATAGCGGGAAACTTTCGAGGGAGAAAACTTTTGCGAATTGCGTGGTTTTGTAGCTATTTGCAAAATTTTTTTCTGCGAAATTGGGGGCGTGGCATCTTTTGGTGGCGACACCAGCGAGCAATCCGTGAAAGTTTTCTCCGCAAAAATCTGCCAATTCAAGAAAGTTTTCTCCGTCGAAAGTTTCCACCACTATACGATACGAAGCTTGGTGAAACTGTGAGGGGGCTACTTCAGACTTCTTTGTTCCGTTCATTGCCATTACATTTTTTGTACCACTTGGTTATGATTCTACTAGCTACTGGTACAGGCCAAGCCTTGTTCCCAGGCTGTAAGGGGAGAGGGGAAACAAGAGGGCAGGGAGTACTTCGGATGATTAACTTCTTTGTTCTCTTAATGGTCGTTACCACCAAGTTATGTAAGTCCATCCTAGCCTCACTCCCAGACTCCCCTTGCAGTAAGGAGGTATGGGAGACTGGGAATGAGGCTAAGTACAGCTCTAATAATATTATACACACCTGTTTTTCTGTTACTATTGTGGGGGCGTGTCACTTGTACACAGCACTGTGACGTACGCACTTAATGTCAGCGAGCGACTTGGACGAACCAGCAGCAAGGAGCAGTATGCCTTCATGTACAGGTGAGGAGGGGTGAGGGGGTGGAGGGGTGAGGGTGATGGGATGGAGGTGTGATGGAGGGGAAGGGGGATGAGGGATGGAGGGGTGAGGGGCGGAGGTGTGAGGGGATGGGAAGAAGTGGTGTAGCCTTGTACCCAGGTAGAAAGAGGAATTGGGCCTGGATAGGAAGCTAGGGTAATGACAGGAGGAGCGACAGGGACTGGAGGAGGGAGAGGGGGATGTGTGGTCCACTCAGTTGTCCTACAGGTCAGTTTTTATTGTCCTACAGGACGGATCGTGTGGAGATTGTGAATACCTTCCAGTACAATGACTCGGCTAATGATGACTTTGAGAGAGAACCGTACAGCGTGCTGGTCAGGAGCACACAGGAGCCAGGTCAGAGACACATTTCTTTGATTACATAGCAAAAAAAAAGAAGTGGGCGTGGCCAGGGGTCAGATTAATACACTGTAGCCAGTCTTCTTTCCGAGCCATTACTCGTTTTCTCTTCCTCCCCCCTCCACACACATACACACACACACACACACACCCTCTCACACCCCTCCTCCTCCTCCTCAGATATCCCCCAGTTCTTCCTGGTTGGTATACATACACAACCCTCCAATGTTCTAGCCGAACTCAACGCTCTCGTTGAAGTCTACGAAGAGGCTGTCAATCACTTTGGCACAGAGAATGGAATCATGTTGGGAGATTTTAACGCAGACTGCTCCTACCTCTCTCAGAGACGCTACAACACGTTGCTACTGGTAACAGACTCTCGGTTCACCTGGCTCCTGGACACTAACATTGACTCTACCACTGGGAACAGCAACTGCGCATATGACAGGTGTGCATGTGTGTGTGTGTGTGTGTGTGTGTGTGTGTGTGTGTGTGTGTGTGTGTGTGTGTGTGTGTGTGTGTGTGTGTGTGTGTGTGTGTGTGTGTGTGTGTTGGTGGAGGGGGAGGGAAGTTGAAAGACCTGTTTGGTTTTCTCACTGTCACTGTGTATGATCCATGTTGTCTTTCTAAAACTCTCATATCTCCCCAATCTTTATAACATTAGCTAGTTCATTTTTACCATCCCCCGGCCGTCTCCAGGATTGTTGTCGCTGGTGCCATCGGTGACCACGTGGTGATGAACAGTGCAAAGGTGTTCCTCTTTGATCAAGAATACGGACTGTCACAGGAGGAGGTGTGTGTGTGTGTTGGGGGAGGATAGGGATGGATGGGAGGGGAGAGGGAGGGGAGAGGGAGGGGGAAGGGGGAGTGGAGGACAAATGGAAGGAGGGGAGGAGGAGGGGGGTGGGAAGAGGAGGAGGGTAGGAGGTGAGGAAGTTTGATATAGGGGAGAGGGGAAGAACAGAGGAGTGGGAGTATAATATGAAGGCCTAAGAACCAGAGTGGTCTAACCAAGAGATATTCCAGGAAAAGTATCATACCCAGATAACATACCAAGAAATGTCAGGTACAATACCTAGAATTGTTAGGTGCATGTTCTGTAGTAGGTATACACAAAACTGTCAGGTAGTGAATTGTCATACACATGACCTGTAGTAGGTATACCTGCAATAACACAGGAAGTTTAGTAGCCCTTTGGTCCTACATACATGTTGAAACAACCATATAAATGTCATGTATGTAAACAAACCCAATGGTTCAGAGCCCTTTATATATAGCCACATTTTCATACCTCAGCAGGGAACAAGCCTATGCGTTGTACAGGAGTGTATGGGGTGTGTGTGTGAGTGGTATTCATAGTATGTAAGTTAATTACATCAGTCACTACAAAACACAAGATACTCAGAGAAGGCCCTGGTTCACTGCACGGCCCCAGGACATTATGGTTTCTCATGTGCTTGTTCTCTTTGCCACAGACTGGGGATGTCAGTGACCATTATCCTATTGAGTTTGAACTGCTGGGTAAGACATACTCACCTTGATGTAGGCAAGCATGTTATTGTCCACACAACTTGGCTAGCAGGGTTAATTAGGCATATCTGAAGTGCCTCCACTTGTCGGTCCATTAGTGTTGTGCCATTGCTCATGCTCTCCTCCCCCCCTCCTCCCTCACCCTCCACACGCACACCTTTTCCTCCTCCTCCTCTTCCCCCCTCCTCCCTCACCCTCCACACACACGCCTTCTCTTCAGGTGCAGCAAGGGGAGCACAAACAACGACAGATGCTGGTAAATCTCCTACCGGCCTCTTCTCCCTGACTGTTGTTTTGGTTGTCATGGCAACCACAGTCTCTTGCTAATGAATGTATTGTTGCAGTATATCATGTCAATTGTTCTCACTGTCAAAATGTATAAATGACATATTTTATTACAAATTTGTCAAATTCAGAAAGATACGCACGCAGTCATACACAATTTTTTTAATCATTAGTAGTCCAATCTAGATGATGTCTAGCTTCATTTGTAATTAAGCTTAACCAATCAGCATGCTGCATTTGTTTCAGAGACAGGAAACTCATGAATTTAATCACTAAATTATCATGAATTTATTATTATACCAATAACGGGTATTCATCATAATATTGCAATGTATAATTGGTTATGTCATCATTAATTTTACAGAAGATGCCGCATGCCCACCAACATCACAGCATGCTTATCAAGGACCTGTGCTGAAAGTCTCGGCCTTCAACATCCAGATTTTCGGACGGTCCAAGTTCAGCAAGGAAGAGGTTGTCACAACCCTTGTCCAGGTGAGCCAACATCTCCCCACAGCGTTGTCCATCCTGTTCTGGTGCAGTTTGTATGTATATGTTACACTTGCCTCATTCCCAGGCTCCCCTGTTCTGGACCCGATTCCAGTACAGGGGAGCCTGAGAATGAGGCTAATATACCAATTTGAAGGGCTGAAAGAGAACCAGAGTGGGCTAACTCACAAATGTTGAGTTAGCCCCCCCTAACATGGGAATACTCTTAAAAATACATTTTCAGAAGCTGCTGAACATTTAAGAATGTCAAATTTCTGACCACACCATTTATTGCAATTCATGCAATTTCCAGTACTTGATTTTGGTTGGTTCTCGCCCTTCAATTAGCAATACACTTCTCCTTTGTCCTAAATTAGTCCTTTAGTGGAACCATTCAAGGGTTGTAAAACATTTGTGTTGACCAGTGTGGTGAGCCCCGCCCCTTTTTTTTTACTTTCTATATTGTTATTGCTGTCTCCTGTAGATTGTGCAACGCTATGACATCATTCTCATTCAAGAAATTCGTGATTCCTCCAACACCGTCATCTTCTCCTTCCTGGACCAAGTGAACGCAAAGAGGTGAATGCTCCATAACATACGCTAGCGGGGAAAGAGTCATGCTTTATGAAGACAGAATTGTGAGGGAGGATTTCTTTCTATAGTAACACCTCCTCCACAGTACTTACTTAGTTACGCATCATCTACTATCATTTGTCCACGGGGAAATTGTGATTCTGAGGTACATTGTGCATGTGATATTTATGAGCAAATTATTGTCGGAACAATCTTCTGTATGGATGGACGCAACCAGTCCAATCTTGTACGCAATGGACAGTTCATAAACAGTTCAGCTAGCGACACACCTGCGCTACTACCAGGAGTATTTCTGTATGTGATTAGGAATCTAGACAATGATTATTCTTGCTCGCTTTCAATGAATGTTTGAATGTGGAATAAATCGTTCTGCTTCTCCATTTGAGGCAGGATGATACAGTGAGGTTCTAATATGTTTAATCCCATTCTCTTTTATAAACCTTTCAAACTCCGATGAAATGAATTGTGGTCCGTTGTCGGAGACAAGTTGTTCCGGTAATCCATGCAGTCTTTGGCTTGGGTTATTAATTGCTTAAGATCATGAACCACTATGGCCTTAGACAAGAGCGCACAGCTGTATATAGTAAACAATACCTAGGCCTCTTTGTGATAATTATAGTCTTAAGAACGGGTGGCTGGAGTAAGAGTGTGTAACTCCATAAAATTTGATTTACCGCCAGTACTAAAAATAGTAACACGAACTGCGCATGCTGCATAGATATAAGCCATTGTTGCTAAGCATGTGACCAGGTGTTCTATTTTTAGTATGGTTCAATAATTTTGACCGGACTACGAGCTTCTATTGGAGTTACACGCTCTTACTCAAGCCACCCATTCTTATGAACCACTATGGTCTTAGATGATCCTTATTGTGGGGGTGGGGTCACACACACAGTGCTGCTGATGGTGTGACGTACGCAGTTGATGTCAGCGAGCGACTCGGACGATCCAGTAGCAAAGAACAGTATGCATTCATGTACAGGTGAGGAGGTGAGGGGTGAGGGGGTGGAGGGGTGAGGAAGGGAGGGTGAGGGGGTGGAGGGATGAGGGAAGAGGAGGGGTGAGGAAGGGAGGGTGAGGGGGTGGAGCAGTGAGGGATGGAGAACTGATGGGTGGAGGGGTGATGGGTTGAAGGGGTGATGAGTAGAGAATGGAGGAGTATAGCCTTGTGCATGGAAATGAGCCTTGAGGAGAAGGGAGAGGGGGGTGTGTATCTACTCAGTTGTCCTACAGATCAGTGTTCATGTCCTACAGGACGGATCGAGTGGAGATTTTGGACACCTTCCAGTACAATGACTCGGCCAATGACTACTTTGAGAGAGAACCGTACAGCGTGCTGGTCAAGAGCAAGCAGGAGGGAGGAGGTAAATGGGAATCCTGGGGTCAGAGGTCATTCAGGTGGACATGTCATATGATGTCATAACAAGGGGTCAAAGTTCGTTCAATTGCCATCTCTGACTGGTCTTGAAGAAAGCAGCTTGAGGTCTAATTCTCTTGCCACCCAATTCTTCTACGCACACACACACACCTCCCTCCCTCATACACACCTCCCTCCCTCATACACACCCCTCACCCTCCCCAGACCTCCAGTTCTTCCTGGTTGGTATACATACACAACCCTCCAATGTTCTAGCCGAACTGAACGCTCTCGTTGAAGTCTACGAAGAGGCTGTCAATCACTTTGGCATAGAGAATGGAATCATGTTGGGAGATTTTAACGCAGACTGCTCGTACCTCTCTCAGAAGCGCTACAACACGTTGCTACTGGTAACAGACTCTCGGTTCACCTGGCTCCTGGACACCAGCATTGACTCTACCACTGGGAACAGTGACTGCGCATATGACAGGTGTGCATGTGTGTGTGTGTGTGTGTGTGTGTGTGTGCATGTGTGTGTGTGTGTGTGTGTGTGTGTTGGTGGAGGGGGGAGGGAGAGGGGGGAGGGAAGTTGAAAGACCTGTAAGTGTTTGGTTTTCTCACTGTCACTGTGTATGATCCATGTTTACCATCCCCCGGCCGTCTCCAGGATCGTTGTCGCTGGTGCTGTCGGTAACCACGTGGTGAGAGACAGTGCAAAAGTGTTCCTTTTTGATCAAGAATATGGACTGTCACAGGAGCAGGTGTGTGTGTGTGTGTATGTCGATTCTATGTGTTCAATTTTGACTCTCTTTGTCACACAGACTGGTGATGTCAGTGATCATTACCCTATTGAGTTTGAACTGCTGGGTAAGATGGACCGCAATATATGAGAAATACACAATACACAATGGTGTATGCTGGGATTGAAGTAATTCCTTGTGCCACCATGATCGGTGATTTAAGGTAGGACAACCTTGAATCACAAATCTCCGAGCCATGTGGACGGACTGATGGGTAATGTCTAAGCGTACACAAGATTCACAAAAAGTTTGTACCAAACTGCTTTCTCTAGCTGATAATGCCAAAAACACTCAATTTTTAGTCCCTCAGCTAAAATAAAAATTTGCACCCTCTCCAAGGCTCCACCCCCAGTCTGACCACATCATCAACACACACACACAAAACAAGTAGAAACTTTACGTATGGGTTTGTCCTGGGACCACTTCAGTTCCAGTCTACAGGCCAAAACACACATTTGACCTCAAAAGCAGTAATTTTGGCTATGCTGGCTTTCAAGAAAAATTCGACACACCTCCACTCAAACCAACCAACACTGAGCCCAGTTTCAGAAAGCTCAACTCACCCCCTACAAAACTACGTATGCTTTTTCCCGCTCACCTCCAGGCCAGGGAGTTATGCCCACAAACCTACTCCCTGTCATTGCCCCTAGAATGGAGCCAAGTTACACACATTCCCGCTAGCATAAAATCGGGCGGGGCGGCGGGGCCTACAAGCCCGAAAAGTCAGCTTTCTACAGTACCTTTGCCAGACAACTGTGTGATGACACCCGTCTTCAAGGAGGGCTCTCTGCCTTTCCACCACACTCACAAACATTCAAGCCCACTCAGGCAAGCTTTGCACACACAAATAGCCAACCATCACATTCAACAAGCTAGAAAATCTTTTTACTGTGTTTTTTTTTTTTTAAGTGTTGGAGGATTTCTTCAAAGTTCCGCCCAGCCACATGAAAGTGCCGCTAGACCACTACAAAGGGCCGCAGGCCACATCAAAGGGACACGCCCCCCCTTGTTGATTCCGGTTGCCGCCATGGGAAAGTGTAAACAAGCCAATGAATTTCAATTGCGCCAATATGGTCACCCGACCTCATTAATTATTCATGAGTGGACTCGGCCCGATTTGCGATTCAAGGTTGTCCTACCTTAAAAGTATGTTCGTATTTTGAAATTTCAAAGTTCACTGAGCTCATACAGAAAGTGCAAATTTTTTAAATTGCTACTCATTATTAATATGAAAAGCTTGGCCACCCTCACGTACATTATGTCCCCCCTTTCTCCACATATCTTCACACCATCACACTCTCACACCCTCACAAACCTCCTCAATGCAGCTGGGACACTCCAAACTACTCAGAGGTGCCCAGCTTCTCGCTAATTTTGCTATGGCAACACCAACACCCTGCAAATTTGGCATAAATGTAGCGATAGATGTGTGAACCAATCTATAGCTCAACATAGAAACCATGTTTATAGGTAGAATCAGTCAGTCAGTCTATCAGTCAGCTTGTCCGAATTCTTTTTTTTTTATTTTTTTTTTTTTTTATTTTTTTTTTTTTTATTCTTCAGCCAGTCTGTCAGTCTGTAATTCAAGCAGTCAGTGTTGTTTTCAAACAGATAATTCTGTAGTTCTTCAGATCTAGTCAGTTGTACGTAGCTATAGTTTGGACCACAGATGATAATATACCTTCATATACATAGATAGTATATTACCTTCCATAAAATAGTAAACTGGGGACCTGGCTTAGGCTGGGGAAGGATAAGACCACTGGCTGTGCCTAATTCCACTGTATGGGACTTTGGGTGAGTGGAGGGACACAGTCAATGCTTGGCCCAGAGTTCCCTGAAGTAGTGCGTGTGTGTTGGGGGGAGGGGAGGACACATCGTGCAGTTCCTGGGTTTGTGTTTCCTGGAAGGGTCGACACTGCCAGTGCTGGTGGTGGAACGACTAGACAACAGTCTGGATGACCTGCTGGAGGGCGCCCCTGGCCTCCCCCTCCCTCTCAAGCGATCACTGCTAGCACTACATTATAGCCACCAAGACTCTATGTAGTATGATTATTATTTAGTGAGTCATGAACTGATCACTTCTCAACAAGACCTATTACTATCCCACTTTCTGACCTGTGTGAGGGTGAAGAGGGCGAGGTGACCAAATGAGAAGATGTCCAGCTGGGGACCGTATCGTGAGTGCTGATCAAATGATTCAGGGGGCATGTAGACCATGGTACCAGGTAGATGGGTGAGGGTCCTGGCCAGCTGGCCTGGCTGCGGGTTCACAATACAGGCGTTACCCAGGTCACTGATCTTGGCCACCAGTGATGATGTAAGGAGCACATTCCGAGCTGACAAATCACGGTGTACAACAGGAGGGTTACGGGTGTGCAGGTAGAGCAGCCCCCGTGCCACATCTGCTACTAGTGAGTCACCAATACTACAGATATCTCTCATACTGCTACAGTATGTATACTAGCAACGGGATCGTAAATATGTGCACTCATGCATGCAGTAAGTGGAAATGAGACAAATAATTATGTTGCACACCACTTCATGATGAGCACCTCCAATTCCTCCACCTCCATTCCTTCATGATGAGCTTAAAACTTAATTTGGAAACCAGACAATCTCTTGACCTCTGTACTTTGACAACTTTTGACACACATATTTCATACGTTTCCTCCCCAGGTGTTCCCAGGCTCTCTCTTCTCCCCCACAACTATGAGGACCCTCAAAACCCAGACCACCTTTTGGCTTGGTCTGAGGTGGAGCATCGGAGGGAGTACATCCAGCCACTCCATGGAGGAGTAATCTTGGTCAGTAATCTAATGCCGGTCTTCAGACCAGGTCTGGAGTCCAAACTAGCTTAGGCCTCATTCAAACTATCAGTTTTCAAACACATGATACGTATCATTAATGATGAGCTGGAGAAGCCCTAGAAATGAATGAAAAGTACATAATTATATAGTCATAGCAATGGCTCAGCCGACGAAGCCACACCTCTTCTCAGATTTGCTGCATGCTAGGAAAGTGGTCACTAAATAGCTGTCCACATGGAGAAAGGTTGTATGCTACAGTGCCCAGCTGTGTGTTCACTTGACAATACAGTATTGCACTAAGTGGGATAAAAGAAAACAGTGAGGGAAATTTAATTGGAGGGTGCTTTTGACGAGCAGCACAGCTAGGCATGTGATTGCTTTGTGAGAAAGTCTGCTGCATAAAGATTGACACTGAGTAAGTCGATACCTGCCAAGGAACCCACTTCAGGGAGAGGACTCACTGAATTGGACTATGAAAAAGGGCTGAAAGACTGATACCTGTGCAACATTCAAAGAAGATGTAGAGTGTTATGAGCATCAAGACAGCTACACATGAAAAGCACCAAAGGCTTCATATCTCAGACCCAGAGCCCATTTGTGTGTGTTGTGAGAATAAATATGCAGAGACGGTTCTTCTTAGCTTCATACCCTGACTCATTTTCTAGGCTACTTTCTTCTCCTAAATTTTTTACAGCTAGTATGGACAGCCCGAGCATGCATGTGGTGGTCCAAAAGGCCTGAGTATGCCCGAGCAAGCTAAAGTCCAAAAGTACATTGCACTCTCCCCCCCCAACACACACATAAAGGGTAATGCAAAGTGGGAGATGGGAAGTGGGTGGGAGAGATATAGGAAGTAGGGATGATGGATTGGGACAATGTTGAATGCGGGGATGGGGAGATGGGAATGTCATCCATGTACACCTTCCTGGGACCAGGTGGACACATGTCTCAATTTTCAATTTGTTGTCAAGAGACCCTATCATACACAACACACATTAAACAACAAAATGAGTACAACAAATGGTGCATGTGTGTGCGCTTATATCTAATTAACCATTTACAACACTCAACTAAAGAAATATTAATATAATGTAATATAATTCACCACAAGGTAACCATGACAACAAAATTTCGTTCCGACCACAAAAAGGAATATAAAAGCACCTAAAGGACAAGCAATTCACTACAACTAGTGCACGCACGCACAAACTAAAAACAACAAAAAACAATGGGTAAAATTGTCTCTGAAAGTTCCAGTAATTAGAGTGTACTCAAACTTTGAGCGATTTCTGAAGTTCCTCAAAGCTACTGGCGAGGACACTCAGTCCTTCCTCGCTAAGAGCCTCAGAAATTTCCTCTCCATATTTGGAGGCGTACTTGAAGAGCTCGTAGAGAGCACTCTCTGTCACAAAGTACAGCTGACGCGTCTGGTAGAGGAAGAGAAACAACAGAGCATTATGTCATATAACATCATGACAAATTGCTGAATTTAGCGTTTTCATTTCTATAATATACGGTTACAAGAGTGACAACTATGTGGGCCAGCAACAGCAATTTGATTGGCTAACACTGTTGTTGTTATGGTAACTGGATATCGTAACAGCACTGAAAATAGCCTCTTGCCTAGGCCACATAGCTAAGAGAGAAAAAGCAACTCTCATTCTCCCACGTGGCCTGGGTACGAGGTTACAGTGGAACCCCTCTATAACGGACACCATTGCATGGGAACCAACATTTTGTCCCTTATAGCGAGGTGTCCCTAACTAAGGGGGTTCCGGTATATTTCCGGTAGGCGTGGTATGCATAATCAAGCTGTTGAGCACAACCTGGCTACGTTTTCAGAACTTTCCCCTGGTGGGGAAGGCTAACCAGAGGCTAGTATTACGGGTAACAGCGCTAGTCTAATGTCAACTTGTTAATTCCAGCAGTGATGGTGGATAGTCTTGCTGAAAGATCGATAGGTGTCCGCTAAATCAGGGTCATTAAGTATTGTTTGTGTACAATTGGGACTGCGATAACTGTCCGTTATATGAAGTAGCGAGGTGTCCGCTATTCAGGGGTTGCTTAAGTATTGAAGTGAATGGAAGGACAGTCGGGACTTTCAGAATTGTCCGTTACATCGTGGGCGTCCGCTGTTGAGGGGTGTCCGTTAAGCGGGGTTCCACTGTATAATGTAAACTGCTGTAAATGCATATGCCACTACATTGTATGTACATATAGGTGGTCTGGGAATGAGGCACTTGTGGAATGGAATAGAAACAGGAATGAATCTGGGAATGAGGCATCTTACAAAAGGGCTCAGGATATAGGAAGCGTCGTATAGAGCCCTTTCTGAGCAACCGGTTTCTATGGTATTACATATATCATATTGGGGGTCAATTGAGTGCTTAGAGTGGAAGTCTGTACTGGTCTGTTAGTGTGGTGACATGAACGCATTGTACAGCGATTCCTTGGACCAAACAGAAAACAGTAAGTCAAAAGCATTTCTTGCTAAAATTCTCCCCATAATCACTTAATTCAAAGAACATCACACAACAAGAGCACATAAGAACGGGCAGCTAGAGGAAGAGCGTGTAACTCCAATAGAAGCCCGTAGTCCGGTCAAAATTATTAATTATTGAACCGTACTAAAAATAGAACACCCGGCACATGCTTAGCAACATGTCTATGTGCAGCTGCGCATACATGTTACTATTTTTAGTACTGGCAGTAGGTAGATTCCGACTGGTTTGGAATTTTACGTAGTTTCACGCTCTTCCTGTAGCCGCCCGTTCTTATGTGCTCTTTCACACAATCGTGCACAATGATTGCGTGAAAGCTTGTGAGGAGGATCATATTGAGAAATGTCTCCGAAATACCATTCCCCGCTCCCTCTCTGGCCTTTCCATAAAGTCGATGTAGAATGCGATCACGCTGTTTTCATCAACGCAACAAAAGTACTGTACTGACTTGTACTTGCGCTTGACTTCTACATATGACATATTACCATGGAAACCTGATGCTCAGAAAGGTGTCTATTGGGGTCTTGGAAATAGGAACGAGGCGAGTGGCATTACCATCGTTCCTGCGTCAGGCTCGCTTTCCGCACACTGCCTCACTGAGTTAGCACACACCTGAGCGGTCTCACGCAAGTACTCCTGCATCTCTGATGGTGCCAGCTTCGGCAGAGACTGGATAGAGTCATAGTACCTGAAGGTGAAGGGAGGGGGGTGGGGGAGAGGTGGAAAAGGGGAGAAGGGAAGTCACATAACACATCAAAAGACAGCAGAAATTTGCCGGTTAAAAAAAGGAGAAATGAGGTATCCCTCCCTCCCTCCCTCCCTCCCTCCCCCCTCCACTTACTGCCGGACTTCGTTCTTGTAGTTCTTGACCTCATTGACGTAGAGCAGCCGAGCGGAGGGTGTGTCCTTTGTGTACCGGAGCTCAGCCGTGGAGCAGGCATCGATGTACGCCTGAGCAACGATGGTGAGACAGGCGTCCACTGTCGCTGACTTGTGGATGTCAAACACAAAGTCAGGATTCTTGATCAGGTTCACCCAGAAACGTAGCGGGAGGCTAGTGTGTGGGTGTGTAGGGGGGAAGGGAGAAAGGGAAAGGAGGAGGGAAGACGAAAATCAAGTCCCTTGATCCTTCAAGCAGTTTGTGAGCTCCATATATAATATACATGCACTAGCATTGCAACACAAATCAGTGACAAGAGGCAACCCCTCCCCCCCATCCACTGAGCCAAGTACACAGTGGCAATTGAGTGTGGGGGGAGGGAGAAAGGGGAGGAATAGGGGGAAGAAGAGAAAATCATTGACAAGTCCCCCCCCATCACTGAGCCAAGTACACAGTGGCAGTTGTGGACAAAACTATCTTTCAAGATCAGTAGCTAAGCAACTACAACTGACATCCAAGTCAAACTCTACCAGGCTAGCCTCGTTCCCAGTAGCCTTCCCACTGTCCAGTTTTTGGTCGCTTGCAGTACACAAAAACAGAGGGGGAAGGCCTGGTCCATTTATCATGCGAGTGACACCCTAAGCAGACAGAGGTGGGGAGGGGCCCTTGAACGAAAGAGGGAGATGGGGGGGAGGTTGGGGGGAGATGGGGGGGAAGTGGGGGGGGAGATGGGGGGAGGTGGGGGGAGAGGCCTGGACACAAGACCTGAGACAGTCTGTGGGGAGGAGAGCTGAAGAAGAAGGGGAAGAGGCTACCCGCTCACCTGTTAGTCTTCCAGGTGTGCAGGATCTCATGGTCCTGAATACCGAGCTCTGCAGCCTGCAGGTCCAGGAAGTCAAAGAGACACTTGATGGCCTTTGGAAGGGGACGGCCTCGAGGAATGGCAAATATGGCGTGGAAGAGATCGTCCACATATGGCTGGAGGATACGCTGTTAGGGGGAGGAAGGGGAGGAGGGAGAGGGGAGGAGGGAGAAGGGGAGGAGGGAGAGGGGAGGAGGGAGAGGGGAGGGAAAAGAGGGGAGGAGGGAGAGGGGAGGGGGAAGAGGGGAGGAGGGAGAGGGGAGGGGGAAGAGGGGAGGAGGGAGAGGGGAGGGGGAAGAGGGGAGGAGGGAGAGGGGAGGGGGAAGAGGGGAGGAGGGAGAGGGGAGGGGGAAGAGGGGAGGAGGGAGAGGGAGGGGGAAGAGGGGAGGAGGGAGAGGGGAGGAGGGAGAGGGGAGGAGGGGAGGAGGGAGAGGGGAGGGAGAGGGGAGGGGGAAGAGGGGAGGAGGGAGAGGGGAGGGGAGGAAGGGGAGGAGGGAGAGGGGAGGGAGAGGGGAGGGGGAAGAGGGGAGGAGGGAGAGGGGAGGGGGAAGAGGGGAGGGTGAGGAAAGAAAGGAAGGGTAGAAAATGGCGAGAGTTAAGATAATACACTTCCTTCTTGATTCCTGATTAACAAAAAAGTTCTACAAATTACATGCATCTTTGCCACAAATTTTTCCACTAGCTGCAATCCGTACCTGAGCAAAATGTCCATTAAAACGAGGTGTTTGGAATAACAGGGTTCCACTGTAGCTACACCTACACCATCAGAGTTGGATGGTTTTGGTTAATTGCAGCACCATTTGGATGTGGTGAATTTAGGTAAGAGCACATTTGGATCACTTCCTAAACCCTGCTCACAGCAGTTACTATCCTAGCTTCCCAGTGTGCAGAGAGGGTGTTTCGTACCTGCCTATAGGGGCTTTCCAAAACCCACCCACTTTTGGGGAGTACCTCTGATTGTCCTGAATTTTAGATATGACTTAGTACTCATTAGGAAGAGACTAAGTTGAAAATTTGAGCTGGATAGCATGTTTAGTTTCTGAGATCTGCACACTCAAAATTTCAGTTTTCCCATACATTTTAATAGCTAGGACCCAATCTGGCCCCAATCTTCATCTAAATATACAGGAAAGTTTCAAACTTGAAGCCTGCATATCCAACGAATGAAACATGGTATAAAGCTGAAATTTGCAAGTCAGTCTGCAGTCATAGAGTACTAACTATGGTAGGTAGCTCAAGATGCTGGGAGAAAATTTAATGGAGGGGGTGTGGTTTTGGAAAGCCCCTATTGTATTATGCACCATTTGGAAGTAGATTTCTAGCAAGAACCACCTTACCTTGGTTGAGAGCAGCCGAGTGAGGAACACTTCGGACATGATCTTGGCTCCCTGTCGTGGCCCCCCATCCTCTGCCTCTCCTAACTCTGGCTTCACCAGATGGTAGACGCGAGGAAGCTCCGAAGAAAGGAGGGAGCTACGTGACACATTGACGTTAGCGATGATAGTACCTAGTGTGTCAAAACCTGAGGGAGGGGGGAGGGGAGGAGAGGGAGGGAGGGGGGAGGGGAGGAGAGGGAGGGGAGGAGTGGGAAGGAGGGGGGAGGGGAGGAAAGAAGAATGAAGAAGATAGAGGAATATACAAAGTGGTTAAGATCTTACTCATGTCGCTGACGGGTCTATGGGGGCGTAGCACTATCCTGAATCTTGGGATCGGGGCCTTGGGGTTGTCAATGTGAGCTTGGGACTGTGGGAGGGAGTGGTGTGGGGGGGTGTGGGGGGTGAGGGTGTGTGTGGGAGGTAATGGTGGGAGGGAGTGGTGTGGGGGGGTGTGGGGGGTGAGGGTGTGTGTGGGAGGTAATGGTGGGAGGGAGTGGTGTGTGGGGGGGGGAGGATACATGAATTTTAGATTTCAAGGCACTAATGGGCTCCTTATCAACTATATATCACTTAGTTGCCAAGTAGCTGGTACAACAATCATTGTAATCTATAGAGCGATTGCACGTGACGTCATTACGTTCGAGATTACGAAGGGAAACAGAAAACAGCCGCCATTTTGGTGCACAACGAGATAGGAGCTTCTATGGCGATCTTCACGAAATGAGTGATATACTTATAATGCTTCTAATATGTGTTGAATCGGACAAAATACCATTGCTACATAAGTTAAAACAGCTATATAAACGCTTACCTGTGGGTGTTTTAATCGATATCGCATATACTGCTAATAACATACTGTACAAGTTGTACACCAAAATGGCGGTTTATTTCTAGTATACGGAATTGTGATCACGTGCTGAAAACGCTCTATACTGACTATCATGACAGGTGCATGTGAGCCAATACAAGCACTGGTATCCTGGTGTTTGTGCCTCATGCATACCACAAGAAAAGCCAAATATGGTCACGACTGACCAATGAGTAACGTGATCAGTCTCTCCTAAAATTTCACCGCTGCATATCAAATGGTACGCAACGATGTCTTATAAGCATTCTTTTTTCATTGATGTTAGACCTTTTGAACTCTCTGTCTGCCTCAATTGTAAACAGTCTTTCCTCATCCTCCTTCAAAAGTAGGCTTAAATGCTTTCCTATCCCGGCTTTTCCTCGTTATACATAGAAATTTACCACCTTTTCAACTGGTGCTTAACTAAATGTACTTGTCTGTACAAATCCTGTTCTTTGATTTTGATTACCCCATGCGCATGCGCAAGGGATAAAGTGATTGGTTGTGTCCGTCTGTCGTCGTTGTCTGTCTGTCTGTTTGCCTGTCTGTCTGTCTGTCTATTGGCACAAAAAATACCAGTTCTCCAGATCCAGGCCGTTCTAATTAGTGCTAAATATACCTTCAAACTGTGCAAAATGCTGAAAAACTGTCTTGTCTGTGCTTCTTTTTGCTAGATACACTCTACAAATGCTTCATTTTGAGTTGGCATGGGCACGCCTATCGACCACACATACCCAGATTTCATTTTTTTGTTGTTGGGAAGGTCCCAGCCATCCCCATGTGGTATCTGACTAACCCCTATGCACTTGCTTTAAATTTTTATTACACGAAGTGGCCAGCCCTGCATATTCAACATGTCATTGATAGCTATTGACGAAATATTTCAGTGGCTTCAAAGTTGGCTCCAGATTAACTGAAGAAGGTTATCTGTTACCAACTTGAGCTTGGAAAATAACTTGCCGACGTTTCGACTGAATGGTCCAGTCGTCATCAGGGCAAAATATGACAACTGGAGCATTCAGTTGAAACATCAGCAATGTTGTTTCTGAATGCAAGCTGGTAACAGATAACCTTCTTCGTTGACCAAATAATCAAAAAAGACTGTCGACAAATCTTCCACTATAAATACACATCCACTACCTCTCAAATGACACACAATGATGTCATAATGAAGGGGGTTTCCCCTAGTTGCTTACCATGTATTGAAACTTTGATTGATAGATACATTGACCAATCAATCAAAGTTTCAATACATGGTAAGCAACTAGGGGAAACCCCCTTCATTATGACATCATTGTGTGTTATTTGAGAGGTAGTGGATGACCGTTCAAGACTTTCAACGATTCATCACCACTATGCGATACTAACATAACCACTAAACATCTACAATGAAAGGGATTTCCCCTGCCTACCATCTCGTCCAGCTTGTAGTGTCCGAGGGTGTTGACCCTGGTCCACTCTCCCTCCTTGATGTTGGTCTGGTCTTGATCACGAAGCACAACACCAGCATTGGGACGACGTAGCTCTGCATGGGAGGGAGGGAGAGGGAGAGAGGAGGAGAGGGAGGGGAGGGAGGGGAGGGAGGGGAGGAAGGGAGGGAGGAAGGAAGAAGGGAGGGAGGGAGGTGGAGTGAGAGGGAGGGAGGGAGATGGAGGGAGGGACAAGGGAGGAGGGAGGAAAAGATGATTATTAAGCAAGATCACGCACACAGGTGCATATCACACTCACTCTCTTGTTAATTGTCACACACCTCACACCCTCACACCCTCACACCTCACACACTCACCAAGGTCTACTTCTGTGAGCTGTGGTCTCTTGGAGACAGGAGTGTTGCGGTAGAGGGCGTCCAGAACCTTCTCCTTGGCTTGTGTCACGCTGTCTGTGTCCAACAGCTTGATGGATATTTCCTCACCGCTCTCGGTCTCAATCACACCCTCCACTGACTGTGAGGGGGGGAGGTGGGAAAGGGGAGGGGAGGGGAGGGGAGGGGAGGGGAGGAGGGAGCAGGAGAAAAATACAGGATAGAGTGGGGGTGGGGAGGGGAGGAGAGAGTATATATTATAGGTGAGAAAGTGAGTGTAAATACGAAAAGCCTCATACATGTATGAAAAAGCTTCCCTATCCACTGCAACCATGCTGCCCTCACACTCACACACCTTCCCACCCACACATGCCACACCCATCTCCACACTATTCACACTCACCACACACCCTCACCTACCTTTACATCAAGATGCTGACGGAGCAGTTTCTCCTCACTGAGGGAGTGTCTGGCTTCTCCCGTGAGGATGTCCACTGGTCCCTTCTCAAGCTGGCTCTTGACTGCCCGATAGAGGATGAACAGGGGCTCACCAACGTGTTCCTAGAGAGGAGGAGGAGGAGGAGGAGGAGGAGGAGGAGGAGGAGGAGGAGGAGGAGGAGGAGGAGGAGGAGGAGGAGGAGGAGGAGGAGGAGGAGGAGGAGGAGGAGGAGGAGGAGGAGGAGGAGGAGGAGGGAGGGGGAGGAGGAGTGAGGAGGAGAAGGAGAAAAACAGCTATGTGTTTGCTGACTCAGCAGTTGCTTTGTATAGGCAATCTGGAATGGTAGATCAATCAGGTCCATAAGCAAAGTTGGGAGGTGGAGATGTGGAGGGGTGAAAGGATGGAGGAGGGGAGGTGATGGGGTGTAATCTTACCAGGACGTGTGGGAAGAGGAGGAAGGAGAGCCAGTTGGCGAGCATCTTCTCAGCAACAGACTCTGTTCTGCGGAGGAGCAGCTTCGGGTGAGACTTGGCGACTGTCTTCCGCATCAGCTCTGAGAGCAGTGTTTGTAGGATGCTGTGAGGGAGGGGAGGGAGGGGAGGAAGGGTGGAGGAGGGGAGGGAGGAGGAGAGGGAGGAGGAGAGGGAGGAGGAGGAGAGGGGATATCACAAGGAAGGGAGGGCAGTAAGAAAGATGTGGAGGGGAAGAGAGAGGAGAGGAAACAGGAAGGAGGAAGAGTAAAAGAAGGGAGGAGATGAGACAGGTGTAGCTAAACACTACATGTGCTTTGGTTGGTTGCTGCAGACACGAGTCAATCTGGCTGCAGACAAGGCTAGATCAGCAGCACCCCTCCCTTGGCTACACATGTGGTGAATGGCCATCATCAACACACTCACTTTGGTGTGGCTTTGTAATTAGCCCTCAACATCATCCAACTACTTGAAAAACATGTCAATTCACTGTTGCTACAAATTTAGAGAAGCGTTCTTACAAGGCACATGCGGTTACATGACCCACACGGCAGCACAATGGTCTGGAACATCACATGGTGCCATGACAACAAAACGGTCGAACCTTAGCTGGGACAAAAACATTCACATATTGAGGGTTTCAATTAATCGTGGTTATGCTACGCTTATATTATGCATGGGACCAAGCTGAAGTGTTCGGATATTAGAGGTGCTTGGATAATTGCAGTTCAGATAATTGGGTTGGACTGTACTGCATCCCACGTCATGATTATCAGCGAGCAGCACCAAAGAGGCGGTCAGGAGCATGCTCCCTTACAAACTGCTACTTGAAGTACCAAGGGGGAGTGACATACCTAGTATACTGAAGTAATAATGAATTCGACTCTGAGAAAACCAGCTGTAAAATTTTTTTCGTTTACTTGGCTAACGAGCATGGGCCACACCCCCAACTGTACCTGGAAATAGTCCGAATAGTAATATGTGGTATCATCATCAACTCTACTGTGTTGCCATGGAAAAGTGTTGAAACAGTTGAAGGTAACCTTTCTCAGAGCAGATTACAGCAGCCCTTGGTAGTCCATGCTATTTTATAGACAAAAGCTGTAATGATCACAGTCCTGGTTCCTGTATCAACTTGCAAAGCCAGCTGTGTCTCTGTGTACACAGTCGAAAGCTGTTTTGACTACAAGCTTCCCTTCAGCAACCCTTGCAACAACAACGCTTGTGACACACTACAAGCTTCCCTTCAGCAACCCTTGCAACAACAACGCTTGTGACACACTACAAGCTTCGGGGAGGTCAGCAACCCTTGCAACAACAACGCTTGTGACACACTACAAGCTTCGGGGAGGTCAGCAACCCTTGCAACAACAACGCTTGTGACACACTACAAGCTTCGGGGAGGTCAGCAACCCTTGCAACAACAACGCTTGTGACACACTTTGTAACTTTGAAAACATGTACTTGCTAATGTACCCTTACAGGATTTTGTTTTGGGCTAATCCTCTCTATTTTCGTAAACATACATCACCCTTGGTTGAGTAGCTCAATCGTTGTGTTGACAATTGGTGCTAGGGGAAATCTCCTGAGAGTTTATAGTATCGTCTGTGTATTTACAACACACCAAAGTCAGCTGTGCCAGGGTCGGCTGTTGACTGGGTTTAAGTGACTGAAAGGTCCTTCATTGTTAAGTTGTGTGGGTAGTCTCCACGATGTTATCAAAGCTCAAAGCCAGCATCCCCATATTCCCTCCCCTAATGCTTCCATATTTAACAAACATCTTCACAGTACTCCCTAACGCTTCCATATTCATGCACAGTGTACAATACAATTAGACTGTCAGCTAGTATGGGCAGACTAAGTACCTACAGTTCAGACCAGGTTAAATTTAGACTACTCACCTGTTACTATTTATAGCATCATGAATTGAGTCAAAATATTAAGATTGTGGTCAAGATATGAGCACACATAGTGCACACACTCAGTGTACACACATAGGTAATTACAACATGCACACACATGTATGCCACGCATGAATGCACACATATGCATGTACTGAAGAGCACATGTACATTGTATGCCACGCATGAATGCACACATATGCATGTACTGAAAGAGCACATGTACATTGCATACCATGCATGAATGCACACACATGCATGTACTGAAGAGCACATGTACATTGTATGCCACGCATGAATGCACGCACATGAATGTACTGAAGAGCACATGTACATTGTATGCCACGCATGAATGCACACATATGCATGTACTGAAGAGCACATGTACATTGTATGCCATGCATGAATGCACACATATGCATGTACTGAAGAGCACATGTACATTGTATGCCATGCATGAATGCACACATATGCATGTACTGAAGAGCACATGTACATTGCATGCCATGCATGAATGCACACACATGCATGTACTGAAGAGCACATGTACATTGCATGCCATGCATGAATGCACACACATGCATGTACTGAAGAGCACATGTACATTGCATGCCACGCATGAATGCACACACATGAATGTACTGAAGAGCACATGTACATTGTATGCCACGCATGAATGCACACACATGCATGTACTGAAGAGCACATGTACATTGCATGCCATGCATGAATGCACACACATGCATGTACTGAAGAGCACATGTACATTGCATGCCACGCATGAATGTACTGAAGAGCACATGTACATTGCATGCCACGCATGAATGCACACATATGCATGTACTGAAGAGCACATGTACATTGCATGCCATGCATGAATGCACACACATGCATGTACTGAAGAGCACATGTACATTGCATGCCACGCATGAATGCACACACATGCATGTACTGAAGAGCACATGTACATTGTATGCCACGCATGAATGCACACATATGCATGTACTGAAGAGCACATGTACATTGCATGCCATGCATGAATGCACACATGCATGTACTGAAGAGCACATGTACATTGTATGCCACGCATGAATGCACACACATGCATGTACTGAAGAGCACATGTACATTGCATGCCATGCATGAATGCACACATATGCATGTACTGAAGAGCACATGTACATTGCATGCCACGCATGAATGCACACATATGCATGTACTGAAGAGCACATGTACATTGCATGCCATGCATGAATGCACACACATGCATGTACTGAAGAGCACATGTACATTGCATGCCATGCATGAATGCACACATGCATAAAAAAATTAATGAACCACATCTCCCAAAAGCAAGCCTAGATGTTATGTAGCCATTGTGATTGTGCAAAACATATTTCAGCCAAACTACCAGCCTACACCTCACTGTACAGCCGTTCTGGGGTGACTGGGAGGTGGGCCGTATTCTCAGGTCCCACCCCGTTCCTCACCACTACTGCAAGTGAAAGATGGGTGAGACCTGTGGACGATTTAGCCTCGCTCCCAGGCCTTCCCTACCTTCAGTGCAAGCGGTCAAAAACTGGAGGCAGGGAGGGACTGGGAACAAGGCTAAGAAACCTGAATGCGCACACACATACACACACATACACATGTACACACACACACACACACGTACACACACATACACATGTACACACACACACACACACACGTACACACACACACGACTCACTCAGTGGCGTAATCCAGGTCGTTCTGAAATGAGACCATCAGCAGAGAAGCCACATTACACCTGTTGAAAGAAATGCAACTGAAACATAATACTCAAATCATACATAACAGCTGTAATTCAACACCCAGCGACCCAATCAAGAGTACAAAGGTACGCTATAAAGTGCTGTCAATGCAGCTGCTGCACTTCAAACCAATCTCTGCTAATTTCAACTTCAAAAGTAAGACCAATTGTGTTCAAATGATGCAATGAGAGTCTTAGAGCTACCTACATGCCTGTATTAGTCATCACCATGGTAACAGGTTTTCCTCCCTCACTTATGGGACACGTGGAGGGAGCTCATTAGTTGATGAGGATATAGGGACAATGGCTACTAGACGCTCTTAGCACTCATAACCATGCAAAAATCTCTCCATTGGATTCATTGTTGCTAGGGACCACATGGGTCTGATATACTGCCCATATATGTATAAAGTGACCTTTATTCCCATATATCTCATATTTCAACTTCATATACATTGTCAGACAGCACTGTGTGTGCTTTTATGATCACCTGATTTGAGAAATATGATTGGTTGAAGATCACATGACCTGATTAGAAAAATACAATTGGTCGGAAATGAAATGACCTAATTCAATTGGTCAGAAATTAAATGACCTGACTTGATTGGCTGTAGGTCACCTGACCTGATTTGAGGAATATGATTGGTCATAGAGCCACCGTGGAGGTCTTCTGAAGCTCGTGCAGGCCTGTTCAAGTGCCGGGAAGGTTTGAATAGATCACCTGACCCTCCCTCCTACCTTGCTGTTGTAAACAGGTGCTACTGTGTGTACATGAGCAAAGCCAGCTAACCTATGACTACATGCTGAGTGGATTTCAACACAGGAGGAGGAAAACTGGAAGCTTACACACACACGCAACGCAAACATTCCGCGTAACACACATGCACACACCATGCAAGGAACCGGCTCATATACAGTAAGGTAGAAAGAGAAGCTGGTTTTGTGCAAGCAAGGCAGGAAGAAGGTGGAAATCCCAAGTCGATGTTCTTGTGACAACAGCTGTGTTTGTGGGTTGCTTGATAACAGGTAGTGTTATTGGTATAGTGACTGTGTACACAGCAGCTCTCTCTGGCTTCAGGCAGTTGAAGCACACAGGCTTCAGGCAGTTGAAGCACACAGGCTTCAGGCAGTTGAAGCACAGCAGCTCTCACAGGCTTCAGGCAGTTGAAGGACTGCACAGCTCTCACTGGCTTCAGGCAGTTGAAGCACAGCAGCTCTCACAGGCTTCAGGCAGTTGAAGGACTGCACAGCTCGTTACAAGCCAATGAAGAAGCTGAACAACTTTCCCAGTCACTGCTATAGGTGCAATCAAGAGCTCATAGAAACAGGCGGCTTGAGTAAGAGCGTGTAACTCCAATAGAAGCTTGTAGTCTGGTTAAGATTATTGAACCGTACTAAAAATAGAACACCTGGTCACATGCTTAGCAACAGTGGCTTATGTCTACACAACATGTACAGTACGTGTTACCATTTTTAGTACTGGTGGTAAATTCTGACTGGTTTCAAATTTTACAGAGTTATACACTCTTACACTATAGCCGCCCATTCTTATGCGCTCTTGGTGCAATAGATTAATGTTTGCAACTATATTACTGTAGTTTCTGTATATGGCCACAGTCTGTGACTGCCAAAGTTTGGTTGTGACGTCACGACCCAGATGACTGTACTGCTAAGCCGCTGGTGACACTGTAAAAAATTTGCTTTTAACTTTGTGACCACTGTGACTTGGCGAGTCACACCTGTTGGTCATGTGACCACACTGCTAACCCGCTGATGACTCGGTAACTTTTGGGGAAAATTTACAGTGACTTTGTAACTTCGGCTAAATATCCATTGTTAATAGTATAACACTTGAGTTATGTTTCCCCTGGTACAAGACAGAGGGGGAGTCACCAAGTCTAGTCACAAATATGCATGTGTAAGGACTACGGGTGACCAGCCCTTGTTTCCCCGGCAACCATGACAATGAGATCAATTTTCATCCTACACTTGAGTCGTGCACATGTGATAATGCAACTATGCAGCTTCTTGTTGCCTCTTACATATATGGTTTATATGGTTTATCGATACCGAACCAAAGGATCAAATTTTGCCCTCAAACTGCACATTTGGCAGCTAGTGTAACACTTCTAAACACGGGACATACTGGGATGTTGTAACAATATACCAATATTCCAGCAATGCACATACGTGTGTGTATGACTGTCCCGTGTGGAAATCGCAGATCATTCTGTCGCATATTTCAACTACCTTCAAAGTGCTGTATCGCTGAACTTCTGCTACAAATATGGCTCGTATGTGGCACACAAGAGTGTTAGGTATCTATGAAGCGTGTGTGAGCCCCTCCCTTAACAAAATGTTAACAGTACAGCACTTCAAACGAAACATTTGAAGTGTGCAACATAAATATGTACAGGGACTGTCACATGTGTGGCAGTCCCGGGTAGAAATTGAACATTATTTCATTGCATATTTCGATTGCGTTACCACATTGCTGCAGCGCAGAACTTTCGCTGAGGGTGGGGCTCATACGTGCTGCGTAGACATGTCAGGTATTCGTGCATCTACGCAGCGTGTATGAGCCCCACCCTTAATGAAAGTTCTGCGCTGTAGCACTTTGAACGTGGTAACATGATCGAAACACAACAGAATGATGTTCAATTACTACCCGGGACTGCCACATATGCGATATACACTTCATTTGTTGGGCCAGCTCAAGGATCCACTCACTGGGTTGATGAGGGCTTTCCAATTAAGAGAAAGTAAGAAATTATTTCTCAATACACCACTCACTTGTCCTGGAGGTTGAATGAGCCCTGCTGGGCTTCCAAAGTGCGAACAAACACCGTCAAAAACTTTTTGTCTAAGACGAGCTTTTTGAAGCCCTCCAAGTGTTGTACTGTTGCCTCGTGATCTCTCCTCTCTGAAATGTCAAGGGGGAGGAGGACAGGGTGATCCTCACCAGCACTTGGGAAGAGGAAGCGCATTGCAAATGTGCGGAAGTCGCGATAGGGGAGATTTTTGTCGGCTGAGACATGTACCAAGGCAGCGAGGTCTGTCTGGAGTTCCGTGAAGGCTGGGGAGGGAGGAGGTGTGTATGTGTGTGTGTGTGTGTGTGTGTGTGTGTGTGTGTAAAGAGATGAATCAGTCACTTCATAGAGCACTCCTCTAAGGCAGCCTACAACGCAGGTTCAAGTCCCGCAGAAGTCCGCTTTTATCTCCTACCCCAAATTAAAATGTTGCTTTATTCAGGTATTACCAGGCTAGGCTTGGTTTGGCTGCCCTAGACTCAAATAACCACTACATCTGAGAGTTTGCAGTGACTGTATAGTCACTCAAGTTGACCAGTGAAACACAGATTAATTGTCGGCATTTAGTCCATAATACAGTAGTAGCAATACACATAATAATAACTCCACTATTCCATACTGCAAACAACCACCAAAACTAAAGCTGAGTTTGGTGCTGGGAGGTTATGCTGGAAACACAGAGGGCTGTGTGTAAAGTCTACACAGAGAGCTGTGTGTAAAGTCTACATAGAGTGCTGTGTGTAAAGTCTACACAGAGGGCTGTGTGTAAGTCTATATATTGATAGACAAGGGGTCCATTGGGAGCAATAATACTTGGCTACCAGACAACCAAAGATTAATATATGATAAGCCACTTGTCAGGGGGGCATTACGTTCTTCCCAAAAGAGGTTTCTTTGAGAGAACTCTTACAGTGAGATGTCCAGCAGCCCTATTGGAGCTGGGAAGCCAGCTAGGGTGACCAAAACACCCTCAAAAGCTTTGAACCTCCACACATGACCAACCTCATCACTGCCATTGAGCACACTTCCTCACAGACAAGACTAATTCACTGTCAGTGGTCAATCAAATTCTGCTGAACTGACAGCAACTTCCTCTAGTAATATCCTGGCAATATCACTTTGACCAGCACCCAGTCAACATCTCCGTGGCAATATCCTCACTGAAGCTTAGATCAACCCTGTCAACACATAACCCAATGTCCATTACCATAAAGATTGTTTCTCATGTATTTCTTTTCTATTGAGTGGTGTTGCCTAGGTAACGATTGGCTGTATAATAGCTATATCCCTGGGCAGTGTTCTTGCTCATTGCAAGGCCCAACACCAATGTGTAAATGACCACCCCACAGGGAGGGATATTCTCGTCTGGTTCCCCAGGCTCCTCCCCAGCTTTATTGGTGCATAATATACGTGCGTAGTCATCCAAAAAACTAGGGAGGAGTCGAAGACAGGGCTAGGGTATAACTATTACATAGCAACGGGTTTTCTTCCTAATTGAAACATGATGTGTGGGTCACTCAATTCTGAACTAATAGGTAAAATGCTGAAGACACCAAATATGTCCCAGTTCACGTACCCTTCTCACGGTTGTTAGGGCTTCGACAAATTGTTGCTATGCAATCTCTTTCAGTTGTTATTGAAAGCTCAATGTGATACACAGACTACTCAATGTCTGGTACAGTGTACACAATACATACGGTCTGTCTCTATGAACAAATTTGTCAGCAGTTAAAGGCTTATCAATCAGTACACAATTACAAACATCCCTTATGCAAAAAGTCACAAGAATCTTATAAGATTCTTATAAGATTTAGTAAAATCTTATAAGAACTTCCCAGGGCTTAAGTACAGTTTCTTATAAGGGATTTGGGACATTCTTATAAGAAAGTTTTAGGAATCTTGTGATATTCTTATAAGAATCTTGTGCAACCGTCCGAAATCTCTTGTAAGAAAATTTATGATTCTTATAGGATTGTTGTACAGAAATCTTATGACAAATTGTCTTATAAGAAATTTTTAAAAAGCAGAACAAGAAAAAACTGTCTTCTTTGTATTGGCTTGCATGTAAAGAGTGCAAGCTGAACAACTGCAGGATTAGTACAAGGCATGCAACATATGCCACTCTGCTGTGGTTAGCCAATAGCCAATATAAACTGTCTGCCAGATTTGAAGCGATACTATCTAGCCCAGTTTACCTTATGAGATAAGCTATACCTATAGTCATAGATACAGGGTATACACTTATAGAGAACTAATGCTAGACTTGAAGCTTTTGAGTTGTGAAGGCACTACAGATATCTATACATACCTAACTATAATTAGGACTATATATGAACAGCTAGAGAAGTTTGGACTCACCCTTAATTCTCTGTCTGCCGATAGGAAGCTACACCTCAGGCATAATTTTCACTAGATTTAGCTTGGCTAACTACCAACAAAGCTAAACAAGACTAATTCAATAGCCATAAATCACAGAGCTACTTGAGCTACACTCCTTCAAGCAAAGAACTTCACTGAAATTTGAAATAAGTGAGCAGCAGCTGTAAAATAAAATACAGCTGCTTAGACTGGAGCCAATAATTGTTTACAGTAACAGCCTGTAGCTGCTGGCATCTTAGCTAGCTGGCATGGTGTAAGTTTTACAATACTCAAGTTGTGAGATACGTAGCACAGAGCTAGTAGTAACAATTATATAACGTATCTATGTGTGTATGCTGTTGCAGTTGTGACAAAAGGCTGTAAGCTGCACCTCAGATGCCCATATATAGGCTATATATCTAGCTGATTGTGCATGCCTTTAGCATTCTCCTGACAATAGGCTACACCCCTAGAAACACCTTGTTTGAATAGCAATTATATGATATTCATAGTGCCATTGAGCTTAAGGACATGGTTACAGAGCCTAGCTAGTTACTACCCCAGCTATATAGCTCTATGTGCTATTAAAGGAACTGCATGCCATACCTTTTCATTTCTTGGTTTGCCAGGAACACTGATACCTATACACGTTCTATATTATTTGATGGGTGAGAAGGCAATATGGCAGGATATTGCACGAGTGTGCGGCTGTATTTTCACGAGCTGCAGGCAAGTGAAAATACAGCACAAGTGTGGTATGGTTATTATTAGTCACATATATGTACCTCTGGTAACAATATATAAGTGTACATGTTATCTTGCAAGAAATGTTGATTCTTATAAGATTGTAAAAAATTTTGATCTTATAAGAAAGAGGACTGAATCTTATAAGAAACTGTGTTTCATATAAGATTCTTACAAGAACTTAAAATTACTTCACAAGAATTTTTAATCTTATAAGAAATGAGCGAATCTTATAAGAAACCATGTTTCTTACAAGATTCTTATAAGATCTTACAACTATTTCCATAAGGGATAGCCAATTAAAATGGAGATAAGAATATGACAAGCTGGCTTTTCTTCTAGCATCTAGCTAGCTACACACCTTACATGTCCCCTCGGGTTGATAATTAAACACTCGGTTCAATTAGCAACCGTTTGCACACTCGTGTGTGCCAAGCTAAACAGCATTTTATCTTGTTACAAAACAGACATGGACTGACGTACAGGAGTGTGTCTCGATGGAATCTGTGTGACAACATTTTTGACTAGGTGTTATGTCCTATGGGCACGTGTAACTAACACAGGTGTTCCCATGCCAACTTGGCTAACCTCTGACCTCACACAATCTATCATTCCTCCCTACACTCCAAAGTCCTAGATATACTAGCCCGATATAAAACTTCTACATATGAGCTTCTATCTGCAAGGCATGCAGACTCTCTCTAGCCTGGTTGGTCTCCCATTAACCTAATCTTCTTTGGAGGAAACCCACCAAAAACCTCTAGAGAGGAACAGAGGTACTGACTCAAGCCCACAATGAAAACCTAAAGCCTTTACTCATTTGGCTAATCCCTAGTTGCCCGGCAATAGAAAGAGCCTGGGTACAAGGGTAGATATAATCTCTACGTAGGAGCTTCTATTTGCACAAGGAAGTCAGCAGGCCGCTTTCTCTAGTCAGGTTTATTCCCTCTTTCACGCACAAGAAAGACCCTGGGTACGAGGCTATAGGCTCTGTCAGCTGATTTTTGGAACGTTTTATCTCCAGTCTAAACTGTTTTGAAACACCATTCCTAAATTGTGGGTTGAAACAACTCTGTTATGGTAACAATGCCAGCAGACATCACCACTTTACCACTATGATTGATGTGTACATTCAACAAAAAACGAAACATTCAGCAACCACGAACCAATTAAGAGTCCCAGGTCCTATATATTAATCTACCAGGTGAAGTGCTTCATTGGGATACCACCATTCAGGTGAAAGATAAAAATGAAATGAGTAGTCGAAACACTGCAAACAGGGACAAACCAAAACTAACGGCATCTGAGATTAAAATTAAATGTTAATGGTAGGCCAAACACTGCAAACAGGAAAAAGCCCTCACTGTGCCAGCCACCCACTACTGTACCTTGTTGCCATGGCAACACTTTTACTAGTCTTTGATTGCCCATGGGGTCAAAACAGGCAGTGTTTGTCATACCTCAGGCAATAATGAGCTAGTGGTGGTAGTGACCTAGGGAAGAGGCCAGCAATGCTTCGCCCAATCAAGAGGCAATCAAGCATGGCACTATAACATCTCTGGTCACGCTTCGTTCATTTCCCAGGTGGTATAAGTTTCAATCATCAACTGACAGTTCTACAGGTATTCACGCTTTCTGTCTCAAGTATCAGTTTATGTGAGACCCTTACTGTCATTTATTCGTCAGCAAACTATTGGGAAGCCATTTCACTCTCACGTTTCAGTATCAGAATACATATACCCCTCAGCTCTGAAGTCACCGTTATGATTGTACATCAGTCAGAAATTGATAGTGAATTATTTTGTGTAGGCTATGACAAAGATGTCTGTCTGCATTCGCAACATTTCTGTTGATATCTCACATCATCAACACAGAAAGTGAAAATGAGCAGGCCTCCATAAATCCTAGCTAGAGTTACAGCATGGTAAGCTCATATTCTACACTGAAAGATGTAAATAGCTGACCACCATACATGGATATCATGCACATTCCACCCACCTGCTGTGCTAAGTGCTCCCACTGGGCTTGTAAATGGGCGTATTGGTATGCCACTGTTATCATATTCACAGCCAGACAATTGTCGCAATGAAGAGTAATTCATGAGCAGGAATGCCATGATCTCATTTAAGATAGCCAATCTAAACTGAGGGCTACTACGTTGCTATGCCATGAACCATAGCTAGCTACAAGTAAACTCAGGATCATACATGATGCACACAGTATCCATCTACAAGAATAATACAGGTGACCCCCAACAAAAAGACAGCTGCACATTCACTGTGTTCATTTTGAAATTTAACCAAGGCTGTGTGTGAGTGTGTCAAAAGATTCAGAGAAGAACAAAGGAGGTAGCTACACAAGAGAGGTAATGTAACATAGGTACAGAGTGTGTCTGTTTTGGATACTGCCACAGAACTAGAGGGCAGTTTGCTTGTCTGTTTTGAGTGCTGCATCAGCTGCTAGGAAGCAAAGTGCAGTTTCCTAATTGAGCTCAGTAGCTAGGTACCTAAGAGAGGCCATAACAGAAGCCATTCCTAGCATGTGAAGGAGCTTTGTTTGGGAAAGTAGCTGACCTTTGTGTGACTAGTATTGTACACAAGTCACTTGAGATTTGGGGTAGGCATTATGACTGTTGACCATCAATAGTGTATTCGTATTCTAAATTGGTTCGGCTGTCTATGAAACATGGTACTGTTTTATTGAGGGTATAGTAACATTTAGGCGTGAAAGAAACTTCAAAGGGGTTATTGATCACAAGTGCCATAAGGTTAACATAAATTCTATGTAATAGCTCATGTCACAGAATCACGGCACCCCTCGGAGATGTACTGCTCAGCAACTATTGTGGTCAAACCCAAAAGAGGAAGGGGTTAAATTTGGTTTGATCCATGCCAAGTTTAACCCTTCATCTTACGGGCTGCTAATGCCATGTCAGAACTCGTACTCATAAGAAGCTCAAAGACAAACAACTACATCAACAACATTATCAGGATATCCAACTGCTCACCTCTCTTGCACTCATCGGCCATCTCAAGTTCCCAGAGTTCCATTTGCGAGAGAAGAGTAGTCAAACGCTTGTCCTTTGCCCGTGCTGATGATCTGGTCACACATATGATGATGCAGATCACCAGCATACTCAACAGCAGTACAAGTGCAACTGGGCCAACGATAACCGGTATTATGAGTTGTAAGTTTAAGCCGCCGGTTGATGTGTATGTCAGTGTCCCAACAGTGAAATTGGAGTTTCTCCCAATCATCACCTAGAGAAGAAAGAAGCCATTCAGTGGTAGTACACACAACCTGTGAAAGCACTACTTGTACTCACCATCACAGTTGCTGCAGTCACGCCCCCTGGTGCTTGTGAAGGAGGGGTGCAGACAATCTACAAGGAACAAGTACTTGACTGTCACCTTCAGTATAGTCTCACTGACATACATGTGTACACCAACCTACCGTGGTCTCACCGACGCTGATGATAACACAAGGTTCTCCACCAACCCACACTCGTATCTCACTCACATCAACTGAGTTCAGGTTCAAACCCTAAACATCACACAGAACACAACAACATCATCATATAAATCACTGTTCACTAATCAAACTTGTAGTCCTTACATTAATGGTGATTGCAGTTCCTGCACCGGGTGTGTAGTCAGTAGTATCAAGGCCATCAGTAGCAATACTAGGGTTAGGAGCCAAGCTCAGTCTCAGGTCGTTACTTGGACCAGGAGCATTGTCCATTATGATTGTGTAGTTGATGCTGTTGTCCAATGGATCACCACCACTGAGTGCTGGAGCAGTACACACCAGCAAAGTGTCACTCTCAGGACGACACACTGTTCTCTGGGGGAGATGGAAATACCACCATAATGTCATGCACAAGAGTCCACAGCTGCATAACTGTGTGTACCGGTGGTGTTGCCATATGGTTGTTGACAACAAGAGTTGGACGCTGTACAGAGTCCAGGTCTGTCCCAGTGAAGTTCAAGGAAATACCCCCACTGGAGGTATGAGATGCAGACATTGCATTACATGGTGAGTTAGCAGAGTGCAGTTTGCACCACATAACTTACGCTGGAATGGTCATTGTTGGAGTGACCGAGGAGAAAGTGGGGTCTCTTCTGAAAGTGAACTCAACTCCATCTTCAGTGGCATTTGCATTGCCAATGTGTACAACAACAGAGCCAGTTGAAGGAAGGAGTGAACTGTTGTAAGGGTAGGCTGTGGAGTCACACCTGATCTCTGTCCCTGAAATACCCCTGGAATATCAGATACAATAAAGTTACTGTTCATGAGCTCGGTCACTATGTACATGCTGAGCTACATACAGTATTCATAAAACTTACAGCATCTGAATTGTGCATTCCGGTCCATCCTCTCCATCCAGAGTCACTCGTGTGTCTTCCACATTGCTGATGTTGAGACCAGTGCCTCGTATGGTAATGGACGTTCCCCCAGACATTGGACCAAATGATGGTTCCACTCCTGTCACAGTCGGTGCCACAACAGTAAACAGTGATGGTCCTACAACATCAACCAAGGTAGCTCCACGCTGCAGGGTAATTGTTACATCTTGGGAACCTTGAGCACTGGTAAATGTGGTCTCACAAACAATCAGTGTTCCTGGGATATAAGAATTTTCTTGTGTGATGCACGCACTTGAGCCTATTGTGACCCTGTTAATATCAGCATATGTCACTCCTAAATCTGTGCCAGTAATGTTAACAGTTGTCCCTCCCTCGGGTGGTCCTGAAGCTGGAAAGACACTGGTGATAGTTGCAGCAGGACATTGATTTGGAGAGGTGGCAAACTGTGCAGGACTGCGGCAATCCTCTGAAACACGACACATGTCATCTGAGCTCCCACTACACCAGCCACAATCAAAACCATTTCCCAGGTTAGCTCCCAGACATGAGGAGCAACCGTCTGCTAGCAAGGGACAGTTGTACAGAACCACTGCAAGCAACAAAAACATGCATCCATAACACTGACAATATCATTAACAAGGATGTACTTACTGCTGACTGGAGTGCGAAGATCAATTGGATGTCGACGTCCTGAGGATACAATTTCCCACACAATACTGATGGTAATGTTCTCTCTGCCAGTGGAACTACTGGATAAAATCATCTGTGGAAGTTTGCAGAGGACATCAGTACATACATGTATGTTTATTTACTATAAGGTAAAAAAAAATCTTTCCTAATTATGGGTATTATAATGTCATACCTAGAGTACATTACCTGATTTTGGTCCACCACACAAGTAAGTGAGCTCTCATTGTTGTAGACAGTTGGAAGATTAACAGTTCCTCTCAAAGTACAGATATACCTGAATCCACTGATCTGGAAGAAGGTAAAACAATTGCTGACATAGACAACAAGGGTTAAGAGTGAATGGTTAAACTCACAGGAGCTGGAAGGTTGCTGGTCTGTAGTTCAATGTCTCTAGCAACACCCACTGGTTGCACATAGTCTCCAGTGGGTGTGGAGGGTGAGGGCTCCAAGAGAGGACACACATCCAGGTAAGTGGTGTTAGTCCCATTCAACTGTGTGTGTGGAACACAGCGCTACCAGTACTATGACAGCTAGGCATGTACACAGATGCATACACATGATGACACAATATCATGCCACTAATGTTATGCCACAGACTAACCTGAGACCAATTAGTTTCATCAGTACAGGGAGCTGGAGTACCACTGCACACTTTGTTGTAGATACACCACCCACAAGCATTGTCTGTCTGGAGACACTGACTGCAGCTGTGGGTTGGAACATGCACTCAAATAGTCTCTTACCAGACTCAGGAGCCTGGGCATGAGACTACCACTCACAGTAACAGCTAGGATAGGAGCACATTAAATAGAGTAGAATCTAACTGCATACCTTGTTGCTGATTCACACCTGGTCACAGTTAATGCACCCACATTAGTAGCAAAGGGAATACCAACTTCTGAACTCACAAAACTGAAGTTTGTCGCTGTAAGTGCATAAATGATTACAACACCAATTGTGCACCTATAGTATACTCAGTGGCTCGTGAGTTCCTGTTGGAATACTTTTAGTACATCTTACCTAGCTGCACCCCAGTGAAGGTAGGGATCCTCCCAGTGATGTTGCACTGGTATGTTGTGTTTTGAATTACCTCCTCAGCATCTGTAATCACCCTCAGTCCTTCCTTGCCTGTAAATCGGCACTGGTAACTCTCATTAGTCAGCAGTGGAGGCAATCCTGGAGTGACTGTCACAGTCAGCTATAGGATAGTATGTCACATTGGTGATGCAAATAATATGCAATACAATTATAAAGAAACACTCACAATCTCTGGGTCATCCAGGATGAACTGGTTGGGGGTGATTGTGGTTGAGATGCACTGGCTGGAGTTCTGCACCCATCTGACTGGCTCCAATGCACTCTGGCACTGGGACCTCCGAGAACACTTGTTCTCCACAGTACACCAGCCACACAGCGGGTTGTTGTAACTGATGCAGCTCTCACAATCAGTGAAGTTTGCACACTCCTCCAGACGGATTTGGAGAACCTTTATACAAAGTTTTCAATTATTACACTTCACTCTAGCTAGGGAAATAGAGGCTAGTACTAGCCTCGTTCCCAGGCACTCAAAAAATCGGAGGGAGTGCCTGGTATGCACTGTTTGTGCATGTGCGGCTCTCTACGATTTCCTGGAGGAGTTGGTAAAATCTACTCCGCTACACTAACCGCGGTCTGTCATTCAATGCTGAAAAACACTGCGGTACATGAATGATGCAGTCTCTCCCTTTGAAGCTCACTGATCACCTTGAACAAGATGATGCAAGCCATTGCTGTCAAAGCAATAGCAGTTCTGACTTTAAAACCTTCCAAGTGTGTCTCACAGGGTGCCTTTCAGCAGGTTAAGTGAAATAAGCTGATATTTACTGTAACAGAGTAGCATGCAGATTACCAAGGAAACTTCACACGTGCGTGTACCAGGCGTTCCCCAAAATTTTTTAGTGCCTGAGAACAAGGCTAAGGCTAGGTACACTTAGTCACATGCAAAATGTAGGGTTTACTTCTGACAAAGATGAGAGATGTATAGTATTTCGGGCCAGCATCACACAAGGGAATGAACGACATGTTGGTCTGGAATTGAGGCTATAATTTTGCTGGCTGGGCCATCTTTATATTTATATGCTGATAGCGATACTGTCAAAAATTTCAAAAACAATGCTCTATATATAATGGTACACATAATTCTAAGATCTCAGGATGCTGCACAGCGTTTAGGCTCCACCCAATTCTATCTGTTTGATCTAGCCAGATCAGAATTGTTCACTGCACATAAACTGAAATGTATCTAACACTCACAGATGTGTCTGTAGCCACATATACATACTCCAGTTCACTCTCCCACTGCAGCTGTCTCACAGGAGATGACATACGACTGGTATAGAATGCTCTTTCTGGGCCGAGTGAATTTGAGGTGGAAGTGATATGAAACTGCAAGTTGAAGAGAAGAGATAAAGTGAATCATACATAATCTCCAACATCTCTAGGTTAACTCTTACCGCTCCCACAAAGCTTCCACTGGTGTTAGTGTACCCAACGTAGATAATGCTGGTGGAGTCAACAATAACAGCTGTTGATGCTGTTATCTCTGTGTTTCCAAAATTCAGTCGTAGTGATCCACTAACAGGATACCCAGGGGTAGGATCAACAGCCTCCACATCACCAATAGCTAGTGGTTGTGTGAACTGACACATGTCCTGAAACTAAGAAGAATAACAACTGCATGTTTTAATTTATAGTGGGCTATACTACTGTTTATGGCATATCCAGCCAGGACAACTTTTGCTCCCTGCTGGGCTCATGCTGTCCTGTCTGGTACATGAACTACTGTTACATGCACTCATGCATGTATACATATTGCCTACCTGAAATGTATTGCACTGAATTTCCCGATCCCATGCCACCTCAATCTCTACACTGTTTCTTGTTCCCGGGTCTGTACACTGAGTGTAGTATGTGTCCATACGATTATTAATGTCTGTTAAAGGAAAGGAGCAGATTCGATTGCGACCACCATTGTCTGAATTACACCTTGCCACCACAACAGTTGTACTAGGGGAACCAGCAAATGTGTCCAGCAAAGAAAGGCCACAGATCTCCGTGGTGGTTGGAAAGCCACCTCCACCACAATCAACTCTCACTTCATACAGTGCATCAAAGTTGCATTGAGTTGAACCTGAACAACTTGAAACATGACAGGCTCGCAACACTCTCAATCCCTCTACATCATCAGGAGCACCATCAGCCATGAAGTAGTAAGCATTTGTACCATTCACAAAGCCACCAAAAAATGTTCTCATGAAACTAGTTCGTGTAATGCTGTAGTCTCTTGATCGTATAAAATCTCTATCACCAAATCCATACTGTCTGAGGTTCATAGAAGTTGATGCTCCACCGACAAAGCTTCCAACGTAGAAGCTGTTCTCCTCTGCAGTGAACAATGCTACCACCTCTGAAGAGGCAGAGGCTCTTATCCTTCTCAACTGCTCACCAGCACCAAAGTCACTCGCGTTGTACACAGCACAGGACATGTCACTCAGACACACCACCACTCTCATCTCATCAGCGCTCAGCGCCACCCTCAGCACACTCCTGCCCAGGGTCATGTTCTCCTGAAGACCGAGGGTGCTGTCCAGCCTGAGCAGCTGATTGCCGGCGGCTAGGAAGACCCGCCCGCCACCGTCCACCTTCATGTCAGAAGGACGTACGGAGAGAGAGAACTCTCGCTGCTGAGTCCTTCCCCCTGCAACCAATAGCAACAAAATCAAAGCGCTACAAGTTCTCCATCTGTTCCAGGCCATCTTTCTACGGTTGGCAAAAACCGGATCGGTCACAGCATAGATAGTCTACTATCTATGGTCACAGTAGGTGCGAGATGACCTCAAAACCGGAAGTAATGGCCGGGGGCGTGGTACTGCTCGCGCGAAAGCTAAGCGCGTAAGCAGCGCACCGACGCGCGACTGCATTGCATCATAGATATTAAATAGATAATAGAAGCATAGTAGGGATTAGTCTATCAAGCTAGACCATCTCTCACCCTCCAGAAAAGTGAGAGACCAGAAAGGTGAGAGAGGGTCTAGCTTGATAGACTAAGTAGGGATTGGAAACGTAACGTTTTACGGGTTTCATCCGCGTTGCTGTAAGTCCGTATAACTTACTTCCGTGTAATTTAGCGTGGGTAGTCCGAGCGAACAAGTCTTAGTTCATGAGCACACCAGTATAGCAAAGAGCTTGTTGGAAATCTCCTACTTTCTACTGTGGCGCATCTTGTCAGTTTATATGTTTAGCCTCAGTTTGCTAGCAGTCGGCATTCGATCGAAAACCACACCCCCAATGGGACTTGCACGGTACATCCCGGAGGAGTTCACTCCGCAGTCCATCTGCGGTAGGCCTTCATCTTTTCCCTTAAACGACAACTCATGGACATCGTAACAAGTCTATGTCAGGCAAAAAGTTTCAAGTTGCATTATTTTCCTACTAAAATTACACAAAACATACCTACTTTTACGCATAATTTCACGTGCCAAAGAACTACGATTTGTTTTTTTTGGTGTTCACCTATGCAAGCCAAACAATTCTTTATTACCCAGCCAATTATCTGTTGTTCACATTATGTCAATACTAACTCTACAGTCCGCTAGAAAATTACACAAAGGTCTATTTTCATACTTCCATCAGCCCTATCAAGAAGCAAAGTGATCCTTGATTCCAATGAACTTGTGAAGGACTTCGCTTCATGCGTCCGAGTGTTTTACTTATTATTAATGCAATGAAATCCATATGCGGTGTATTATATCGAAACTGTACTGCTATCAAGAGCACCTTCCACCGAGCAATGAAGCGCAACGGGCGCAACTCGGATTGTAAGTGACGTCACGCAATATACGCGTTTCCAACCCCTACTATGCTCTATTATCTATGATTGCATGCAGTGGCGGATTTAGGGGGGGTAAGGGGGGTGCAAACGCACCCCCCTTTGACGGCTAGTAATGTATTTTGCGTACATAACTGCACGAGTCCATCAAATGATTATGCAGCAGTGGCATGCAGCAACAACAACCAGGCACAGTTACACACTCACGTATCAGTTCCTTACTGATCTCCAGACGTTTGAGTAGGCCTAGAGTTGCTTCGAGATATTCAGTTCGGCCCGAGGGGTCCGCCACGGCGCGCCTCGGCGTACGAGATTTTGAAATCCACTGGATTTCACGTGGATTTCGGATTTCACAGTGGATTTCTGGATTTCAGTTTGGATTTCTGCCGACAGGTTTCTTCTTGTATGTTCTTGGATATTTTAGTTATAGTTCCCAGCTTAGCAAAAAATTTTAGTTGTAGTTTTGGTTAACTAAATTTTAAAAAGGCCATACTAAAATGTATTTAGTTAAAGTTATAGTTAACTAAAACAACACTGTCGGACAGTGTACGAGATTTCTTTTGTGACGGACCCCTCGGTTCGGCCTTCCATGCAGCTATATTTTATTTTATTGTATGAATGCGTTCACGTGACAGAAAGTTGGCGTGGCAACCCAAAAAATTTTCCGGCGCGCGAAGCGCGCCGGTGACTGAACCCCCCTTTCTAAATTTCTAGATCCGCCACTGGCATGATGGAAATGCATCTTATCCTTTGCAGTGTTTTGCCACTTTTAGTTGTAGCACAGCAGCGAGAGTTCTCTCTCTCCGTACGTCCTTCTGACATGAAGGTGGACGGTGGCGGGCGGGTCTTCCTAGCCGCCGGCAATCAGCTGCTCAGGCTGGACAGCACCCTCGGTCTTCAGGAGAACATGACCCTGGGCAGCAGTGTACTGAGGGTGGCACTGAGCTCCGATGAGATGAGAGTGGTGGTGTGTCTGAGTGATCTGTCCTGTGCTGTGTACAACGCCAGTGACTTTGATGCTGGTGAGCAGCTGAGAAGGACGGGACCCTCTGCCTCTTCAGATTTGGTAGCATTGTTCACTGCAGAGGAGAACAGCTTCTACGTTGGAAGCTTTGTCGGTGGAGCATCAACTTCTATGAACCTCAGACAGTATGGATTTGGTGATAGAGATTTTATACGATCAAGAGACTACAGCATTACACGAACTAGTTTCATGAGAACATTTTTTGGTGGCTTTGTGAATGGTACAAATGCTTACTACTTCATGGCTGATGGTGCTCCTGATGATGTAGAGGGGTTGAGGGTGTTGCGAGCCTGTCACATTTCAAGTTGTTCAAATTCAACTCAATGCAACTTTGATGCACTGTATGAATTGAGAGTTGATTGTGGTGGAGGTGGCTTTCCAACCACCACGGAGATCTGTGGCCTTTCTTTGCTGGACACATTTGCTGGTTCCCCTAGTACAACTGTTGTGGTGGCAAGGTGTAATTCAGACAATGGTGGTCGCAATCGAATCTGCTCCTTTCCTTTAACAGACATTAATAATCGTATGGACACATACTACACTCAGTGTACAGACCCGGGAACAAGAAACAGTGTAGAGATTGAGGTGGCATGGGATCGGGAAATTCAGTGCAATACATTTCAGGTAGGCAATATGTATGCATGCATGAGTGCATGTAACAGTAGTTCATGTACCAGACAGGACAGCATGAGCCCAGCAGGGAGCAAAAGTTGTCCTGGCTGGATATGCCATAAACAGTAGTATAGCCCACTATAAATTAAAACATGCAGTTGTTATTCTTCTTAGTTTCAGGACATGTGTCAGTTCACACAACCACTAGCTATTGGTGATGTGGAGGCTGTTGATCCTACCCCTGGGTATCCTGTTAGTGGATCACTACGACTGAATTTTGGAAACACAGAGATAACAGCATCAGCAGCTATTACTGTTGACTCCACCAGCATTATCTACGTTGGGTACACGAACGGCAGTGGAAGCTTTGTGGGAGTGGTAAGAATTAACCTAGAGATGTTGGAGATTATGTATGATTCATTTTATCTCTTCTCTTCAACTTGCAGTTTCATATCACTTCCACCTCAAATTCACTCGGCCCAGAAAGAGCATTCTATACGAATCGTATGTCATCTCCTGTGAGACAGCTGCAATGGAGGAGTGAACTGGAGTATGTATATGTGGCTACAGACACATCAGTGAGTATGGATATATCTAGTTGCACCATAAACTCAGGTTCCTCCCCTCATGTGTCACGAGGTGAACAAGCCAAGCAATACAGGTGGAGGTGGGAAGAGAACCTGGAAGATTGTCTTATACTGTAATCTCCCGAAAATAGGCCCACCTTTGAAAATAAGCCTACCTTCCTTTTTTGAAGTTATTACAAAGGTTGCTTTCTTCTTGTAAGTACGTCCACGCACCTGTAGTACTGCGGTTATATGTATGTGTGGCTATGTGAGTGTTAATCTTGATACATTTCAGTTTATGTGCAGTGCACAATTCTGATCTGGATAGATCAAACAGATAGAATTGGGTGGAACCTAAACGCTGTGCAGCATCCTGAGATCTTAGAATTATGTGTACCATTATATATAGAGCATTGTTTTTTGAAATTTTTGACAGTATCACTATCAGCATATAAATATAAAGATGGCCCAGCCAGCAAAATTATAGCCTCAATTCCAGACCAACATGTCATTCATTCCCTTGTGTGATGCCGGCCCAAAATACTATACATCTCTCATCTTTGTCAGAAGTACACCCTACATTTATACCATAATTGCATGTGACTAAGTGTACCTAGCCTTAGCCTTGTAAGTACGTCCATGCACCTACCAATGCTGTAGTACTGCGGTTATATGCACTGAAGAAGCAGTACTGTGAAGAGGTAGGACTAACAAATGAAGGCAGGCACTATTTGCTGCTATTGCATAAGCAAGCACATGACAAAAAGGCATCGCAGAATCTATTGTGAGGTGAGCATATTTTTGAGAGAAATCTCATAACTCTCGAAATACGCCCACCCCCATCTTTGAGGAGCCAATGGGCATATTTTCGGGAGATTACGGTACTGTACATGGTACATGCATCAAGGGATGAAGGCCACTGTATATAGGAATGTGTGTATTTTGAGACAGTATTGACAGTTCAGCATGCAAACATATATACAGTTATATATACAGGTTTAAATACCATGTAGCAAATGCAGCCTCATTCAAAAATCAATCTTGCTTCCAGTTGTTAATTTATAGTATGTATTTTAAGGGGAGGCCTGGTAAAACTTAGGGATGGTTTTGAGTGCAAGGTGGATGACAGAAGTTGCAAGTGGCATACACACATGCATATGGGACTGGAAATTTTATATCACTGTTCACACTACAACATATGTACATAATTATATAGGTTCACCGAATCCCTCTGGAGGAGTGCGCTACCTTCACTGATTGTGAGAGCTGCATCAGTTACAATAACCCGCTGTGTGGCTGGTGTACCGTGGAGGACAAGTGTTCTCGGAGGTCCCAGTGCCAGAATGCAGTGGAGCCAGTGAGATGGGTGCAGAACTCCAGCCAGCGCATCTCAACCACAATCACCCCCAACCAATTTGTCCTGGATAACCCTGAGATTGTGAGTGTTTCTCTCATGAGTTTGTGTGTCCTCAATCTAATGTACTATCCTATACACAGTTGAGTGTGACAGTCACCCCAGGATTACCCCCACTGCTGACAAATGAGAGTTACCAGTGCCAGCTTGCAGACAGAGGAAGAGTGAGGGTGATCACAGTTGATGCTGAGGAGGTAACTCCCAACACGGCATACCAGTGCAACATCACTGGGAGGACCCCTACTTTCACTGGTGTACAGCTAGGTAAGATGTACTAGAGATGCAGCTGAATTGCTGCAACATATCAGATTGCTAACATACCATCAGATCACTAAACTTTCCATGAATATCATTGCACTGTTGATGGTTTATGAACTCTGTACATGAACAATCTCTGTACCATACTCCCACAGAGTGTAGTTACCCAATGTCCATGTTTTGGCCAAATCAGGCATGCACATTTGCATTACCTGTCAACTGTGGTGCTATGATACAGTTATGTATTGTCTGTGCTCTCACAACCTCCTCATTTAAGCGCAAGCTTAAATTAGCCCCACTTTCTTTTTAAATTCTCCCTTGTTGCTGGTCACTTGGTCTGTAATTATTTGTTTTGTCCTGTCTAGTCCCTACTTGTCTTGTTTTGTATTCTTGGGCTAGCTCTTCCGATAGCATTAGGTTGCTAACTGCTCTGCCCTTTGCATACATTGCATAAATCATTAAAGAAAAAAAAAAGAAAAAAAAAATGTATATGTTTACTTCACCATGTGGACTGTTTAGAGAATCCTCTAAACAAAATATTTACACATGTAGTGTCTAATGGGCCACTTCCACTAAGAATGTCAATACATCATGTTCAATGTTCTTTGCAGTGACGGACTTCAGCTTTGTGAGCTCAGAGACTGGTATTCCCTTTGCTACTAATGAGGGTGCCTTGACTGTGACCAGATGTGCATCAGCAGCAAGGTATGTAGGGCAGTTCTAATGCTGCATGCTCATGTAAATAAGTAAAATACTTTTCCCACAGCTGCAGTCAGTGTCTCCAGACAGACAATGCTTGTGGGTGGTGTATCTACAACAAAGTGTGCAGTGGTACTCCAGCTCCCTGCACTGATGAAACTAATTGGTTTCGGGTTAGTCTGTGGCATAACATTAGTGGCATGATATTGTGTCATCATGTGTATGCATCTGTGTACATGCCTAGCTGTCATAGTACTGGTAGCGCTGTGTTCCACACACACAGTTGAATGGGACTAACACCACTTACCTGGATGTGTGTCCTCTCTTGGAGCCCTCACCCTCCACACCCACTGGAGACTATGTGCAACCAGTGGGTGTTGCTAGAGACATTGAACTACAGACCAGCAACCTTCCAGCTCCTGTGAGTTTAACCATTCACTCTTAACCCTTGTTGTCTATGTCAGCAATTGTTTTACCTTCTTCCAGATCAGTGGATTCAGGTATATCTGTACTTTGAGAGGAACTGTTAATCTTCCAACTGTCTACAACAATGAGAGCTCACTTACTTGTGTGGTGGACCAAAATCAGGTAATGTACTCTAGGTATGACATTATAATACCCATAATTAGGAAAGATTTTTTTTTACCTTATAGTAAATAAACATACATGTATGTACTGATGTCCTCTGCAAACTTCCACAGATGATTTTATCCAGTAGCTCCACTGGCAGAGAGAACATTACCATCAGTATTGTGTGGGAAATTGTATCCTCAGGACGTCGACATCCAATTGATCTTCGCACTCCAGTCAGCAGTAAGTGCATCCTTGTTAATGATATTGTCAGTGTTATGGATGCATGTTTTTGTTCCCTGCAGTGGTTCTGTACAACTGTCCCTTGCTAGCAGATGGTTGCTCCTCATGTCTGGGAGCTAACCTGGGGACTGGCTTTGAGTGTGGCTGGTGTAGTGGGAGCTCAGATGACATGTGTCGTGTTTCAGAGGATTGCCGCAGTCCTGCACAGTTTGCCACCTCTCCAAATCAATGTCCTGCTGCAACTATCACCAGTGTCTTTCCAGCTTCAGGACCACCTGAGGGAGGGACAACTGTTAACATTACTGGCACAGATTTAGGAGTGACATATGCTGATATTAACAGGGTCACAATAGGCTCAAGTGCATGCATCACACAAGAAAATTCTTATATCCCAGGAACACTGATTGTTTGTGAGACCACATTTACCAGTGCTCAAGGTTCCCAAGATGTAACAATTACCCTGCAGCGTGGAGCTACCTTGGTTGATGTTGTAGGACCATCACTGTTTACTGTTGTGGCACCGACTGTGACAGGAGTGGAACCATCATTTGGTCCAATGTCTGGGGGAACGTCCATTACCATACGAGGCACTGGTCTCAACATCAGCAATGTGGAAGACACACGAGTGACTCTGGATGGAGAGGATGGACCGGAATGCACAATTCAGATGCTGTAAGTTTTATGAATACTGTATGTAGCTCAGCATGTACATAGTGACCGAGCTCATGAACAGCAACTTTATTGTATCTGATATTCCAGGGGTATTTCAGGGACAGAGATCAGGTGTGACTCCACAGCCTACCCTTACAACAGTTCACTCCTTCCTTCAACTGGCTGTGTTGTTGTACACATTGGCAATGCAAATGTCACTGAAGATGGAGTTGAGTTCACTTTCAGAAGAGACCCCACTTTCTCCTCGGTCACTCCAACAATGACCATTCCAGCGTAAGTTATGTGGTGCAAACTGCACTCTGCTAACTCACCATGTAATGCAATGTCTGCATCTCATACCTCCAGTGGGGGTATTTCCTTGAACTTCACTGGGACAGACCTGGACTCTGTACAGCGTCCAACTCTTGTTGTCAACAACCATATGGCAACACCACCGGTACACACAGTTATGCAGCTGTGGACTCTTGTGCATGACATTATGGTGGTATTTCCATCTCCCCCAGAGAACAGTGTGTCGTCCTGAGAGTGACACTTTGCTGGTGTGTACTGCTCCAGCACTCAGTGGTGGTGATCCATTGGACAACAGCATCAACTACACAATCATAATGGACAATGCTCCTGGTCCAAGTAACAGTGGTGACCTGAGACTGAGCTTGGCTCCTAACCCTAGTATTGCTACTGATGGCCTTGATACTACTGACTACACACCCGGTGCAGGAACTGCAATCACCATTAATGTAAGGACTACAAGTTTGATTAGTGAACAGTGATTTATATGATGATGTTGTTGTGTTCTGTGTGATGTTTAGGGTTTGAACCTGAACTCAGTTGATGAGAGTGAGATACGAGTGTGGGTTGGTGGAGAACCTTGTGATATCATCAGCGTCGGTGAGACCACGGTAGGTTATTATACACATGTATGTCAGTGAGACTATACTGAAGGTGACAGTCAAGTGCTTGTTCCTTGTAGATTGTCTGTACCCCTCCTTCACAAGCACCAGGGGGCGTGACTGCAGCAACTGTGATGGTGAGTACAAGTGGTGCTTTCACTGGTTGTGTGTACTACCATTGAATGGCTTCTTTCTCCTCTAGGTGATGATTGGGAGAAACTCCAATTTCACTGTTGGGACACTGACATACACATCTACTGGCTTAAACTTACAACTCATAATACCGGTTATTGTAGGCCCAGTCGTGCTTGTACTGCTGTTGAGTATACTGGTGATCTGCATCATCATATGTGTGACCAGATCATCAGCACGGGCAAAGGACAAGCATTTGACTACTCTTCTCTCACAAATGGAAACTTTAGGAACTCCTACAGTGACCGAAGCTAACAACAGTATGCCAGGTATATGCAAGCAGTTGGGTATATTGTCCTGTTGCTTTGTATGTTGTGGCATAGCTGAGAATTCATTTTGTGTCCTATAGGAAGGGCTGCAGGGTTTCAAGTCACAGATGAGTTTATTGCACAGCTTCCTCAGCAGTTGATTATTCCCAATAGCCACCTCCAAATCTCTAAAAGCATTGGACAAGGTAAGTTACAAACTAACAAAGTTTGTGCTGTATTGTTAGTTGGTGTCAGTCATTTTATACAAACCATATAGTCCCATTCCCAGGCCCCACCCACCTTTCTGTCTCTTCTGCTGAGTATGGAAATGTAATGGAAAGCTGGGTGGTGCCAGACAATGAGGCTACAGCACTGCCTACTTTGTACAGGAGAGTTTGGAGTTGTCTACAGAGCAAAGCTGTTGAGAAAACAAGGAAAAAGTGATCCAGGATTTGTTGCAGTGAAGACAATGCGAGGTATGTTACAGCTTGGCAACAATCAATGGTGTATTATAGCTAGTCTTGTTTCCACTTCCGTGAGAGTATAGTAAAAACAGAATCAACTTTATTGGCTAGAAATAGCCTTGTTAATGAGCAATATTAACATTTACTGATGTAAAATGTCAACAACTTACTGCGTTATAAGATCATGGCTTTCTTGCAAAGTTTGCAAGGCATATTATTATTATTGTACCCTTCATTACTGTCAGCTGAAAATTTATCCTTATGTGCTCTACAGTTTAGAAAATGAGTTGTTCACTTGCAATGCAGGTCTCTTCACCCCAAATGATGTCAAGAGCATGATGGATGAAGTGCTTAAGATGCAGTCCTTCGACCACCCCCATGTGATGACTCTGATTGGAGTATGTCTGGACGCTGGCCCCGGGCTGGCCCTTGTGATGCCTTATATGGCCAATGGAAGTCTTCTGGCCTACCTCAAGAAAGAGAGGTCCAACCTAGACCTCTCAGATGACGCTGAGCTAGATGCAGTTAAGTATGAATGAGTGCAATTTTATGTGATTGTTTAAGTCCCATATGCACTGATTTGCTTTCAGATATTTTCGGTGCGAAGGCTGTTGCTTCGGATGTGCCACCAGATAGCCCTGGGAATGGAATATCTTGCACAGCAGAAGTTTGTGCACCGTGACCTAGCTGCAAGAAACTGCATGTAAGGGTTTGTTTTTGGGGCTATATAGAGCTTATAATAGCAGTAAAGAAACTGGCTAGATTTCTCTCTTTCATGCTCTTCATGCAGGCTGGACATCAGTGGTAATGTCAAGGTGTCTGACTTTGGACTGGCAGAGGATGTGTATACCAGGGGATACTTCAGGCTGAGCAAAGATGGCAGTGACAATGTCCGCCTGCCCTACAAGTGGATACCACCAGAAAGCTTCCAGGATGGAGTGTTCTCAGAGAAAAGTGATGTGGTAGGTTACTATAACTACCCTACCCTGCAGATCAGTTAATAGTGATATGTCTTTCTTCACTCTCACAGTGGGCTTTTGGTGTGACGTGTTGGGAGGTATTCATGGCTGGCATGATACCGTACCCTGCAGTAGACCCCATGTCACTTCTGAAGATGTTGCAAGGTGGACAGAGGCTTGAGAAACCACCAAACACTGCTTGCAGTACAGAAGTGTAAGTCTAGGTCTAGTATAGACTCAGGGTGGCAGTATACTATGAAGTGATGATACAGCTTCTACCTACTATGAAGTAATGATCCAGTTACCAACTTCTATATATACAGGTACTCAATCATGCGGAGGTGCTGGCGGGCAGATCCAGCACAGAGGCCTACATTCAGTGAGCTTGCTTCGATCCTGGACAGGTTTCTGCAGCTGGTTGCTGACTACACAGAGCTCACCATGACCTTACCTGCCAGTGAGGCTGACCCAGAGTATGAAGCTGTTGAGATCACAGATCATGAAGGAGGTAAGATGAGTTTGAGAACCATGCACACTCACAAAGGCCAGTTTTGTAATCCATGGTTGCAAATATGGACTTATAGAAATCTTTTTAACAGGAGCACCTCCTGATGATGACATCCCCATGGAAAGAAACCCAGTGTATGGTGCAGGCCCCCAGTCTCCCACTGCTGCCACTGGTGGTGATGGGGTGGTTGTGTTGGAGAACCCAGCATATAGTCTGCCCAGAGATCTCCAGCCAGCTTCAGGCCCCCAGTCTCCCACTGCCACCACTGTTGGTGGAGATGGGCAACAGAACAATGAATATGAGTATGAACCACTTAATTGATATTTGACTTTGATAATTTTCTTTGCTATAGCTGCTTTACTGTTTTATAGTTGTTCTGTATTCACACTCTGTGGATGTAGCTAGCAGTTATACTGCTAGTAAACTAGTAGTAGCTATAGACTCTACCCATGCAGTTCTACTAGTGTAGACTACTAGCTGTGCACATTATTAATTGTGTTGTGTAATTTTGTGTTATGTAATTTTATGTCATTGCATGCATGTTGCACACGTGCAGGTAAGCACGTGTGTGTATAAATACCCCTCCCTGTTTTACACTTAGTGAAGTTAAGTGATTTGTGAAGTGAAGTAAGAAGGATGTATAGGTTGCTTGAGTGGGTCATAACACTGTTGTTGGCCAGATTGGCGATATATCAACAATTATTCCAGTGCTCAATATAGTCAGTCCACACATGAGAGCAAAATACATAGACAGTATGTGTATAGCTATATACACGCTAATAGAAGGTTGCATGGCATTGCCTTGATTGTGAACTATAGTTGTGGGTAAATCATAGATCAACATCACGGATAATCATATAGCTCTATTGCCTATCAGCTAAAAAGATATGTTGATGTTGAGAAGCGAGAAGCTTACCAACATCAACAGGGCATTAATTCATCTTTTATGCAAGAATGCCCTGTTCGAAGATACGCTGAGTTCAGCATTTGTTTTTTTTTTTTTGTTTTTTTTTTCAGGCCCTTGTGGGTGGGAATTTCTTATCCATGTTCTGTCAACATACATTGGATAATGCACCATGTCATGCATAGTTGTAGTGGGTTGCGTAACTCACCTGGGACGACCTAAATTTCCCTAGGGGCATGCCCTACATAGATAATGCATCATGTGTTATTACTCAGAAGTCACTAAATGTGACCTCAGAGCACAAAAAAATTCCTTTGGGGGGGACTGGCCCCCTATATGGCTGGCAGTGATGCACCCAGCCAAATCCAATTTCTTTCAACATGTACTTCTTTCGTGCATGTGCAAGATGTTAACAAACAAAGTAACTTATGTGAGGACAGCAATGTCGAAAATCCACAATGCAGCTAACTTTAGCCTATTGTACAAGGTACACCCTTCCATGCATGCAAAGATTATGGCTTGAGAGGCAATTGTGTGAATAGCAGGCTATATTCTCAAAACATGCAATAAATTACACATGCAACAACCCCGTAGTCAATAGCTACTCGGGTCCACTCCTTCTGCATGATAATGCACTCTTCTGTTTTCACAAGACATTATTGGAGCAGACATGGTGCCATGGTTTCTCAACCACTTTACTGGTGGGTATTCGGTGATGTGTTTGGAAGGGTTGTAAGATTGACTGTATAGCCAGCAAGTTACTTCTGCTTCATTATACATCCTGGAAACTTGCAGCTGCTAAAAATTTTTTTCAAAAATACACTTCTTGACTAAGAGCAAGGAAATAGTTACAACTGGTAGTGTATGGTAACTGCATGCTTAGGTGGTAGTCTGATTTCTTGTCATTCATCTGGTCTGATTACTGACATGTACGTTTTGAACTCTTTAGCTACTGTGCAGGCCACGTCTATATATACTTCTTATTACAAACTCATTACTGTTTCTATATCTATCCCCGACTCACACATACCAGATGCATGAGGCTATATAATTTATGCTGTCTTAAGTGCTTATATTTCAGTATGCACTGTGCGTTCTGTTAACTGTTTCAATCTGGAAGTGTTTGACACTGACAACAAACGTAAATGAAGTCAAGTACTAGGGATTAAAATGAACCAAGATCAACAGACCAACATATTTTTTCTCAGATACAGAGAAAGCTTTTTATCATATTAACCCTGCACAGTTTTGACTAATTATGAGCTAATTTAGTCTAGCGAACCAGACCCTCTTCCACAAAAAAGGGAAGGGTTTTGTGAACTGTGTATACAAGTCATGTGTCACTGGAAAGCAACTTAACTAAATTAAATGTCAATTAACAAAAACCTGATGGAAAGTATATAGTCTCATCCCAGGCCCTAGTGAAAAGAAGGTCTGGTGTTACATGGGGTGGAGGCTACTGCCTAAGGAATGTTATAATTGCATTTTGTCATGAGATCATTTTGGATCAGAACAGGCCCAGAGGCTGACCGAGTGTCGCTGTCTCCGTAGCAATCTGCCTATTGTGCATTGGAGCGAGCCTGCGAGTATGAGGACTTTCATCATTTGCTGCATATGGTTTTGCAGCGTTGCAGCGGTACAGCCAGAGTTCTCCCTCTCCGCTAGTCCCTCCGATATGAAGGTGGACAGCGACGGGCGGGTCTTTCTAGCCGCCGGCAATCAGCTGCTCAGGCTGGACAGCACCCTCGCTTTGCAGGAGAACGTGACCCTGGGCAGCAGTGCACTGAAGGTGACGCTGAGCTCTGATGAGAGGAGAGTGGTGGTGTGTCTGAGTGACATGTCCTGTGCTGTGCACAACGCCAGTGACTTTGGTGCTGGTGAGCAGTTGAGAAGGACGGGAGCCTCTGTCTCTTCGGATTTGCTAGCGTTGTTCACTGCAGAAGAGAACAGCTTCTATGTTGGCAGCATTGTTGGTGGAGCTGCTGCTTCTATGGACCTCAGGCAGTATGGATTTGGAGATGGGGATTTTATACGATCAAGAGACTACAGCATTACACAAACTAATTTTATGAGAACATTTTTTGATGGTTTTGTGAATGGTACAAATGCTTACTACTTCATGGCTGATGGTGCTCCTGATGATGTAGAGGGGTTGAGGGTGTTACGAGCCTGTCATATTTCAAGTTGTTCAGGTTCAACTCAATGCAACTTTGATGCACTGTATGAAGTGAGAGTTGATTGTGGTGGAGGTGGCTTTCCACTCACCACGGAGATCTGTGGCCTTTCTTTGCTGGACACATTTGCTGGTTCCCCTAGTATAACTGTTGTGTTGGCAAGGTGTAATTCAGGCAATGGTGGTCGCAATCGAATCTGCTCCTTTGCTTTAACAGACATTAATAATCGTATGGACACATACTACACTCAGTGTACAGACCCGGGAACAAGAAACAGTGTAGAGATTGAGGTGGCATGGGGTCGGGAAATTCAGTGCAATACATTTCAGGTAGGCAATATGTATGCATGCATGAGTGCATATAACAGTAGTTCATGTACCAGACAGGACAGCATGAGCCCAGCAGGGAGTAAAAGTTGTCCTGGCTGGATATGCAACATGTAGCCATAAACAGTAGTACAGCCCACTATAAATTATAACATGCAGTTTGTTATTCTTCTTAGTTTCAGGACATGTGTGAGTTCACGCAACCACTAGCTATTGGTGATGTGGAGGCTGTTGATCCTGCCCCTGGGTATCCTGTTAGTGGATCACTACGACTGAATTTTGGAAATACAGAGATAACAGCATCAACAGCTGTTATTGTTGACTCCACCAGCATTATCTACGTTGGGTACACCAATGGCAGTGGCTTATACTTTGTGGGAGCGGTAAGAATTAACCTAGAGATGTTGGAGATTATGTATTATCTCTTCTCTTCAATTTCCAGTTTCATATCACTTCCACCTCAAATTCACTCGGCCCAGAAAGAGCATTCTATACCAATCGTATGTCATCTCCTGTGAGACAGCTGCAATGGAAGAGTGAACTGGAGTATGTATATGTGGCTACAGACACATCTGTGAGTATGGATATATATTTTAGTTGCACCCTATTATCCTGAACTCGGGTTCCTCCCCCTCATGTGTCACGAGGTGAACAAGCCAAGCAATACAGGTGGAGGTGGGAAGAGAACCTGGAAGATTGTCTTATACTGTAATCTCCCGAAAATAGGGCCACCTTTGAAAATAAGCCCACCTTCAGTTACCGTATAGCCGGTTAATTTCGCGGGTACAAATTTTCGCGAATCGATCAATAGATGCCTCAGCACAAATTTTCGCGAATTAAAATTTCGCGGTCACACGCGCGTCGTCATAAATTTCTATTTAGCGCACATGTGCAACTACCGTAACTTGCCAGCAGAGAAGCAAAACGTGCGAATGATACCAACGGAGACTTTTGAAGCAGAAAGCTGCGTTCGAGGCTACCACACATATAGCGCTGTTTGGGTAGCAACAGTTGGAGAGCAACTACAGTGCAGGAACGTAGAAACGCAAAAGATCCTTTTGCAGTGGCAGTATTGAACCCTGAAGGGAGCGATATTGTAAGACACAGGAAACAATAGACATCTAGAACTTTGCTTTACAACGACAGACTTCTAAAATGACACTCGGTCTCTTTCACGTGTTACTTTCAACGAACAGCTAAATTTTCGCGGGAGAAAATTTTCGCGAATCGGTCCCGACTCGCGAAAAACGCGAAAATTTGCACCCCGCGAAATTAACCGGCTATACGGTATTGCAAAGGTTGCTTTCTTCTTGTAAGTATGTCCATGCACCTACCAAGCTGTAGTACTGCGGTTATATGCACCGAAGAAGCAGTACTGTGAAGAGGTAGGACTAACAAATGAAGGCAGGCACTATTTGCTGCTATTGCATAAGCAAGTGCATGACAAAAAAGGCATTGCAAAATCACCAGGTGCATACATCTGTTGTGAGGTGGGCATACTTTTAGAGACTCTCGAAAATACACCCACCCCCATCTTTGAGGAGCCAATTAAGTCATTGCCCATGGGCATATTTTCAGGAGATTACGGTACTGTACATGCATCAAGGGAAGAGGGAGTCTGGATGAAGGCCACTGTATATAGGAATGTGTGTATTTTGAGCTATATAATACAGGTTTAAATACCGTGTAGCAAATGCATGCAGCCTCATTCAATATTCAATCTTGCTTCCAGTTGTTAATTTTAAGGGGAGGCCTGGTAAAACTTAGGGATGGTTTTGAGTGCAAGAAAGTTGCAAGTGGCACACACACATGCATGCATATTATATGGGACTGGAAATGAAGTTATATCACTAGGTAGTGATTCTTTGAGCTATTAAGCCGTAGCAAATTCACAGTCAGGAGTGCAAACGTTTCGATCCGTGGATCATCATCAGTGCAATGATACAAAGTGTGACCTACTCGCTATATATATCTACAGGTGATGTCATGGTTACAGAAAGTTGAACGGGTATTTAGAGAGTGAAGTTAGACAGAAATGATAACCGGATACTGGGGACAACACCCTTCACGTCGTGTTTGTCAGGCTTTCCTTTGACCGTCATCAGTTTTTGTCTGAGTGTGGTCTGTGTCTTGAAAACTGTCCTCTCCCTCTCTACTCTCTAAATACCCGTTCAAACGATAAGAATTCTCTAAATACCCATTCAATTTTCTGTAACCATGACGTCACCTGTAGATATATATAGCGAGTAGGTCACACGTTTGCACTACTGATTGTGAATTTGCTACGGCTTAATAGCTCAAAGAATCACTACCTAGTCTGATTGCGACGTAGCAGCTAACCGCTTAGATCCCCATGGATCTGTACTCCATTATTAAGTTATATCACTGTTCACACTACAATGTGTATATGTGTAGGTTCTCCAACTCCCTCTGGAGGAGTGTGCAAACTTCACTGATTGTGAGAGCTGCATCAGTTACAACAACCCACTGTGTGGCTGGTGTACTGTGGAGAACAAGTGTTCTCGGAGGTCCCAGTGCCAGAATGCAGTGGAGCCAGTGAGATGGGTGCAGAACTCCAGCCAGTGCATCTCAACCACAATCACCCCCAACCAGTTTGTCCCGGATAACCCTGAGATTGTGAGAGTCAGGTTACTGTGAGTATTCAGTATAACAATATAGAAAATCTTGTTTTGCCAGTTTACTGTGAACGACAAGAATTCTTGCAACAATTGGTATGTCTTCATTCGAACAATTGTATATCCTGTACATGTAGCTGAGTGTGACAGTCACTCCAGGATTACCCCCGCTCCTGATGAACGGGGGTTACCAGTGTCAGTTTGCAGACAGAGAAAGACTGAGGGTGATCACAGTTGATGCTGAGGAGGTAACTCCCAACACTGCATACCAGTGCAACATCACTGGGAGGATCCCTACCTTCACTGGTGTACAGCTAGGTAAGATGAACTACGTAGCTGTGTTTTTGCATTGCTGCAGATTGCTAACATACCACTGTAATCCACTAAAATTTTCATGAATATCATTGCACTGTTGATGGTTTGTGAACTCTGTACATGAACAACATATTCCCACAGAATTTAGTTACCCAATGTCCATGTTTGGCCAACATCAGGCATGCATACCTGCATTACCTATCAATTGTGGTATTTGTCTTGTTCCCAGACTACACTATAGCTACATGCAGTGTTTATTTTCACCAGAATCCTCTAAACAATATACATGTAGGCCGCTTTCAGTGGGTGTGGTCTGGGAACAATCCTAACATCATCATTGAATGTTTCCTGCAGTGATGGACTTCAGCTTTGTCAGCTCAGAGACTGGTATTCCCTTTGCTACTAACATGGGTGCCTTGACTGTGACCAGATGTGAATCAGCAACACGGTATGTATATATGTGCTCCAGCTACTCTATTAATGATACGTGCTAACGTGAGTGCATGTTCTATTTATTTCTGAGCTTGTCCTACTTTGTTAACCCACAGCTGCAGTCAGTGTCTCCAGACAGACAATGCTTGTGGGTGGTGTATCTACAACAAAGTGTGCAGTGGTACTCAAGCTCCTTGTACTAATGAAACAAACTGGTTTCAGGTTATACAGATATATATATAGTGTTGTGTGTATGCATATTGTTCTTGTATGGCTGTTAATGACACATTTGGTTCTGCGCACAGCTGAATGGACCTAACACCACCTACCTGGATGTGTGTCCTCTCTTGGAGCCCTCACCCACCACACCCTCTGGAGACTATGTGCAACCAGTGGGCGTTGCTAGAGACATTGAACTACAGACCAGAAACCTTCCAGCTCCTGTGAGTTTCAATCTTTGATATTTGCATTTGTGTTATACGTCCTTTCACTACATGTATATATATGTTTAATCTTTGGTATTTGCGTTCACTGTGTTACATCCTTTCATTACTGTTTCACCTCTTTTTTCACCTCTTTATTCACCTCTATGTGCAGATCAGTGGATTCAACTATATCTGCAGTTTAAGAGGAACTCTTAATCTTCCGACTGTCTACAACAATGAGAGTTCACTCACCTGCAGGGTCAACCAAAACCAGGTAATATAAATGGACCTTAAAATGTCTATCAGGAGGGAAGACTGTTTTTTTTTTTTCTAGTAACTGTACATGTACTTTAGTCCTCTGTACTTCTCTACAGATTTTATCCAGTAGTTCCATTGGCAGAGAGACTGTTACCATCAGTATTGTGTGGGAAATTGCATCCTCAAGGCGCCAGCATCTTATTGACCTTCTTACTCCAGTCAATAGTAAGTCCATCCTTGTTAGTGTATATAGTGTTCATACTGTGGATGTATGTTGTTGTTCCCTGCAGTGGTTCTGTACAACTGTCCCTCACTAGCAGACGGTTGTTCCTCATGTCTGGGAGCTAACCTGGGAACTGGCTTTGATTGTGGCTGGTGTGATGGGAGCTCAGATGACATGTGTCGTGTTTCAGAGGATTGCCGCAGTCCTGCACAGTTTGCCACCACTCCATCAGGATGTCCTGCTGCAACTATCAGAAGTGTCTTTCCAGCTTCAGGACCACCTGAGGGAGGGACAACTGTTACCATCACTGGCACAGATTTAGGAGTGACATATGCTGATGTTGTGAACAATGTTATGATCAGTTCAAGCCCATGCATCACACAAGAAGATGGCTATATCCCAGGAACACAGATCATTTGTGAGACCACTGCATTTACCAGTGGTCCAGGTCCCAAAGATGTAAATATTACCATACAGCGTGGAACTAGCTCTAGTGTGGTTGTGAGAAGATCACTGTTTACTGTTGTGGCACCGACTGTGACAGGAGTGGAACCATCATTTGGTCCAATGTCTGGGGCAACATCCATCATCATACGAGGCACTGGTCTCAACATCAGCAATGTGGAAGACACTCGAGTGACTCTGGATGGAGGGGATGGACCTGAATGCACAATTCTGATGCAGTGAGTTTTACAGATACTGCATGCATGTGTGTTGTGTAGCTTAGCATGTCCATATTCACTGAGTTCATGAACAGTAACTTTATTGTATCTGATATTTCAGGGGTGTTTCAGGGACAGAGATTAGGTGTGACTCCACAGCCTACCCTTACAACAGTTCACTCCTTCCTTCAACTGGCTCTGTTGTTGTGCACATTGGTAATACTAATATCACTGGAGGCGGAGTTAACTTCACTTTCAGAAGAGACCCCACTTTCTCCTCAGTCACTCCAAGGATGACCATTCCTGCGTAAGTTAACTGGTACATTCTGCACTCTGCTGACTCACCATGTAATGTGTGTATGGATCTCATACCTCCAGTGGGGGTATTACCTTGAACTTTACTGGGACAGACCTGGACTCTGTGCAGCGTCCAACTCTTGCTGTCTATGACCATAGTGCATCACCACAGGTACACACACAGCTCTATAGCTGTAGGCTCTTGTGCTTGGTATTATGGTGGTATTTCCATCTCCCCCAGAGAACAGTGTGTTGTCCTGAGAGCTCCACTTTGCTGGTGTGTACTGCTCCAGCACTCAGTGGTGGTGACCCAACGGACAACAGCATCAACTACACAATCATAATGGACAATGCTCCTGGTCCAAGTAACAGTGGTGACCTGAGACTGAGCTTGGTTGCTAACCCTAGTATTGCTACTGATGGCCTTGATACTACTGACTACACACCTGGTGCAGGAACTGCAATCACCATTGATGTATGGACTACAAGTACCTTAAGTTTGATTAGTGAACAGTGATTTATAGTCGTTGTTGTTGTTGTGTTCTGTGTGATGTTTAGGGTTTGAACCTGAACTCAGTTGATGAGAGTGAGATACGAGTACTGGTTGGTGGAGAACCTTGTGATATCATCAGCGTCGGTGAGACCACGGTAGGTTGATGTACACATGTATGTTAGTGAAACCATACTGAATGTGACAGTCAAGTACTTGTTCCTTGTAGATTGTCTGTACCCCTCCTTCACAAGCACCAGGGGGCGTGACTGCAGCAACTGTGAGGGTGAGTACATGTAGTGCTTTCACAGGCTGTGTGTACTGCCACTGAATGGCTTCTTTCTTCTCTAGGTGATGATTGGGATAAACTCCAATTTCACTGCTGGGACACTGACGTATACATCAACCGGCGGCTTAAACTTACAACTCATAATACCGGTTATTGTAGGCCCAGTCGCGCTTGTACTGCTGTTGAGTATGCTGGTGATCTGCATCATCATATGTGTGACCAGATCATCAGCACAGGCGAAGGACAAGCGTTTGACTACTCTTCTCTCACAAATGGAAACTTTAGGAACTCCTACAGTGACCGAAGGTAACAACAGTATGCCAGGTATATGCCAGCAGTTGAGTATATTGTCCTGTTGCTTTGTATGTTGTGGCATAGCTGAGAATTCATTTTGTGTCCTATAGGAAAGACAGCAGGATTTCAAGTCACAGATGAGTTTATTGCACAACTTCCAAAGCAGTTGATTATTCCCAGTAGCCACCTCCAAATCTCTAAAAGCATTGGACAAGGTAATCTACAAACTAACAAAGTTTGTGCTGTATTGTTAGTTGGTGTCAGTCATTTTTATACAAGCCATGTAACCTCATTCCCAGGCCCTCACCCAGCTTTCTGTCTCTTCACTTGCTGAGTATGGAAAAGTATGAAAAGCTGGGCTGGGCCAGACAATGTGCACATGGTGGTTTTGCACTGTCTACTTTGTACAGGAGAGTTTGGAGTTGTCTACAGAGCAAAGCTGTTGAGAAAACAAGGAAAAAGTGATCCAGGATTTGTCGCAGTGAAAACAATGCGAGGTATGTTTGAGTTAGGCAACAACCAATGGTGTATTATAGCTAGTCTTGTTTCCACTTCCGTGAGAGTATAGTAAAAACAGAATCAACTTTATTGGCTAGAAATAGCCTTGTTAATGAGCATTATTAACATTTTACTGATGTAAAATGTCAACAACTTACTGCGTTATAAGATCATGGCTTTCTTGCAAAGTTTGTAAGGCATATTATTATTATTATTGTACCCTTCATTACTGTCAGCTGAAAATTTATCCTTATGTGCTCTACAGTTTAGAAAATAAGTTGTTCACTTGCACTGCAGGCCTCTTCACTCCAAATGATGTCAAGAGCATGATGGATGAAGTGCTCAAGATGCAGTCCTTCAACCACCCTCATGTGATGACCCTGATTGGAGTATGTCTGGACGCTGGCCCCGGGCTGGCCCTTGTGATGCCTTATATGGCCAATGGAAGTCTTCTGGCCTACCTCAAGAAAGAGAGGCCCAACCTAGACCTCTCAGATGACGCTGAGCTAGATGCAGTTAAGTACGAATGAGTGCAATTTTATGTGATTGTTTAAGTCCCACATGCACTGATTTGCTTTCAGATATTTTCGGTGCGAAGGCTATTGCTTCGGATGTGCCACCAGATAGCCCTGGGAATGGAATATCTTGCACAGCAGAAGTTTGTGCACCGTGACCTAGCTGCAAGAAACTGCATGTAAGGGTTTGTTTTTGGGGCTATATAGAGCTTATAATAGCAGTAAAGAAACTGGCTAGATTTCTCTCTTTCATGCTCTTCATGCAGGCTGGACATCAGTGGTAATGTCAAGGTGTCTGACTTTGGACTGGCAGAGGATGTGTACACCAGGGGATACTTCAGGCTGAGCAAAGATGGCAGTGACAATGTCCGCCTGCCCTACAAGTGGATACCACCAGAAAGCTTCCAGGATGGAGTGTTCTCAGAGAAAAGTGATGTGGTAGGTTACTATAACTACCCTACCCTGCAGATCAGTTAACAGTGATATGTAGATGTCTTTCTTCACTCTCACAGTGGGCTTTTGGTGTGACGTGTTGGGAGGTATTCATGGCTGGCAAGATTCCGTACCCTGCAGTAGACCCCATGTCACTTCTGAAGATGTTGCAAGGTGGACAGAGGCTTGAGAAACCACCAAACACTGCTTGCAGTACAGAAGTGTAAGTCTAGTATAGACTCAGGGTGGCAATATACTATGAAGTGGTGATCCTGTTAACTTCTACCTATATATACACATACAGGTACTCAATCATGCGGAGGTGTTGGCGAGCAGATCCAGTACAGAGGCCCACATTCAGTGAGCTTGCTTCCATTCTGGACAGGTTTCTGCAGCTAGTTGCTGACTACACAGAGCTCACCATGACCTTGCCTGCCAGTGAGGCTGACCCAGAGTACGAAGATGTTGAGATCACAGATCATGAAGGAGGTAAGATGAGTTTAAGAATCATGCATACTCACAAAGGCCAGTTTTGTAATCCATGGTTGCAAATATGAACTTATAGAAATCCTTTTAACAGGAGCACCTCCTGATGATGATATCCCCATGGAAAGAAACCCAGTGTACGGTGCAGGCACCCAGCCTCCCACTGCAGCCACTGGAGGAGATGAGGTGGTTGTGTTGGAGAACCCAGCATATAGTCTACCCACTGATCTCCAGATAGCTCCAGGCACTCAGCTTCCAACTGCCACAACTGTTGGTGGAGATGGACAACAGAACAATGATGGAGAGTATGAACCACTTAATTGATATTTGACTTTGATAATTTTCTTTGCTATAGCTGCTTTACTGTTTTATAGTTGTTCTGTATTCACACTGTGTGGATGTAGCTAGCAGTTATACTGCTAGCTAACTACTAGTAGCTATAGATTATTCCCAGTTATGCGAAAGTGTATACTACTAGCTGTGCACATGTTGATGTATTAGATAGTTACTAGGAATGCTCTTATTTCATGCTGTTGTTGGCCAGGTGGCGATATATCAACAATTATTATTCCAGCGCTGAATATAGTCAGTCCACACATGAAGAGGACAAAATACATAGACAGCCATATAGTATAGCTTCCACACATGAAGAGTATAGCAAGAGTGCATGGGAAAGGGGCGGCTCAAGCTCTTATGTGCTCTTGAGTATCACTATATACGTTGCATGACAATTGCCTTGATTGTCAACTGTCAAGGTTGTGGGTAAATCTGAGATCAACATCACAGATAATCACAGCAATGTTGTCTATCAGCTATATAGCTATAGTAAGATGATGTTGAGAAGCTTGAAGCTTGCATGCCAAGTGCTCATTATATCATGCAAAAATATGATTATGCTAGTGCTAAATTCAGTCATATGACCTGTGGGGGGCTGGTATGTCTTTGAATGCTCTTTTTGAAGATGTGTTGACACTGGACATGCAACTGAGTGCAGCATTTTGTTGTTGTTGTTGTTTTGTTTCAGGCCCTTGTGGGTGGGGATTTCTTACCCATGTTATAGCCATGCACTACTGCGGATACACATCATTGGAGGTCAAAGGTCGGTGAGGATTGCTCCTCCCTCCCTGCCTCCTCATCACAACGGTCCAGCAACCAGGGACTTCCAGTCCTCCATCTCGGTTGAAGTGCTCCTCTGAGGGTGTCATCTGGATGTCCAGGGCCTCCTTCACCAACAGCTCCTGTCCTCTGCCATGGTCCAGCACTGTGGTCTACTCCCAGTGGATCGGATGGTGATTCTCCCATTGCTCCACTACAGCTGACTTCTCCATCATCCCCCTCTCGCAGGCATCCTGGTGTTCCTTCAGTCTCGTCTCCAGTCTCCGTCTGGTCTCCCTGATGTAGACCTGGCCGCAGCTGCAGGGGATACGATATACCACATCGGATTGCTTACCAAGAGGCAATGTATCCTTGACCTTGGTCAACATTGAGCAGAGACTTAAAGACTACTTTGATGTTAAACTTCCTGCAAACGCACCTAATGTCCTCACTCATCCCAGCCACATAGGGTATCCTCCTCCTGTTCGTCATTACAGCTGTTCATGTCCGCTGTTTCCTGTGTGGGTGGGGCAGAAGCAGGGATAAGAAGGGATAAAGTTTACAGGGTAACTGTTCTGCTTAAGAGCAGAACAGTTACCCTGTAAACTTTATCCACAATGCAGCAAGGTGTGTATGTACTCTAGCTACCCTATTAATGATGCATGCCTCTGTGAGTGAACCACCCATACACATGTAGTGTGAGTGTCTGGGTATGAGGCTATTTGAGTGCATGTTCCAACCCACAGCTGCAGTCAGTGTCTCCAGACAGACAATGCTTGTGGGTGGTGTATCTACAACAAAGTGTGCAGTGGTACTCCAGCTCCCTGCACCAGTGAAACAAACTGGTTTCAGGTCAGTGCCACATAGTTAGCGGCTTGTGTAGCTATACATGCCTGCTAACGAAACAAACTGGTTTCAAGTTAGTCACACATGGTGTTGTGTGTATGCATGTTTTGTTGTATGGCCATAATGTCATATTTGTTCTGTACACAGCTCAGTAGACCTAACACCACCTACCTGGATGTATGTCCTCTCTTGGAGCCCTCACCCTTCACACCCACTGGAGACTATGTACAACCAGTGAACGTTGCTAGAGACATTGAACTACAGACCAGAAACCTTCCAGCTCCTGTGAGTTTGATCTTTGATATTTGCATTTGTGTTATACGTCCTTTCACTACATGTATATATATGTTTAATCTTTGGTATTTGCGACCTCTGACCTCACACAATCTATCATTCCTCCCTACACTCCAAAGTCCTAGATATACTAGCCCGATATAAAACTTCTACATATGAGCTTCTATCTGCAAGGCATGCAGACTCTCTCTAGCCTGGTTGGTCTGCCATTAACCTAATCTTCTTGGGGGAACCCCACCAAAAACCTCCAGAGAGGAACAGAGGTACTGACTCAAGCCCACAATGAAAACTTAAAGCTTTGTCATTTGGCTAATCCCTAGTTGCCCAGCAATAGAAAGAGCCTGGGTACAAACCCTCGAGTATATTGGTACAAGGACAGGCTAGCTAGCGTTACTAGGGGTAGATATAATCTCTACATAGTGCTTCAAGAGTGCATAAGAACGGGCGGCTAGAGTAAGAGCGTGTAACTATGTAAAATTTGGAACCGGTCGGACTTTACCGCGAGTACTAAAAACAGTAACATGTATGCACAGCTGCACATGGACATAAGCCATTGTTGCTAAGCACGTGACCGGGTGTTCTATTTTTAGTACGGTTCAATAATTTTGACCGGACTATGGGCTTCTATTGGAGTTACACGCTCTTACTCTAGCCTCATACCCAGGTTCATTCCCTCTTCACACACAAGAAAGACCCTGGGTACGAGGCTATAGGCTCTCTCAGCTGATTTTTGGAACGTTTTATCTCCAGTCTAAACTGTTTTGAAACACCATTCCTAAATTGTGGGTTGAAACAACTCTGTTATGGTAACAATGCCAGCAGACATCACCACTTTACCAGTACGATTGATGTGTACATTCAACAAAAAACGAAGCATTCAGCGAGTATGAACCAATTAAGAGTTCCAGGTCCTATATCTTAATCTAACCAGGTAAAGTGCTTCATTGGGATACCAGCCTTTAGGCTGAACACTATTAAAGAAATGAGTAGTCGAAACACTGCAAACAGGGACGAACCAAAACTAACGGCATCAGGTCTGAGATTAAAATTAAAATGTTGCTAGTAGCTATGCCAAACACTGCAAACAGGAAAAGCCCTCACTGTGCCAGCCACCCACTACTGTACCTTGTTGCCATGGCAACACTTGTACCAGTCTTTGATTGCCCATGTGGTCAAAACAGGCAGTGTTTGTCATACCTCAGGCAATAATGAGCTAGTGGTGGTAATTACCTAGGGACAAGGCCAGCAATGCTTCGCCCAATCAAGAGGCAATCAAGCATGGCACTATAACATCTCTGGTCACGCTTCGTTCATTTCCCAGGTGGTATAAGTTTCAATCATCAACTGACAGTTCTACAGGTATTCACGCTTTCTGTCTCAAGTATCAGTTTATGTGAGACCCTTACTGTCATTTATTCGTCAGCAAACTATTGGGAAGCCATTTCACTCTCACGTTTCAGTATCAGAATACATATATCCTTAGCCCTGAAGTCACCGTTATGATTGTACATCAGTCAGAATGAATTATTCTGTGTAGGCTATGACAAAGATGTCTGTCTGCATTCGCAACATTTCTGTTGATATCTCATCATCAACACAGAAAGTGAAAATGAACAGGTCTCCATAAATCCTAGCTAGAGTTACAGCGTGGTAAGCACATCATTCTACACTGAAAGATGTAAATAGCTGACCACCCATACATGGATATCACACACATTCCACCCACCTGCTGTGCTAAGTGCTCCCACTAGGCTTGTAAATGGGCGTATTGGTATGCCACTGTTACAGTATTCACAGCCAGACAATTGCTGCAATGAAGAGTAATTCATGAGCAGGAATGCCATGATCTCATTTAAGATAGCCAATCTAAACTGAGGGCTACTACTAAATGCTGTTGCTATGCCAGTAGCTAGCTATTAGTACACTCAGGACCATACATGATACACACACTGCTGCCACATAGTATCCATCTACAAGAATAATACAGGTGACCCCCAACAAAAAGACAGCTGCACATTCACTGTGTTCATTTTGAAATTTAACCAAGGCTGTGTGTGAGTGTGTCAAAAGATTCAGAGAAGAACAAAGGAGCTACACAAGAGGTTGAGAGAGGTAATGTAACATAGGTACAGAGTGTGTCTGTTTTGGATACTGCCACAGAACTAGAGGGCAGTTTGCTTGTCTGTTTTGAGTGCTGCATCAGCTGCTAGGAAGCAAAGTGCAGTTTCCTAATTGAGCTCAGTAGCTAGGTACCTAAGAGAGGCCATAACAGAAGCCATTTCTAGCATTTGAAGGAGCTTTGTTTGGGAAAGTAGCTGACCTTTGTGTGACTAGCATTGTACACAAGTCACTTGAGATTTGGGGTAGGCATTATGACTGTTGACCATCAATGGTGTATTCGTATTCTAAATTGGTTCAGCTGTCTACGAAACATGGTACTGTTTTATTGAGGGATAGTAACATTTAGGCATGAAAGATACTTCAAAGTGGTTATTGATCACAAGTGCCATAAGGGTAACATAAATTCTTCATGTCGGAGATGTACTGTTCAGCAACTATTGTGGCCAAACCCAAAAGAGGAAGGGGTTAAATTTGGTTTGATCCATGCCAAGTTTAACCCTTCATCTTACAGGATGCTAATGCCATGTCAGAACTCGTACTCATAAGAAACTCAAAGACAAACCACCATCAACAACGTTACATTATCAGGATATCCTACTGCTCACCTCTTTTGCACTCATCGGCCATCTCAAGTTCCCAGAGTTCCATTTGTGAGAGAAGAGTGGTCAAACACTTGTCCTTTGCCCGTGCTGATGATCTGGTCACACATATGATGATGCAGATCACCAACATACTCAACAGCAGTACAAGCACGACTGGGCCTACAATAACCGGTATTATGAGTTGTAAGTTTAAGCCGGTTGATGTGTATGTCAGTGTCCCAACGGTGAAATTGGAGTTTCTCCCAATCATCACCTAGAGGAGAAAGAAGCCATTCAATGGTAGTACACACAACCTGTGAAGGCACAACTTGTACTCACCATCACAGTTGCTGCCATCACGCCCCCTGGTGCTTGTGAAGGAGGGGTACAGACAATCTACAAGGAACAAGTACTTGACTGTCACCTTCAGTATAGTCTCACTGACATACATGTGTACATCAACCTACCGTGGTCTCACCGACGCTGATGATATCACAAGGTTCTCCACCAACCCACACTCGTATCTCACTCTCATCAACTGAGTTCAGGTTCAAACCCTAAACATGACACAGAACATAACAACAACATCATATAAATCACTGTTCACTAATCAAACTTGTAGTCCATACATTAATGGTGATTGCAGTTCCTGCACCGGGTGTGTAGTCAGTAGTATCAAGGCCATCAGTAGCAATCCTAGGGTTAGGAGCCAAGCTCAGTCTCAAGTCACCACTGTTACTTGGACCAGGAGCATTGTCCATTATGATTGTGTAGTTGATGCTGTTGTCCAATGGATCACCACCACTGAGTGCTGGAGCAGTACACACCAGCAAAGTGTCACTCTCAGGACGACACACTGTTCTCTGGGGGAGATGGAAATACCACCATAATGTCATGCACAAGAGTCTACAGCTGCATAACTGTGTGTACCGGTGGTGTTGCCATATGGTTGTTGACAACAAGAGTTGGACGCTGTACAGAGTCCAGGTCTGTCCCAGTGAAGTTCAAGGAAATACCCCCACTGGAGGTATGAGATGCAGACATTGCATTACATGGTGAGTTAGCAGAGTGCAGTTTGCACCACATAACTTACGCTGGAATGGTCATTGTTGGAGTGACCGAGGAGAAAGTGGGGTCTCTTCTGAAAGTGAACTCAACTCCATCTTCAGTGACATTTGCATTGCCAATGTGTACAACAACAGAGCCAGTTGAAGGAAGGAGTGAACTGTTGTAAGGGTAGGCTGTGGAGTCACACCTGATCTCTGTCCCTGAAATACCCCTGGAATATCAGATACAATAAAGTTACTGTTCATGAGCTCGGTCACTATGTACATGCTGAGCTACATACAGTATTCATAAAACTCACAGCATCTGAATTGTGCATTCCGGTCCATCCTCTCCATCCAGAGTCACTCGTGTGTCTTCCACATTGCTGATGTTGAGACCAGTGCCTCGTATGGTAATGGACGTTCCCCCAGACATTGGACCAAATGATGGTTCCACTCCTGTCACAGTCGGTGCCACAACAGTAAACAGTGATGGTCCTACAACATCAACCAAGGTAGCTCCACGCTGCAGGGTAATTGTTACATCTTGGGAACCTTGAGCACTGGTAAATGTGGTCTCACAAACAATCAGTGTTCCTGGGATATAAGAATTTTCTTGTGTGATGCATGCACTTGAGCCTATTGTGACCCTGTTAATATCAGCATATGTCACTCCTAAATCTGTGCCAGTAATGTTAACAGTTGTCCCTCCCTCAGGTGGTCCTGAAGCTGGAAAGACACTTGTGATAGTTGCAGCAGGACATTGATTTGGAACAGTGGCAAACTGTGCAGGACTCCGGCAATCCTCTGAAACACGACACATGTCATCTGAGCTCCCATCACACCAGCCACACTCAAAGCCTGTTCCCAGGTTAGCTCCCAGACATGAGGAGCAACCGTCTGCTAGTGAGGAGCAGTTGTACAGAACCACTGCAGGGAACAAAAACATGCATCCATAACACTGACAATATCGTTAACAAGGATGCACTTACTGTTGACTGGAGTGCGAAGATCAATTGGATGTCGACGTCCTGAGGACACAATTTCCCACACAATACTGATGGTAATGTTCTCTCTGCCAGTGGAGCTACTGGATAAAATCATCTGTGGAAGTTTGCAGAGGACATCAGTACATACATGTATGTTTATTTACTATAAGGTAAAAAAAAATCTTTCCTAATTATGGGTATTATAATGTCATACCTAGAGTACATTACCTGATTTTGGTTCACCACACAAGTAAGTGAGCTCTCATTGTTGTAGACAGTTGGAAGATTAACAGTTCCTCTCAAAGTACAGATATACCTGAATCCACTGATCTGGAAGATGGTAAAACAATTGCTGACATAGACAACAAGGGTTAAGAGTGAATGGTTAAACTCACAGGAGCTGGAAGGTTGCTGGTCTGTAGTTCAATGTCTCTAGCAACACCCACTGGTTGCACATAGTCTCCAGTGGGTGTGGAGGGTGAGGGCTCCAAGAGAGGACACACATCCAGGTAAGTGGTGTTAGTCCCATTCAACTGTGTGTGTGGAACACAGCGCTACCAGTACTATGACAGCTAGGCATGTACACAGATGCATACACATGATGACACAATATCATGCCACTAATGTTATGCCACAGACTAACCTGAGACCAATTAGTTTCATCACTACAGGGAGCTGGAGTACCACTGCACACTTTGTTGTAGATGCACCACCCACAAGCATTGTCTGTCTGGAGACACTGACTGCAGCTGTGGGTTGGAACATGCACTCAAATAGTCTCTTACCAGACTCAGGAGCCTGGGCATGAGACTACCACTCACAGTAACAGCTAGGATAGGAGCACATTAAATAGAGTAGAATCTAACTGCATACCTTGTTGCTGATTCACACCTGGTCACAGTTAATGCACCCACATTAGTAGCAAAGGGAATACCAACTTCTGAACTCACAAAACTGAAGTTTGTCGCTGTAAGTGCATAAATGATTACAACACTAATCATATACTTATTTAGTGTCAATACATTTACTCCCATAGAAAGGTGTGCAATTATTTTTGTAATTGCACAGGTAGGAAAGATTCTGATTGGACAAAAAATACAAAAACTACAAAACCATGCAAGGTGTAATCGCTCACTGATTGGTCAGTAGCAATTTGTTGTAAACTATATTAACATAATGTAAACTTGTAACTTGTAAGACATACAGTTTACTGTAAATTTGTATACTATAAACTACCACATCACATACATACTCATACTTATTATAGCATACTGTAAACTAGGCAAAGTTTATGATTAACAAGGAACAGCATGTTTTCTCGTACAATTTGGGATTTGGCATAATTGCAATCCGCTTTGCTTCCTGCAATTAACAGCCATTCACTCGTGCTATTAATCTCAAATTGCACTCGAAACCATGCTGTTACTTATACAATTGTGCACCTATAGTATACTCAGTGGCTCGTGAGTTCCTGTTGGAATACTTTTAGTACATCTTACCTAGCTGCACCCCAGTGAAGGTAGGGATCCTCCCAGTGATGTTGCACTGGTATGTTGTGTTTTGAATTACCTCCTCAGCATCTGCAATCACCCTCAGTCCTTCCTTGCCTGTAAATCGGCACTGGTAACTCTCATTAGTCAGCAGTGGGGGCAATCCTGGAGTGACTGTCACAGTCAGCTATAGGATAGTATGTCACATTGGTGATGCAAATAATATGCAATACAATTATAAAGAAACACTCACAATCTCTGGGTCATCCAGGATGAACTGGTTGGGGGTGATTGTGTTTGAGATGCACTGGTCAGAGTTTTGTACCCATCTGACCGGCTCCATTGCATTCTGGCACTGGGACCTCCGAGAACACTTGTTCTCCACAGTACACCAGCCACACAGTGGGTTATTGTAACTGATGCAGCTCTCACAATCAGTGAAGTTTGCACACTCCTCCAGAGGGAGTTGGAGAACCTTTATACAAAGTTTTCAATTATTACACTTCACTCTAGCTAGGGAAATAGAGGCTAGTACTAGCCTCGTTCCCAGGCACTCAAAAAATCGGAGGGAGTGCCTGGTATGCACTGTTTGTGCATGTGCGGCTCTCTACGATTTCCTGGAGGAGTTGGTAAAATCTACTCCGCTACACTAACCACGGTCTGTCATTCAATGCTGAAAAACACTGCGGTACATGAATGATGCAGTCTCTCCCTTTGAAGCTCACTGATCACCTTGAACAAGATGATGCAAGCCATTGCTGTCAAAGCAATAGCAGTTCTGACTTTAAAACCTTCCAAATGTGTCTCACAGGGTGCCTTTCAGCAGGTTAAGTGAAATAAGCTGATATTTACTGTAACAGAGTAGCATGCAGATTACCAAGGAAACTTCACGCGTGCGTTCCCCAAAATTTTTTAGTGCCTGAGAACAAGGCTAAGGCTAGGTACACTTAGTCACATGCAAATATGGTATAAATGTAGGGTTTACTTCTGACAAACATGAGAGATGTATAGTATTTCGGGCCGGCATCACACAAGGGAATGAACGACATGTTGGTCTGGAATTGAGGCTATAATTTTGCCGGCTGGGCCATCTTTATATTTATATGCTGATAGCGATACTGTCAAAAATTTCAAAAAACAATGCTCTATATATAATGGTACACATAATTCTAAGATCTCAGGATGCTGCACAGCGTTTAGGCTCCACCCAATTCTATCTGTTTGATCTAGCCAGATCAGAATTGTTCACTGCACATAAACTGAAATGTATCTAACACTCACAGATGTGTCTGTAGCCACATATACATACTCCAGTTCACTCTCCCACTGCAGCTGTCTCACAGGAGATGACATACGACTGGTATAGAATGCTCTTTCTGGGCCGAGTGAATTTGAGGTGGAAGTGATATGAAACTGCAAGTTGAAGAGAAGAGATAAAATGAATCATACATAATCTCCAACATCTCTAGGTTAATTCTTACCGCTCCCACAAAGCTTCCACTGGTGTTAGTGTACCCAACGTAGATAATGCTGGTGGAGTCAACAATAACAGCTGTTGATGCTGTTATCTCTGTGTTTCCAAAATTCAGTCGTAGTGATCCACTAACAGGATACCCAGGGGCAGGATCAACAGCCTCCACATCACCAATAGCTAGTGGTTGTGTGAACTGACACATGTCCTGAAACTAAGAAGAATAACAACTGCATATTTTAATTTATAGTGGGCTATACTACTGTTTATGGCATATCCAGCCAGGACAACTTTTACTCCCTGCTGGGCTCATGCTGTCCTGTCTGGTACATGAACTACTGTTACATGCACTCATGCATGTATACATATTGCCTACCTGAAATGTATTGCACTGAATTTCCCGATCCCATGCCACCTCAATCTCTACACTGTTTCTTGTTCCCGGGTCTGTACACTGAGTGTAGTATGTGTCCATACGATTATTAATGTCTGTTAAAGGAAAGGAGCAGATTCGATTGCGACCACCATTGTCTGAATTACACCTTGCCACCACAACAGTTGTACTAGGGGAACCAGCAAATGTGTCCAGCAAAGAAAGGCCACAGATCTCTGTGGTGGTTGGAAAGCCACCTCCACCACAATCAACTCTCACTTCATACAGTGCATCAAAGTTGCATTGAGTTGAACCTGAACAACTTGAAACATGACAGGCTCGCAACACTCTCAATCCCTCTACATCGTCAGGAGCACCATCAGCCATGAAGTAGTAAGCATTTGTACCATTCACAAAGCCACCAAAAAATGTTCTCATGAAACTAGTTCGTGTAATGCTGTAGTCTCTTGATCGTATAAAATCTCTATCACCAAATCCATACTGTCTGAGGTTCATAGAAGTTGATGCTCCACCGACAAAGCTTCCAACGTAGAAGCTGTTCTCCTCTGCAGTGAACAATGCTACCACCTCTGAAGAGGCAGAGGCTCTTGTCCTTTTCAACTGCTCACCAGCAACAAAGTCACTCGCGTTGTACACAGCACAGGACATGTCACTCAGACACACCACCACTCTCATCTCATCAGCGCTCAGCGCCACCCTCAGCACACTGCTGCCCAGGGTCATGTTCTCCTGAAGACCGAGGGTGCTGTCCAGCCTGAGCAGGTGATTGCCGGCGGCTAGGAAGACCCGCCCGCCACCGTCCACCTTCATGTCAGAAGGACGTACGGAGAGAGAGAACTCTCGCTGCTGAGTCCTTCCCCCTGCAATCAATAGCAACAAAATCAAAGCGCTACAAGTTCTCCATCTGTTCCAGGCCATCTTTCTACGGTTGGCAAAAACCGGCTCGGTCACAGCATAGATAATATACCCTACCCGGGATTGGAAACAGTGCCAATTATCACATACTCACACGTCTAGCCCGTGTTGCACCGGAAGGGTATATTATCTATGGTAGGTGCGAGATGACCTCAAAACCGGAAGTAATGACCGGGGGCGTGGTACTGCTCGCGCGACTGCATTGCATCATAGATAATAGATAATAGAAGCATAGTAGGGATTAGTCTATCAAGCTAGACCATCTCTCACCTCCAGAAAAGTGAGAGACCAGAAAGGTGAGAGAGGGTCTAGCTTGATAGACTAAGTAGGGATTGGAAACGTAACGTTTTACGGGTTTCATCCGCGTTGCTGTAAGTCCGTATAAGCTTACTTCCGTGTAATTTAGCGTGGGTAGTCCGAGCGAACAAGTCTTAGTTCATGAGCACACCAGTATAGCAATGAGCTTGTTGGAAATCTCCTACTTTCTACTGCGGCGCATCTTGTCAGTTTATATGTTTAGCCTCAGTTTGCTAGCAGTCGGCATTCGATCGAAAACCACACCCCCAATGGGACTTGCACGGTACATCCCGGTGGAGTTCACTCCGCAGTCCATCTGCGGTAGGCCTTCATCTTTTCCCTTAAACAACAACTCATGGACATCGTAACAAGTCTATGTCAGGCAAAAAGTTTCAAGTTGCATTATTTTCCTACTAAAATTACACAAAACATACCTACTTTTACGCATAATTTCACGTGCCAAAGAACTACGATTTGTTTTGGTGTTCACCTATGCAAGCCAAACAATTCTTTATTACCCAGCCAATTATCTGTTGTTCACATTATGTCAATACTAACTCTACAGTCCGCTAGAAAATTACATACTTCCATCAGCCCTATCAAGAAGCAAAGTGATCCTTGAACTTGTGAAGGACTTCGCTTCATGCGTCGGAGTGTTTTACTTATTATTAATGCAATGAAATCCATATGCGATGTATTATATCGAAACTGTACTGCTATCAAGAGCACCTTCCACCGAGCAATGAAGCGCAACGGGCGCAACTCGGATTGTAAGTGACGTCACGCAATATACGCGTTTCCAATCCCTACTATGCTCTATTATCTAGTCTCGGAACCAGACTCTCGAAAAATTGAGGGTCTGGTTCCGAGACTATCTATTATCTATGATTGCATGATGGAAATGCATCTTATCCTTTGCAGTGTTTTGCCACTTTTAGTTGTAGCACAGCAGCGAGAGTTCTCTCTCTCCGTACGTCCTTCTGACATGAAGGTGGACGGTGGCGGGCGGGTCTTCCTAGCCGCCGGCAATCACCTGCTCAGGCTGGACAGCACCCTAGGTCTTCAGGAGAACATGACCCTGGGCAGCAGTGTACTGAGGGTGGCACTGAGCTCTGATGAGAGGAGAGTGGTGGTGTGTCTGAGTGATCTGTCCTGTGCTGTGTACAACGCCAGTGACTTTGATGCTGGTGAGCAGCTGAGAAGGACAAGAGCCTCTGCCTCTTCAGATTTGGTAGCATTGTTCACTGCAGAGGAGAACAGCTTCTACGTTGGAAGCTTTGTCGGTGGAGCACCAACTTCTATGAACCTCAGACAGTATGGATTTGGTGATAGATATTTTATACGATCAAGAGACTACAGCATTACACGAACTAGTTTCATGAGAACATTTTTTGGTGGCTTTGTGAATGGTACAAATGCTTACTACTTCATGGCTGATGGTGCTCCTGACGATGTAGAGGGATTGAGAGTGTTGCGAGCCTGTCATGTTTCAAGTTGTTCAGGTTCAACTCAATGCAACTTTGATGCACTGTATGAAGTGAGAGTTGATTGTGGTGGAGGTGGCTTTCCAACCACCACGGAGATCTGTGGCCTTTCTTTGCTGGACACATTTGCTGGTTCCCCTAGTACAACTGTTGTGGTGGCAAGGTGTAATTCAGACAGTGGTGGTCGCAATCGAATCTGCTCCTTTCCTTTAACAGACATTAATAATCGTATGGACACATTCTACACTCAGTGTACAGACCCGGGAACAAGAAACAGTGTAGAGATTGAGGTGGCATGGGATCGGGAAATTCAGTGCGATACATTTCAGGTAGGCAATATGTATACATGCATGAGTGCATGTAACAGTAGTTCATGTACCAGACAGGACAGCATGAGCCCAGCAGGGAGTAAAAGTTGTCCTGGCTGGATATGCCATAAACAGTAGTATAGCCCACTATAAATTAAAACATGCAGTTGTTATTCTTCTTAGTTTCAGGACATGTGTCAGTTCACACAACCACTAGCTATTGGTGATGTGGAGGCTGTTGATCCTGCCCCTGGGTATCCTGTTAGTGGATCACTACGACTGAATTTTGGAAACACAGAGATAACAGCATCAACAGCTGTTATTGTTGACTCCACCAGCATTATCTACGTTGGGTACACTAACACCAGTGGAAGCTTTGTGGGAGCAGTAAGAATTAACCTAGAGATGTTGGAGATTATGTATGATTCATTTTATCTCTTCTCTTCAACTTGCAGTTTCATATCACTTCCACCTCAAATTCACTCGGCCCAGAAAGAGCATTCTATACCAGTCGTATGTCATCTCCTGTGAGACAGCTGCAGTGGGAGAGTGAACTGGAGTATGTATATGTGGCTACAGACACATCAGTGAGTATGGATATACATAAACTTTTAGTTGCACCATAAACTCAGGTTCCTCCCCCTCATGTGTCACGAGGTGAACAAGCCAAGAAATACAGGTGGAGGTGGGAAGAGAACCTGGAAGATTGTCTTATACTGTAATCTCCCGAAAATAGGCCCACCTTTGAAAATAAGCCTACCTTCCTTTTTTGAAGTTATTGCAAAGGTTGCTTTCTTCTTGTAAGTACGTCCACGCACCTACCAATGCTGTAGTACTGCGGTTATATGCACTGAAGAAGCAATACTGTGAAGAGATAGGACTAACAAATGAAGGCAGGCACTATTTGCTGCTATTGCATAAGCAAGCGCATGACAAAAAAGGCATTGCAGAATCACCTTACATCTATTGTGAGGTGGGCATATTTTTGAGAGAAATCTCATAACTCTTGAAATACGCCCACCCCCATCTTTGAGGAGCCAATGGGCATATTTTCGGGAGATTACGGTACTGTACATGGTACATGCATCAAGGGAGGAGGGAGTCTGGATGAAGGCCACTGTATATAGGAATGTGTGTATTTTGAGACAGTATTGACAGTTCAGCATGCAAACATATATACAGTTATATATACAGGTTTAAATACCATGTAGCAAATGCAGCCTCATTCAAAAATCAATCTTGCTTCCAGTTGTTAATTTATAGTATGTATTTTAAGGGGAGGCCTAGTAAAACTTAGGGATGATTTTGAATGCAAGGTGGATGACAGAAGTTGCAAGTGCATACACACATGCATATGGGACTGGAAATTTTATATCACTGTTCACACTACAACATATGTACATAATTATATAGGTTCTCCAAATCCGTCTGGAGGAGTGCGCTACCTTCACTGATTGTGAGAGCTGCATCAGTTACAATAACCCGCTGTGTGGCTGGTGTACCGTGGAGGACAAGTGTTCTCGGAGGTCCCAGTGCCAGAATGCAGTGGAGCCAGTGAGATGGGTGCAGAACTCCAGCCAGTGCATCTCAACCACAATCACCCCCAACCAATTTGTCCTGGATAACCCTGAGATTGTGAGTGTTTCTCTCATGAGTTTGTGTGTCCTCAATCTAATGTACTATCCTATACACAGTTGAGTGTGACAGTCACCCCAGGATTACCCCCACTGCTGACAAATGAGAGTTACCAGTGCCAGCTTGCAGACAGAGGAAGAGTGAGGGTGATCACAGTTGATGCTGAGGAGGTAACTCCCAACACGGCATACCAGTGCAACATCACTGGGAGGATCCCTACCTTCACTGATGTGCAGCTAGGTAAGATGAACTAGACATGCAGCTGTGCTTTTGAATTGCTGCAACATATCAGATTGCTAACATACCACTGTAATCCATCGGATCACTAAAATTTCCATGAATATCATTGCACTGTTGATGGTTTATGAACTCTGTACATGAACAATCAGTAAACCACATTCCCACAGAGTATAGTTACCCAATGTCCATGTTTTGGCCAAATCAGGCATGCACATTTGCATTACCTGTCAACTATGCATGATGCTATGATACAGTTATGTACCGTAGTGTCCCGTTAATACGCCCCCCCATTTTGTACACTACATCCCGCCTAAAGTGGGGGGGGGGCTTATATTCGAGGATGCAATTAGTCTCGACTATAAGCCCCCCCCCCAAAAGACTTTACGCAAGTGCTATGTACGCAATTAGGACACTTCCAACTAACTATGGCGACGACTTTCAGGATCGAGAGTACTGTTCGCGGACATCACGTTTACAAAGCGGCGTGGTCTCCCTACATCGGAGAAGAGCTGCCAGTTCAACGCGAGGTCAATAACATTCACGACGACTTCGCTGTAGCTGTCCTCAAGAACGGCAACACTGTCGGTCATGTACCACGGGAAATTTCCAGAGTCTGCTGGTATTTCTTGCACAAGAGTGGCAGCGAGATGACTTGCATCGTCATTGGTGACAGAAGACGTTCTGAAGTTGATGGGAAAGGACTCGTGGTTCCGTGCGTGTACATCTTCAGAGGGAAACAAAAACACCTTGACAGACTGATAAACCTGTTTGCTAAACTAGCAGCTTAAAACTTGGACATCTAACCGGCTTTTCTAAAAGCCACAAAAGTTACAAAAGATTCACCGACTACTATAGTCTTACTGAACGCACTTGCAACGTGTAGTAAGCACGTGTAGTTTTGATGTTCCAGAAGACGCTCACCGGGGGGCGTTATAACGAGTCAAACTACCCTGTGCAGGAACTTTGGCGGAAAAGAGGGGGGGGGCGTATTTTCGAAGGGGGCGTATTAGCGGGACACTACGGTATATGTTTACTTCACCATGTGGACTGTTTAGAGAATCCTCTAAACAAAATATTTACACATGTAGTGTCTAATGGGCCACTTCCACTAAGAATGTCAATACATCATGTTCAATGTTCCTTGCAGTGACAAACTTCAGCTTTCTGAGCTCGGATGTTGGTATTCCCTTTGCTACTAATGAGGGTGCCTTGACTGTGACCAGTTGTGAATCAGCAACATGGTATGTAGGGCAGCTCTAATACTGCATGCTCATGTAAATAAGTAACATACTTTTCCCACAGTTGCAGTCAGTGTCTCCAGACAGACAATGCTTGTGGGTGGTGTATCTACAACAAAGTGTGCAGTGGTACTCCAGCTCCCTGCACTAACGAAACAAACTGGTTTCAGGTTAGTAATATAATGTCATACCAGTGTGTTCTTGTATGGCTGTTAAGCATTTATTGTTCTGTGCACAGCTCAGTAGACCTAACACCACTTACCTGGATGTGTGTCCTCTCTTGGAGCCTTCACCCTCCACACCCTCTGGAGATTATGTGCAACCAGTGGGTGTTGCTAGAGACATTGAACTACAGACAAGAAACCTTCCAGCTCCTGTGAGTTTTATTCATTGCATGCATTCTTTTTATGCATCCTTTCACTACACGTATATTATAATTATGTTTCATCTCCTTGCTCTACAGATCAGTGGATTCAGGTATATCTGTAGTTTGAGAGGAACTGTTAATCTTCCGACTGTCTACAACAATGAGAGTTCACTCACCTGCAGAGTCAACCAAAATGAGGTAATATAAATTGTGACCGTATCATAATCGTATATTAGGAGGGAAGACTGTTTTTTTTTCCTAGTAAATATATACACTGTACATGTACTTTAGTCCTCTGCACACCTCCACAGATATCGTCCAGTAGCTCCACTGGCAGGGAGAACATTACCATCAGTGTTATGTGGGAAATTGCATCCTCAGGGCGCCAACATCCCATTGACCTTCTTACTCCAGTCAACTGTGAGTACATTGTTAGTGTAGTGTTCATACTGTCAGTGTGGATGCATGTTGCATGTTGTTCCCTGCAGTGGTTCTGTACAACTGTCCCTCACTAGCAGACGGTTGCTCCTCATGTCTGGGAGCTAACCTGGGAACTGGCTTTGAGTGTGGCTGGTGTAGTGGGAGCTCAGATGACATGTGTCGTGTTTCAGAGGATTGCCCCAGTCCTGCACAGTTTGCCACTGCTCCAAGTGGATGTCCTACTGCGACTATCACAAGTGTCTTTCCAGCTTCAGGACCACCTGAGGGAGGGACAACTGTTACCAGCACTGGCACAGATTTAGGAGTGACATATGCTGATGTTGTGAACAATGTCATGATCAGTTCAAGCCCATGCATCACACAAGAAGATGGCTATATCCCAGGAAGACAGATTGTTTGTGAGACCACTGCATTTACCAGTGGTCCAGGTCCCAAAGATTTAATAATTACTGTGCAGCGGGGAACTAGCTCCAGTGTGGTTGTAGGATCATCACTGTTTACTGTTGTGGCACCGACTGTGACAGGAGTGGAACCATCATTTGGTCCAATGTCCGGGGGAACGTCCATCACCATACGAGGCACTGGTCTCAACATCAGCAATGTGGAGGACACACGAGTGACTCTGGATGGAGAGGATGGACCGGAATGCACAATTCAGAGGCAGTGAGTTTTACGAATACTATGTGTTGTGTAACTCAGCATGTACACATTGACTGAGTTTATGAACAGTAACTTTATTGTGTCCGACATTCCAGGGGCATTTCAGGGACAGAGATCAGGTGTGACTCCACAGCCTACCCTTACAACAGTTCATTCCTTCCTTCAACTGGCTCTGTTGTTGTACACATTGGTAATGCTAATGTCACTGGAGCCGGAGTTGACTTCACTTTCAGAAGAAACCCCGCTTTCACTGCAGTCACTCCAAGGATGACCATTCCTGCGTAAGTCTACCAGCCTTGTTCCCATGTCCCGCCCAGCTTTCCATCACATGCAGTACCATACTGCAAGTGATGGAAAGCTGGCCGGGGCCTGGGAACTAGGCTAGTATAAGTCAACTGGTACATTCTCCATTCTGTTAACTCACCATGTAATGTGTGTATGGATCTCATATCTCCAGTGGTGGTATTACCTTGAACTTCACTGGGACAGACCTGGACTCTGTGCAGCATCCAACTCTTATTGTCTATGACCATACAGCATCACCACAGGTACACAGTTATGTGTAGGCTCTGGCTCATGGTATTATGGTGGTGTTTCCAACTCCCCCAGGAAATAGTGTGTCGTCCTGAGAGCTCCACTTTGCTGGTGTGTACTGCTCCAGCACTCAGCGGTGGTGATCCACTGGACAGCAACATCAACTACACCATCATAATGGACAATGCTCCTGGTCCAAGTAACAGTGGTGACCTGAGACTGAGCTTGGCTCCTAACCCTAGTATTGCTACTGATGGCAGTGCGCTTGTGAACCAGCAATTCACACCTGGGACAGTCATTCAGATAAGGGTACGTACACATATCAGCAATCCCCCCCATACAAGCATAACCATTGACTGTCATACCTACAATTATACAATATGCTACAGGGTACAAATCTAGATTCTGTACAGCCCAGTGAAATCAGAGTATTTGTTGGTGGAGAGCCATGCAATATTGAAGTGCAGCCAAGTTCTGAACAGGTATGAGTCAGCAAGTTTTCTAAATTCAGAACTATTGCAGCTGTTTTTTCCACTCTTGCAGCTGTTTTGCTTGCCTCCACAAGAAGCACCTAATGACATTCTTGAAGCACCAATACTGGTATGTACACATTCACTCATGCAATAAAATGTTATGTCATACTATTTAACCTGCACAGGTCATGGTTGGTCAGAACCTCACCTACCAAGTTGGTGTGCTGAGATATCCCTCAAATGTGTCAACTGTTGCAGCTGCTGTAGCTGTGCCTATTGTAGCTCTGGCCATTATTGCAGTGCTTGTGATAGTTGGAGTGTTGGTGTTCAGGCACAGGAAAAAGCAGAAAAAAGGGTATGTACTGCTAAATTTGGGTGGGCAGAGGTTGAGCCTTGTATTGCATGTGATCTCTTTTTCTTGTTCTATAATTGACAAACGTCATGCCAGTTAAGTTGACTGTGCATGTATGCTTGTCAAATGAACAAAGAACACACTTTAGGGCTTTGCTTATCCCATAATTATAATCATCTTCCGAGTCTATTATTTCTACTTCTGATATAGGCCAATTGTTGAAGAAAGCATTCCACTCCCAACAAACACTGAAGGTAGGCTATACTATACACTAGACCATGTTTATAGTATATTATTATTCTGGTTGTAAGAAAATTCATGTTGCATCCTATAGGAAAGACCACAGGATTTCAAGTGACAGATGAATTTGTTGCACAGCTTCCTCAGCAGTTGATTGTTCCCAGTAGCCACCTCCAACTCTTTGAAAGCATTGGAGAAGGTAAGTTACAGACATCACATAGAGTTTGTGCTGAGTTAGTCATATTTATACAAGCTACATATACCACATGTATCCACATTCCCTGGCTCCTGGCTTTTCATTGCTTGCAGTATGGAATATAATGAAAAGCTGGTCAGAGTCCAGAAAATGAGGCTATAGTGCATGATGGTCTTGCACTGTCTTGCACTGTCTACTTTGTACAGGAGAGTTTGGAGTTGTCTACAGAGCAAAGCTGTTGAGGAAACAAGGAAGAAACAAACAAGAACTTGTCGCAGTGAAGACAATGAGAGGTATGTTTGAGCTAGAGACAACAAGTGCATGTGCCCTGACAGTGAGGTGTATTATAGCAAGCCTTGTTTCCTCTTCGAATGTAAATTTCTCCAAGACAATATTATAAACGGTGTTGTGCAGGCAGCAATATGGCATAATTATGCTAATCAGAAGGTCAACAAGTTACTGTACCATAATTTCAACATTTTCTTACATTGTGTTCTACAGTTGGAAATGTTTTCTCCACTCACTTGCAATGCAGGCCTCTTCACCCCAAATGATGTCAAGAGCATGATGGATGAAGTGCTTAAGATGCAGTCCTTCGACCACCCTCATGTGATGACCCTGATTGGAGTATGTCTGGACGCTGGCCCCGGGCTGGCCCTTGTGATGCCTTATATGGCTAATGGGAGTCTTCTAGCCTACCTCAAGAAAGAGAGACCCAACCTAGACCTCTCAGATGACGCTGAGCTAGACGCAGTTAAGTATGAATGAAGGCAGTTATATTGATGTGATTGTTTAAGATACAGTTAAGTGTAAATGAGTGCAATCAAGGCGTCTATGTTAATGTCATGGTTTAAGTTCCATATTGCTTTCAGATTTTTTCAGTGAGAAGGCTGCTGCTTCGGATGTGCCACCAGATAGCCCTGGGAATGGAATATCTTGCACAGCAGAAATTTGTGCATCGTGACCTAGCCGCAAGAAATTGCATGTAAGGTGTTCACCAAGTTCACCCTAGCTCAAGAAAACTAACCATATCATAGTTACCTTTCTCTCTTTCATGCTCTTCTTGCAGGCTGGACGTCAGTGGTAATGTCAAGGTGTCTGACTTTGGACTGGCAGAGGATGTGTATACCAGGGGATACTTCAGGCTGAGCAAGGATGGCAGTGACAATGTCCGCCTGCCCTACAAGTGGATACCACCAGAGAGTTTCCAGGATGGAGTGTTCTCAGAGAAAAGTGATGTGGTAGGTTACTATAACTACCCTACCCTGCAGATCAGTTAACACATAGTCTTTCTTCACTCTCACAGTGGGCTTTTGGTGTGACATGTTGGGAGGTATTCATGGCTGGCAAGATTCCGTACCCTGCAGTAGACCCCATGTCACTTCTGAAGATGTTGGAAGGTGGACAGAGGCTTGAGAAACCACCAAATGCTGCTTGCAGTGCAGAAGTGTAAGTCCATCCTAGACTCAGGGTAGCTATATACTGTGAAGTGGTTATCCATATCTTCTATACACATACAGGTACTCAATCATGCGGAGGTGCTGGCGAGCAGATCCAGCACAGAGGCCCACATTCAGTGAGCTTGCTTCCATTCTGGACAGGTTTTTGCAGCTGATTGTTGACTACACAGAGCTCACCATGACCTTACCTGCCAGTGAGGCTGACCCAGAGTACGAAGATGTTGAGATCACAGATCATGAAGGAGGTAGGATGAGTTTGAGAATCATGTATACTCACAAAGGCCAGTTTTGTAATCCATGGTTGCAAATATGAAGTATAAAATCTTTTAACAGGAGCACCGGCTTCAGATGATATCCCCATGGAAAGAAACCCAGTGTATGGTATAGGACCCCAGTCTCCCACTGCAGCCACTGGTGGTGATGGGGTGGTAGTGTTGGAGAACCCAGCATATAGTCTACCCACTGATCTCCAGATAGCTCCAGGCCCCCAGCCTCCCACTGCCACCACTGGTGGTGGAGATGGGCAACAGAACAATGATGGAGAGTGCACTTAATTGATATTTGACTTTCTTTTCATTTTCTATAGTTTTATAGTTGTTCTGTATTCACAGTTTGTGGATGTAGCTAGCAGTTATAGTGCTAGTAAACTAGTAGAGCTATAGATTATTCCCAGTTCTGTGGAAGTGTAGACTGATATGCACATGTTCAGGTATTAATTACAACTAGATAGTTAGTTACTAGGAATGCCCTTAATTTGTGCTGTTGTTGGCGATATATCAACAATTATTATTCCAGTGCCGAATATAGTCAGTCCACACATGAAGAGAACAAATACATAGACAGCCATATAGTATAGCTATATACATTGCATGACATTGCCTTGATTGTCAACTGTCCATGCAGGTTGTGGGCAAATCTGAGATCAACATCACAGATAATCACAGCTCTATTGTCTATTAGCTATACAGCTGTGGTAAGATGTTAATGTTAACGTTGATGTTGAGAAGCTTGAAGCTTGCATGCCAAGTGCTCATTATGTCATGCAAAAAGATGATTATGCTAGTGCTAATTCAGTCATATGACCTGTACAATGACATTCAAGGGTGGGCCTGGTATGTCTTTGAATACCCTGTTTGAAGATGTGTTGATACTGGACAACTGAGTGCAGCATTTTGTTGTTGTTGTTGTTTTGTTTCAAGCCCTTGTGGGTGGGGATTTCTTACCCATGTTATAGCCATGCACTACTGCGGATACACATCATTGGAGGTCAAAGGTCGGTGAGGATTGCTCCTCCCTGCCTACTCATCACAACAGTCCAGCAACCAGGGACTTCCATGTGCTGTCAAGCCCTGGGTTGAAGCAAACATTTCTTGTTTATCCTATTTGCAACAGTAACTGCAGTCTCTCGGGGATTGAAGCATTCTTTCGCCCACGGAGCTAATGGGTTTCTACAGCTTAGCATTGCCTTTGCTTGGTATCCTATGTCACCCTTGTTTTACACACTGTGTCAAACTAACGTATCATGTGAGATCATGTGATGTCATGTGAGATCATCTGAGATCATGTGATGTCATCTGAGATCATGTGATGTCAAGTGAGGTCATGTGAGATATGAGATCATGTGAGCTCATGTGAGACCATGTGATGTCATGTGAGATGTGATGTCATAATGTTAGTGATGTCAATTATGTCAATGCAACGTCATCTCAGCTGCTGGGAGATGTGGTTCATTGTTGATACATGTATACAGTGTGTACAGATGTCGTGATGTCACACCATTTGTAGTGTAGTACAATGGTTGACTCAGTATTCAGTATCTCTTTCCTTGACTAGGGGGAGCGGTTTGTGTTCTCAAGAGACCAAATCTCTATCAGAATCACGCCCTGCCAAGAGACATGTCTGTGCAATGTTCTTAACATCCCCTCCACAGTAAGTACATTACTGGTCTCGACTGTGGTGATTTGTAGCTTTGAAGTTGTGGACATGTGATGACCAAAACTACACCTTGGAAAGGAAACTGCAGACTGTTATGTGTAGGGGCATACAGAGGAATACTGATGGTTTACTTTCCCACACTTTTATTGTGAATGGGTGTTTTATTCACATGGTAGGTACACTATGCTGCTAACCAATATGCACTCAGATTGGATGGTTCTTCTGAAATCAGCACCTTGGGATTATTATAATGAAGCTGAAGAATATGACGTATATCTCATAGACTCATACCCAAGCCCCCACTCAGCTTTCCGTCCCTAGAAAGCTGGGCATAGGAACAAGCTGCTATATATCTCTCATGTTCACACACACACAGACACACACACACACACACACACACACACACACACACACACACACACACACACACATGCACACACACTCTCTCTGAGTCCACATAATAACATTAACCAAAATTAGACAACTTGTAGATAACAATTATTGATCGACACCCAACCAATTAGCAATCATATCATAGCCTACCTATGACATCATGAGAAAAAGTCAGTCACATGTAGAAGAGAAAGAAGAGAGATCAACTAAAGAGAAGAATCTAGCAGCATCCATTGCCTTCCTAAGAGATAAGTCATAGAAGTATACTTTTAGCATTGCTACTACTTTCATTTTGCTGGCCTGCAAACAAAAAAATAAAAAGAAAAAATTTAAAAAAAAATAGTTCAAGTACTCATTCGATTCTCAGAGATTCAAGTTAAAGGCCAAACAGCTGTGACAGTCTATAGTCATCTAGCTACCATAAGACTCGTGACTCAAAGCATGTGTAAGATCGCATGTAGTGAGCCTACATGTTCCAAGCCCACATGCAGCATGTCCCAACCACCAGATTTAGCTGGACTCCATGTACATATGGGAGTGGCTCCGCCCTTTCTGTAGCCATCCACAGGTCGGGAGTTTAAAGGAGCCGAAACCTGTGTTTGTGCAAAGATCAGACTGGGAACTCCCCTGACGACCAGCAAAAGAAACTGTGAACTGGAAACAGCAGAACAGTCAAATATGTAGTTACTACTGTTATACCCCCACAATAATAAGCTTAACATTACATTACTCGGCACGCTGTATCACACGCATACAAGTCCTCCCAAAAGGAATAAGTAAATAAAATCAAGTATCTCATTTTCACTGACTCATGGTGCAATGGACACGTTCCCTGCCACCCTCCTTGTTAAGGAAGACTTTCCAAACACACACACATCCATATCCACACATGCACACAGATTATGCAATGTCGAATTGCCAACCCCGCAAACCTGGAGACAGAAAGACCACTAATCATCACTGTCTACCTTGGCAACCAAGTACAGACAGTCGGCACAATCCACATCAGAGAGCCGCTGTCAACTGCATTACCTCTGCCAACTCCATCAACTGTGTCAACTGCATCAAATGTGTCAACTGTTGCAGCTGCTGTAGCTGTGCCTATTGTAGCTCTGGCCATTATTGCAGTATACTAGTGATAATTGGAGTGTTGGTGTTCAGGCACAGGAAAAAGCATAACAAAGGGTATTTGTAGTGCGGGGGGAAATGCTACAAAATAAGATCTTGTTTCTGCAATGTAGGATTTGATTCAGCAGAGGATGAACCCCAACCTGAATGTATAGCCTTGTTCCCAGGCTCCTCCCCAACTTTTCAGTCACATGCTGTACATAATGTGACCGAAAAGGGGGAGGAGCCTGGGAACAAGGCCAGTTGGCGGTGTATGCATGCATTAACCAAACACTTTAAGGTTGATCACATGCACTCTCTCCAATCATCTTCAGTATCTATTTCTTTTCTGATGCAGTCCACCAGTTGAAGACATGCCACTCTCAGTACAAACTGAAAGTAAGCCAAACGCAATTATTGTTCTATGTAATTGTTTGTATGTTATAAGAGTCTCTTGTGTTACTACATGCAGAGTCTCTTGTGTTACTACGTGCAGAGTCTCTTGTGTTACTACGTGCAGAGTCTCTTGTGTTACTACATGCAGAGTCTCTTGTGTTACTACATGCAGAGTCTCTTGTGTTACTACGTGCAGAGTCTCTTGTGTTACTACATGCAGAGTCTCTTGTGTTACTACATGCAGAGTCTCTTGTGTTACTACATGCAGAGTCTCTTGTGTTGCTACATGCAGAGTCTCTTGTGTTACTACATGCAGAGTCTCTTGTGTTGCTACATGCAGAGTCTCTTGTGTTACTACGTGCAGAGTCTCTTGTGTTACTACATGCAGAGTCTCGTGTGTTACTACATGCAGAGTCTCTTGTGTTACTACATGCAGAGTCTCTTGTGTTACTACATGCAGAGTCTCTTGTGTTACTACATGCAGAGTCTCTTGTGTTACTACATGCAGAGTCTCTTGTGTTACTACATGCAGAGTCTCTTGTGTTGCTACATGCAGAGTCTCTTGTGTTACTACATGCAGAGTCTCTTGTGTTACTACGTGCAGAGTCTCTTGTGTTACTACATGCAGAGTCTCTTGTGTTACTACATGCAGAGTCTCTTGTGTTACTACATGCAGAGTCTCTTGTGTTACTACATGCAGAGTCTCTTGTGTTACTACATGCAGAGTCTCTTGTGTTACTACGTGCAGAGTCTCTTGTGTTACTACATGCAGAGTCTCTTGTGTTACTACATGCAGAGTCTCTTGTGTTACTACATGCAGAGTCTCTTGTGTTACTACATGCAGAGTCTCTTGTGTTACTACATGCAGAGTCTCTTGTGTTGCTACATGCAGAGTCTCTTGTGTTACTACATGCAGAGTCTCTTGTATTACTACATGCAGAGTCTCTTGTGTTACTACATGCAGAGTCTCTTGTGTTGCTACATGCAGAGTCTCTTGTGTTACTACATGCAGAGTCTCTTGTGTTGCTACATGCAGAGTCTCTTGTGTTACTACATGCAGAGTCTCTTGTGTTACTACATGCAGAGTCTCTTGTGTTGCTACATGCAGAGTCTCTTGTGTTACTACATGCAGAGTCTCTTGTGTTACTACATGCAGAGTCTCTTGTGTTACTACATGCAGAGTCTCTTGTGTTACTACATGCAGAGTCTCTTGTGTTACTACATGCAGAGTCTCTTGTGTTACTACATGCAGAGTCTCTTGTGTTACTACATGCAGAGTCTCTTGTGTTACTACATGCAGAGTCTCTTGTGTTACTACATGCAGAGTCTCTTGTGTTACTACATGCAGAGTCTCTTGTGTTACTACGTGCAGAGTCTCTTGTGTTACTACATGCAGAGTCTCTTGTGTTACTACATGCAGAGTCTCTTGTGTTACTACGTGCAGAGTCTCTTGTGTTACTACATGCAGAGTCTCTTGTGTTACTACATGCAGAGTCTCTTGTGTTACTACATGCAGAGTCTCTTGTGTTACTACATGCAGAGTCTCGTGTGTTACTACATGCAGAGTCTCTTGTGTTGCTACATGCAGAGTCTCGTGTCTCAGATGATTTTGTTTCACAACTTCCTAAGCAGTTGATTGTTCCCAGCAGCCACCTCCAAATTTCTAAAAACATTGTAAGTCACAGATCTTAAATAGTAGAGTTTGTGCATGAGTTAGTTGGTACCATGTATACAGTACATGTAGCTTCATTGCAAGGCCCCAACCAAGCTTTACATTACTTATACAGTGTAGATAATGAAAATCTTGGTAGGAGCCATGCACAGAAACAGCATAATAGTACATGGTGGTTTTTATTGTGTAGGAGAGTTTGGAGTTGTCTACAGAGCAAAGCTGTTGAGAAAACAAATGAAAAGTGATCCAGGATTTGTTGCAGTGAAGAAAATGTGAGGTATATTACAGCTTGGTAGCAAATCAATGCATGGGAAAGTGAGTTGTATTTTTGTGAGCCTCTTATTTATCTCCAACTTAAGATTTCTGGCAGCAGTAACTGAATGTCAAGCAAGTGTCACAAGAATAACTAATTTTTGCAGCCATTCACAATGCATAGCCAAGTGGCATCTGACGTAGCATTCAGAATATCAGCATGTTGTCATATCATCTCTACATTCCAACTGACATTTTATCACTCAAAAGTGTGAGTACTTTCTGTTGTTCACTTGCAATGCAGGCCTCTTCACCCCTAACGATGTCCAGAGCATGATGGATGAAGTGCTCAAGATGCAGTCCTTCAACCACCCTCATGTGATGACCCTGATTGGAGTGTGTCTGGACGCTGGCCCCGGGCTGGCCCTTGTGATGCCTTATATGGCCAACGGGAGTCTTCTAGCCTACCTCAAGAAAGAGAGACCCAACCTAGACCTCTCAGATGACGCTGAGCTAGATGCAGTTAAGTATGAATGAAGGCAGTTATGTTGATGTGATTGTTTAAGCTCCAATCACACTGACTGGTTTCAGGTATTTTCAGTGCGAAGGCTGTTGCTTCGAATGTGCCACCAGATAGCCCTGGGAATGGAATATCTTGCACATCAGAAGTTTGTGCACCGTGACCTAGCCGCAAGAAACTGCATGTGAGCTTTGTTCTTGAAGTATAGCTCAGCAAGCACAAAAACCAGCCACACCTTTTTTTCCCCTCTGTTTCATGCTCTTCATGCAGGCTGGACATCAGTGGTAATGTCAAGGTGTCTGACTTTGGACTGGCAGAAGATGTGTATACCAGAGGATACTTTAAACAGAGCAAAGATGGCAGTGGCAATGTCCGCCTGCCCTACAAGTGGATACCACCAGAGAGTTTCCAGGATGGAGTGTTCTCAGAGAAAAGTGATGTACAATTACCCTACCCTGCAGATCAGTAAGTGATATGTATTCATCTTTCACTTTCACAGTGGGCTTTTGGTGTAACATGTTGGGAGGTATTCATGGCTGGTAAGATTCCGTACCCTGCAGTAGACCCCATGTCACTTCTGAAGATGTTGGAAGGTGGACAGAGGCTTGAGAAACCACCAAATGCTGCTTGCAGTGCAGAAGTGTAAGTGTATGATTGGATTGGGGTTAGACTTCCCAGTAATCTTTGCAAAGTGGTAGCTACTGCAAGTGACGGAAAGCTGGGTGTGAGGCTAGTGATCCAGTATTAACTTCTATACTTCTATATACACAGGTACTCTATCATGCAGAGGTGCTGGCAAGCAGACCCAGCAGAGAGGCCCACATTCAGTGAGCTTGCACCCATTCTGGACAGGATTCTGCAGCTGGTTGCTGGCTACATAGAGCTCAGCATGATCTTACCTGTGCATGCCAATGAAGGCAACACAAGGTGTGAAGGGTGTGAAGATGTTGAGATCACAGATCATGAAGGAGGTAAGATGAGTTTGAGAATCATGCATACTCACAAAGGCCAGTTTTGTAATCCATGGTTGCATGTAAAAACTCTCAACAGGAGACACTTTGTCAGATGATATCATTAAAAGAAATCCAGTGTACAGTGCAGGCCCCCAGCCTCCCACTGCAGCCACTGATGATGAAGAACAAACCAGTTGATTGATAGTGTGGCTTATATCGTGCTGTGATATTTTTCATGCCTGATGTATTACAATTTGTAGTGTTCTGAATATACTGCTGTACTATTAGCAACCCTATTTGATTCTTATAGTACAATCTTAATACGAATGAATAGCTGTTGCTTGATAGCATGGCTTAGATATACTTTTCTAGCATTTTTCCTTGTAGTAATTGTATGTATGAGGCTATTATAGCAACTCTACAATGGACTATAGCTACACAGTTTGTATATTGTCATGGTCAGTTCATGTATAAAACCTGATGGGGCTATATACCCAAAACTACTTCACCATTGCCCTCACTCTGCATGATGAAGTGCTGCCATGTTCAACCAACAGCAAGGCCAACAAAGGTTTTGACAACCATGATTGTATGCAGACAACTCGGCACCTCCCAACCTCCTGCATGTTCTTCTTGGCCATTGCCTCAAATACGAGAAGAGATTGAGTTCAGGGGAGAGTGGACTCAAACAGCCCCTTAGGAGGACTTCCTTCTAGTGGACGCTGGGCAAAATGATCAAAACCGCCTTGTTCCCTTTGCAACAGTTGGCAATTTAGAGAAGTTCGAATTCTGCGAAGCTGAAACCATAGAACTTTCAAGGCCAGTTGTTCTATCAGCTCTTCATGGTGCATGCTGTGTATAATGGTCAGCACATCCGTCACACAGTCAACCGCATCCCAACATCTAGTTCATATAGACAGCATCATTTTTTAAAAATATACTTTATCAATTCCCACTTTGTCAACTTCCCACTTCGTCAATTCCCACTCTGTCAATTCCCACTTTGTCAACATTGACCAAATGGGAATTGACCAAATGGGAATTGACGAAGTGGGAAGTTGACCAAATGGGAATTGACGAAGTGGGAATTGACAAAGTGGGAATTGACGAAGTGGGAAGATACCCGCAGGAGAATGTTGGTATAGCTACATCTCTCTTGCACAGTGGTGTCCAGGCAAGGGGGCATCTACAAACTCAATGTAGATATATCTCTCTGTTAAAAGTAGGTCTCATACAAAATTACCCAATGTGCATTAATCCATGTGATCAACTCTTCACTTAGTATAGAATCTGCAGCTGATATGTGTAAGAGGTACGTTTGTTTCAAATTAGTGTATGTGACCTACACCCCAGGAGGGGACAACTGTTCTCATTGCACATACCAAGGGCTTATCTGAGAATTGGCTGATGATGCAGGCACTAGTGGAGAGGGTGATACACCTTTCAGGGAGAAGTCTGAGGTGGCTGAAGCATCATTCCTGGCCAATATGGGGCCGGCGGAGCTGGTCCGGTTGCTCAGGCCATGGCCGGACCAATTTTTGAGACTTTCCAAGATTTGTCGAGTGGTCACATGCTCGTGCAGGCTGGAAATATGCGTGCATGCTTGTCGCCTGCAAGACTAAATTAAATGTAATGAAGCAGAGTTCGGCCCTGGCTGCAGCGTTCGTCGGCTGCGCGAATTTTACCACATGGTTGCGTAGCCGACCAATCATGGCATTGTCGAAGCCTGCCAAGAGCTACAGATAAGGCTGAAGAAGGGTCCAAAAATGGCCTCAGAAGCGATCTAGAGCATCAAATTTGAAAATCTTTCCTGATACAGGTACTCGATCATGCGGAGGTGCTGGCTTGCTTCCATCCTGGACTAGTTCCTGCAACTGGTTGCTGGCTGCCCAGAGCTCAGCATGATCTTACCTGTGCGTGCCAATGAGGCCAATCTAGGGTATGATGGGTGTGAGGATGTTGAGATCACAGGTGGTAAGATGGCTTTGAGAGTCATGCATACTTAGCCTTGCTCCCAGGCTCTCTCCACACACAATGTGACAGGTAGCTGGATAGGGTCTGTGAACAAGGCTATAATACATACTTCAAGTACAAAGGCCAGTTTTGTAATCCATGATTGCAGTGTGATTTTGGAAAACCTCTTAGGGGACACTTCCGAACTATTTTTAAAAAATTGGCGTCATGGCAAAAGTAGCTGATAGTCATACCTGGACTTGAAGACAGTGGCAGATATACATGTAGGACAGTCTATATTATTAAAAAGGATGGTTCGAAGTTCGTGCTAAAATTAGCGTCATGGCCCTAACCCCTTCCCCCCCTTAGCGTCATAATGACATTAATTTTTTCTAAATAGTTTGGAAGTGTCCCCTTAACAGGAGGACCACTGTCAGATGATATCCTTGTGGAAAGAAATCCAGTATACAGTCCTCAGCCTCCCACTGCTGCCACTGGTCGTGATGAGGTTGTTGCGTTAACTGGAGAACAACAGTGGTGGCAGTGTGAGATTGCATGGACGGTACCTGGAGCTGTCTGGAGATCTGTAGGTAGACTATATGCTGGGTTCTGCAACCCAACCTTTTCTGTTATACTTTGCTAAAGCAGCTTTCAGTCTGTTTTAAAGTTGTTCTGTGTGGATGGGGTAGTAGCTAAACTCTACACAGCTCTGTGAGAGTGTATAGCTATATGTACATACTACATGCAACTATAGTTACCAGAAATGCCATGCTGTACGGAAGTTTTTGGATAGTCAACAGTTAAGGGTGTGTCAGCACCGAGTAACTACCACTAATCAAAGGTGGGACTGCATGGTACACGATCCATTTACTTGCAGACTCCACGCATTTGTGGCATCTTGATAAGAACACAGTCTTATATGTTATATCACTTTTCTCTCACAATATTTTATCTTGGCAAACTATACTTAGCTCTCTGGTGTCATTCAGTTTAGAATTGCGCGCTCTGCGATGTTTTTTGGCAGTCCCAATAATTTTGTTGTGGCAGCGAGGCTATAGGTAATTCATCAATGGATCATCACACTATTATCATATTAGGCCATTCTGAATTAATTGTTTGTTTGAACTAACATGACTACAAGAATATTGGGTCGGTTGGTCGGGCGGGTAATTGCCACTGTGTATCGAGAAGCAGGCGCGCGCCGCCGTGTATATTTTAACCCGCAACACGCGAGTTGGAACTACACTATAGAGGTTCTGCATGTGATGTCATCAAAAGGGTTAAATTTATTAATTTTAATTTAATAGTCTTGCCAATTTTTCTAGGCAATAAGGAAGGTCTAAATAGCTTAAATCTCAAGTGAAAATTCTAAATTAATGATAGTTGATTTTATATAAATTGTCAAAGTTTGATCTTTTAGCATTAACTTGTATGGCGAGTGGCAAATTTTGCCACTCGCTGTACAAATCCTATGCAAAATGTTTGACTTTAAGAATTTATATAAAATCAATGGAAAGGAGTTAGGCCTTCATATTTTAGATTTGAGTTAGCTGGACCATCAGTATTACCTGCAAATATTTGGAATGGCTAATTATGAATTTTAAATTGGTGATGACATCACTGCAGAACCTCTATACGAAAGTACTGTCGTCCAGTGCATGCTAGTGAATCGGTTGTCTTTGGTCTTTCACAATGGAGAAGGTTGAAGTAGCCCAGTGGCGTAGCCAGGCTGGGGCACACTGGGGCACGTGCCCTAGCAACTAGAGGCCGTGCCCCACCAGTGCAGGGAATTATCGGCGCTGATAGTATCGTTGTCGATCGCGAATCAGGCGCTAAACGGTCTTGAAATCGAACGGCGCAGTATCTCTATTTATAACTATGAGTCTCGTCTACGCGAGTTTGCCATATAAGTGACGTACACTGCACTACGATACGGCCTCAGAACCGGTCTGGGGGGCTAAAATTTTCCGGGGGAGCATGCCCCAGACACCCCTAAATGCTTCCGCACTTCGCGCAGAAGTTCGTACAAACGTACTACGTAGTGTGCCCATGCTGTGCCCTAGCATCCGCGATGTCCTGGCTACGCCAATGAAGTAGCCACAGGAGCCAAAGGAAGTGTTGAATTACTATATAAACTTGTCAGCAAAAACTCAACAATATGAACACAATATACACTCGCTCTATGCAGTAAGTAGAGCTCATTTTCAGATGCAATAATCTCAGAGAGGCACACAGCAAGAGGTATACACAGAAATATAATCCAAGGGAGCAACTCAGGTATGACTAGTGTCCGTTTATCTGTGGGTAAAAGCATATATAAATCTTGTATATACAACATTATCATCACAGTTGGGCACATTCCTGTGGAATATGACTGTGGGTTATATCAAAAGATTTTAAGTTCATTAATATCATCCTACTCAAAAGTGACACACGTACACTATGGTCAACATGTTCCTGATTGCTCCTGCATGGCTGTTCTCAGCATCTTTAATATCAGCACCCTTGTAAACGGTTATGATGCTTAATGTCTGGCCCATCGTTTAACAGCTCTCTCAACTGAGGCAGTGAAAAGTCAGATAATGAACTGGTCTAGACAAGCCGTTAACGACAGAATGTTAGCATCCGTATGCTATACGGTATTTATACCAGCCCTAACCCAACCCTAACCCCACCCTAACCATATAAATCACTGTATAGCTTACGGATGCTAACGTTCTGCTATTAATGGAAATCCTGGTCTAGTGAACATGTACCACTTTTGGGTATGAGAACTACTTAAAATCTCTGTGTTAACTAGGAACAAGATCTCAAATTTTTAATACTGTACTAATCAAATTGTAGTCCATGTTGGTGACATTATTGGTACTTAATCAAGGCGTCCATGAACTTGAACCTGCCCATGGTGATCAAACTGCATGTGAGGGTCTGGGGTGACAAGACTAATTACCATAAAGCAGATTGGGATTGCTCTGAACTTTTCCACACTTGATACATTCGAAGTCTGAAATGTGAACGAGACCATACATTTCTTGTACAACAATTTTTGACCTACGAATAAAGGAAATGGTCACCTTTGGGCTCTTCGCATAAATAGACATGCATTCCCTTATATACACATATAAATATATACATGGAGAAATTCTATTTTGTACTTAATAATTGCAATGTTAATCTAGTAGCAAAGACAATATTTCAAATGTTTCAGTTAAGAAGATCGTTATTGTAAATGTGTTTTTTAGTGAGTCTTAAGTCGGTGTCGGCTGTTGTACAGTATATGTACGTCTCACTCAAATAAAATAAAATTATTATTATACATATATGTAATAGATAATGCATGGTAGCCTGTAGTCTCATCCCCAGACCCCTCCCTCTCACGAGGAGAAACGGTCTGGTGAACCAAGTCGAATTTCTTGGGCTAGCGCACACTTTTGCGACAGTGTCACCTAGCAACATTGAAAACATTTTACGCCAAACCTTGAGTAGAGATACAAATTTTACTGTTGTAAGGGAAGTGCTACGTAATAATTACCAATCTTGCAATCTCATTGGTCCTTACCACTTTGGGGAATAATGCATGGGCTGGGCACGAGACTAGGTAGCCTGGGATTTATGGTCAATAACCACCTGACTCCAGGGCGGAGCCCAAGGACAAAAGTGGTTATTGCAACCGTAAATCCCATGCATTATGTGTTATATTCTCCAACCTGATTGTCCTTGTTGTTATTAGTAAACATACAAGGTAGTTTTCACTGTAAACAAGGTAGCTTATAGAAAGCATCATTTTACAACTTCCTCTGTTACTATAGACAAGGGTGAAGTGGAGAATATGTGTATGTAGATATACACACGTGTCACTGCAAGAACTACTCAATTAAAATAACCTCCTGAGTGGTTATTCTACTTTTAGTGCACTGTCCCACCTTCTACATAAGTCTACTTCATGTTGTCATGATGGTGGAAGGTGCTTTATCCACTTTTCGCTTTGTATACATACACATGCATAAACTTCCCTGTTCTAGTAGCATATTCACGTATGTGCTTTGTATTTGCCCATGCATAGCTGACTGTCATGAGGGATGTAGCTAAGTATTGTACACTCGAATGAGATGCTTTAACCACTGTCTTTGCCATCTGGAACTTGGAGTATTACAACAATTGAAGTTGCTCAAAGGCTTGTGCATAGGCCAACAATAGTTGATGATTGCCTCTTACAGCTCACATGACAAGGAAAAGGAACAATGCCTTTCACTTTGTATTGTGCTTAACCTTGGTGTAAGTAAACTTTCCAGCTACCATTGTAGCAACTTCATTTGTTGTACTCCATGCATTGGCTTTGTATTTGTCCATAATTGGCAGTCATGAGGATGCCTTTGCCATCTGGAACTTAGAGTATTACAACAATTGAAGTTGCTATAAGGATTGGGAAATTTACATACTGTAGGTCGCAGATAGTTTATGAGTCTTGCAGTTCATATGCATGACAGGGAAAACGAACAATGTCTTCAGCTGCATTTCTTGATGGGCATGCATACTTAGTGATCAGTATTTCAAGAGTCAGCAGCATTATTTGAAATCTGGTTACATCATTCAGCTAGTTGCATTCCAGTGGGACACACCCAGTTCACCAGACCCTTCCCTCTTAGTGAAGTTAGTCTGGCTTGTGAAACGAATAGCCCTGCCCCCAGCCCAGTAGAGGGGTATGAGCACAACACTATTTCGGAACTGATACCTGTGTTGTAGTGATCACTTGGAATAATAAAATCCTGTTCACGTTCCCAACCCTAAACCGCATACACACAAATTGTGTGAGTGAAGGTTGGTGACACCAGGTTAGTATTGAGGCGGTTTCTGACTCGGAAATCACCCACCTTCCTATGATAGGTGTGGCTTACAAGTGATTCCATTGGGGCCACACCCACCTGTAACCCCAGTCTCAAGGCTTTTGGACTTGATAGATTGGCAGGCCTGGAATTCCGGCCTTGCAGTAAAGAGGGTCAACACACACCAGGACGAGGTTATCATTCTTACCCTCGCTAAATCATGCTAAATAGACAGTTACTCAACACATTGAGGCCGTACCCCATATGGATGACAGAAGTATTTGCCTACCCTGGGACAAAAATTTTGGCTTGACACCCCTAGGACAGACAATAGTTTTACTGAAAATTTACAGGAGGATACGGAGATATCCTACTGTTTCAATACCCAACACTGAAAAATCATCCATAGGGGGTACCTTTTAATTAATATTAGCCCATTCTTGATTTTTCCGAACGGGGTCTGGGCACGAGACTATCACAATTATTATACAGCAAAGCTTTGTAATCATCAGCAATGCCATATATGGAACTAGTGAATCAGCAGAGGCGCACGGTATAGCTGACATTACAGCATCAAAGGGTTAAAATACTTGGAGGCGCGCGCCTGCTTCGTGGCATTATTCAGGTCGGTCATCAAACAAACAATTAATTCAGAGTGGCCTTAACTATGTCTAGGGGTGGGACTTAATAAGCCACAACTACGTTAATCACGAGCAAACCGAGTACCAGAATCTCCTATTAATCCGCCAATGACATATAGTTAGTATATTGGGTACCTATAGCATATTGGAGCGAGCTTGGCCTGCGAATATGAGCTCTTTGGCCGTTTGCTGCATTTGGTTTTGCTGCATATGGTTCTGCAGCGTTGCAGCAGTCAACACACAGCAGCGAGAGTTCTCCCTTTCTGCTAGTCCCTCCGATATGAAGGTGGACGGTGAAGGGCAGGTCTTCCTAGCCGCCGGCAATCAGCTGCTCAGGCTGGACAGCACCCTCGCTCTGCAGGAGAACGTGACCCTGAGCAGCAGTGTACTGAGAGTGGCCCTGAGCTCTGATGAGAGGAGAGTGGTGGTGTGTCTGAGTGACATGTCCTGTGCTGTGTACAACGCCAGTGACTTTGGTGCTGGAGAGCAGTCGAGAAGGATGGGAGCCTCTGCCTCTTCAGATGTGGTAGCATTGTTCACTGCAGAAGAGAACAGCTTCTATGTTGGCAGCGTTGTTGGTGGGGCTACTGCTTCAATGAACCTCAGGCAGTATGGATTAGGAGATAGAGATTTTGTAAGATCATCAGATTACACCATTCAACGGACTGGTTTTATGAGAACGTTCTTTGGTGGCTTTGTGAATGGTACAAATACTTACTACTTTATGACAGATGGTAGTCCAAGAGAGGTACGAGGGTTGAGGGTGTTGCGAGCTTGTGACATTTTGACTTGTTCAAGTCCATGCAGTTTCAACACTTTGTATGAAGTAAGAATCGATTGTGGGAGTGGTTCAATTCCTCCCAACTCTGTGATCTGTGGCCTGTCAGTGTTGGATAGTTTTGCTGGTTCCTCTGATACAACTGTTGTGCTGGCAAGGTGTAACACAGGTGTAAGTGGTCGCAATCGTGTGTGCTCCTTTCGACTTGCAGACATTGATTGTGAGATGGACAGAAAGTATACTGAGTGCGCAGGGGGAACTGGTGATATACAGGTGGCATGGGATTCAGGTTTTGAGAGACAGTGCGCTGGGAGTTTTCAGGTAAGTCTTTACGTACATTATTTTGAGATGCTTCATGCATGCATGTTATAGAGTTACATCAGCGATGTACAATTAAACTTGAGGAGCATACTTGCTTGAATGTCACCAAAACTACTAATTCACTACAGGCACAGGGTGTGTGTGACTTTAATCTACCTCTTGGTGATGTGGAAGCTGTTGATCCTGCCCCGGGGTCACCTGTTGCTGGACCAGTACGACTGGAGTTTGGAGACACAGAGATAACAGCATCGACAGCTCATACTGTTGACTCCACCAGCATTGTCTACACTGGGTATACTAACAGCAGTGGAAGCTTTGTGGGAGCAGTAAGAAGTCTGGTGCCTACCCTAAATTATGCTAAATTAACTTATTTTCATCTTTCAAATTTAGTTCTACATCACTGCCACCTCATTTCTACTTCCTGGAAACTCATTTTACACACAAACGATGCCATCTCCAGTGAGACAGCTGCAGTGGGAGAGTGGACTGGACTACATATATGTGGCTACAGAATCATCTGTAAGTGTTCAGCTTCAGTATGGATACTGCATTTTCTCAGCATTGTATAGTTACACCCTAGCTATAATGTATAGGTTCTCCAAATCCGTCTGGAGGAGTGTGCAAACTTCACTGATTGTGAGAGCTGCATCAGTTACAATAACCCACTGTGTGGCTGGTGTACTGTGGAGCACACGTGTTCTCGGAGGTCCCAGTGCCAGAGTGCATTGGAGCCAGTCAGATGGGTGCAGAACTCCAGCCAGTGCATCTCAACCACAATCACCCCCAACCAGTTTGTCCTGGATGACCCTGAGATTGTAAGTGTGTTTCACTGTATAGTGTGTTTCATAATCGTGAGTTTGTAGTGGTGTGTCCTCGGTCTATACTCTCCTATACCAGCTGAGTATAGCAGTCACTCCGGGATTACCCCCACTGCTGACAAATGAGAGTTACCAGTGTCAGTTTGCAGACAGAGAAGGACTGAGGGTGATCACAGTTGATGCTGAGGAGGTGACTTCCAACACTGCATACCAGTGCAACATCACTGGGAGGATCCCCACCTTCACTGGTGTGCAGCTAGGTAAGATGAACTACGCAGCTGTGTTTTTGAATCGCTGCAACACGCTAACTTAGATTGTTAACATACCACTGAATCACTGAATCAAAACTTTCTGTGAATATCATTGCACTGTTGATGGTTTATATGCACTCTGTGTATGAACAATCAGTGAACCATATTCCCAGACATGCACGTTTGACCATGTGGATTGTTAGAGAACCCATGCAGTGTCTCTTTCAGTGGTGGGTGTGGTCTAAGAACAAGGCTAACATATATCATGTTCAATGTTCCTTGCAGTTATGGACTTCAGCTTTGTGAGCTCAGATGTTGGTATTCCCTTTACTACTAATGAGGGTGCCTTGACTGTGACCAGATGTGAATCAGCAACAAGGTATGTATATATGTGCTCTAGCCACTCTATTAATGATACATGCCTCTAGCCGGTAGTGTGAGTCCATTTTCCAACCCACAGCTGCAGTCAGTGTCTCCAGACAGACAATGCCTGTGGGTGGTGTATCTACAACAAAGTATGCAGTGGTACTCCAGGTCCCTGCACTAATGAAACAAACTGGTTTCAAGTTAGTACCGGTAATACAATGTCATACATGGCGTCTTGTGTATGCATGTTTTGTTGTATGGCCGTAATGTCATATTTGGTCTGTATACAGCTCAGTAGACCTAACACCACCTACCTGGATGTGTGTCCTCTCTTGGAGCCCTCACCCTTCACACCCACTGGAGACTATGTGCAACCAGTGGGTGTTGATAGAGACATTGAACTACAGACCAGAAACCTTCCAACTCCTGTGAGTTTCAATCTGCATTCACTGCAGGACCATAGCTATGTTATGTTTCACCTCCTTTCCATGCAGATCAGTGGATTCAGGTATATCTGCAGTTTGAGAGGAACTGTTGATCTTCCAACTGTCTACAACAATGAGAGCTCACTTACCTGTAGGGTCAACCAAAACCAGGTAATATAGGTGTGACCTTATAATGTCTGTTAGGAGGGAAGACTGCTTTTTTTTCTTCTATATAGTAAATATATATTGTGTACATGTACTTTGGTCCTCTGTACACCTCCACAGATTTCGTCCAGTAGCTCCACTGGCAGAGAGACTGTTACCATCAGTATTGTGTGGGAAATTGTATCCTCAGGGCGCCAGCATCTTATTGACTTCCTTACTCCAGTCAACTGTGAGTGCATTCTTGTTTATACCACCATAAAAATGGAAGGTTGTTTTGACTCAATTTGGTTACCTCAGTTTCCTCCTACATATCTGCATTGTTAAACACACTTTAGATTCCAAACAGATTAAGCTGAACTTGATCTGGCTTTCCAGAACATTAGTAAATGTCATGGAAGGGTACTTTGCTAATGAAATTGTCCAATTAAAAGGGTATGAACTGAGGTAACCAAATTGTCACAGTTAAAACTCCCACTTTTTCTTACAGTAGATATAGTGTTCATACTGTCACTGTATGTTTTGTTCCCTGCAGTGGTTCTGTACAACTGCTCCTCACTAGCAGACGGTTGCTCCTCATGTCTGGGAACTAACCTGGGAACTGGCTTTGAGTGTGGCTGGTGTGATGGGAACTCAGATGACATGTGTCGTGTTTCAGAGGATTGCCACAGTCCTGCACAGTTTGCCACCTCTCCAAATCAATGTCCTGCTGCAACTATCACCAGTGTCTTTCCAGCTTCAGGACCACCCGAGGGAGGGACAACTGTCACCATCACCGGCACAGATTTAGGAGTGACATATGCTGATGTTGTGAACAATGTCATGTTCAGTTCAAGTCCATGCATCACACAAGAAGATTCTTATATCCCAGGAACACAGATTGTCTGTGAGACCACATTTACCAGTGCTCCAGGTTCCCAAAATGTGACAATTACCTTGCAGCGTGGAGCTGCCTTGGTTAGAGTTGTAGGAGCATCACTGTTTACTGTTGTAGCACCGACTGTGACAGGAGTGGAACCATCATTTGGTCCAATGTCCGGGGGAACGTCCATCACCATACGAGGCACTGGTCTCAACATCAGCAATGTGGAAGACACACAAGTGACTCTGGATGGAGAGGATGGACCGGAATGCACAATTCAGATGCAGTGAGTTTTATAGATATGATGTGTGTTGTGTAGCTCAGTATGTACATAGTTCATGAACAGTAACTTTATTATTCCAGGGGCGTTTCAGGGACAGAGATTAGGTGCGACTCCACAGCCTACCCTTACAACAGTTCGTTCCTTCCTTCAACTGGCTCTGTTGTTGTGCACGTTGGTAATGCTAATGTCACTGGAGCTGGAGTTAACTTCACTTTCAGAAGAGACCCCACTTTCTCCTCAGTCACTCCACGGATGACCATTCCTGCGTAAGTTAACAGGAACATTCTGCACTCTGATAACTCACAATATGTAATGAATGTCTGCATCTCATACCTCCAGTGGTGGTATTACCTTGAACTTTGCTGGGACAGAACTGGACTCTGTGCAGCATCCAACCCTTGTTATCAATGACCATAGTGCATCACCACAGGTATACATGGCTAAGCTATAACAGGAGGTGCATGGTATTATGGTGGTATTTTCATCTCCCCCAGGAAACAGTGTGCCGTCCTGAGAGCCCTACTTTGCTGGTGTGTACTGCTCCAGCACTCAGCGGTGGTGATCCAATGGACAACAGCATCAACTACACAATCATAATGGACAATGCTCCTGGTCCAAGTAACAGTGGTGACCTGAGACTGAGCTTGGTTCCTGACCCTAGTATTGCTACTGATGGCCTTACTACTACTGACTACACGCCCGGTGCAGGAACTGCAATCACCATTAATGTAAGGACTACATGTCCCTAAGTTTGATTTGTGAACAGTGATTTATATGTTGTTGTTATGTCTGTGTGATGTTTAGGGTTTGAACCTTGGCTCAGTTGATGGGAGTGAGATACGAGTACTGGTTGGTGGAGAACCTTGCGATATCATCAGCGTCGGTGAGACCACGGTAGGTTATTATACACATGTATGTCAGTGAGACTATACTGAAGGTGACACTTGTTCTTTGTAGATTGTCTGCACACCTCCTTCACAAGCACCAGGGGGCGTGACTGCAGCAACTGTGATGGTGAGTACAAGTGGTGCTTTCACTGGTTGTGCATACCACCAAACTTGCAGCTGTTTTGCTTTCCTCCACAAGAATGCCTAATGGCATACTTGAAGCACCAATACTGGTATGAGCACAGCCTTCATGTACGTAATAGCTTATGAACCGCAAGAACGAGCATCAGACTAGTATACCCATCCTGTGTCGAATCACACTTCAAAATGTGCCATATATGGATTTTAACTTACCCGTGTTGACGAGTTTCCACTATGGATTCTCAAGAGCCCACCTGCTGTAACAACGTTGGCAGTTTCAGAACTGCCAGGTTACCCGGGCAGGCGACACACGCGGCAGAGCCGCTACAAGTTTCTGTAAGCAATTACCACAATTGACAAGAATTTTACCTGGGCAATGCCCGGACTTGCCCGGGTCTGGAACCGCCAGTGTGTAACAAGAGCCATCTGCTGGCTTCCTAACAAGGTAGGTCCGAACATATGGCTTACCTTATAAGGCGCATTTTGGAGGCACCAAGTTCGACAGAGGATGGGATCAACTAACAGATGGTAGTTTGACGCCCCTTCGTGGCACTCATAAGCTCCTGGTAATACCAAGTGCATGTGAATCTTAAGTCATACCTCACAAAATGTACAGGTTATGATTGGTCAGAACCTCACCTACCAAGTTGGTGTGCTGAGATATCCCTCAAATGTGTCAACTGCATCAACTGCATCAATGGTGCCGACTATGCCAACTGCATCAACTGTGTCAACTGCATCAACTGCATCAATGGTGCCGACTGCATCAATGGTGCCGACTATGCCAACTGCATCAACTGTGTCAACTGCATCAACTACATCAACTATGCCAACTGCATCAACTGTGTCAACTGCATCAACTGTGTCAACTGCATCAACTGCATCAAATGTGTCAACTGTTGCAGCAGCTGTAACTGTGCCTATTGTAGCTCTGGCCATTATTGCAGTGCTTGTGATAATTGGGGTGTTGGTGTTGATTCACAGGAAAAAACGGTAATCAATGCTGAAAATTGTTTCTGCAATGTAGGATTTGATTCAGCAGAGGATGAACCCCATCCTGAATGTATATCCTCATTTTCAGGCCTTTTTTTAGGAGAAAGCCTGCGAATGAAGCTACACTACATGTGGCTGTTGTTCATTTATCTATATATTAGATAAAATTCATTGTTTAATTTTATGATGACAGTAGCCCTCGTTTCCAGGATCCTCCCCAGCTTTTCGGCCACAGGAAAAAATGGGTAATTAAATCTTGTTTCTGCAATGTAGGATTTGATTCAGCAGAGGATGGGCCCCAACCTGAATGTATAGCCTCAAGGAGTAATGTACATTATGTGACCGGAAACCTGGGGAGGAGCCTGGGAACGAGGCCAGTTGACGGCGTACGCATACATTAACCAAACACTTTAAGGGCTTTGCTCACACTCTTTCCAATCATCTTTATTTCTATTCCTGATTCAGTCCACCAGTTGAAAAAGACATGCCACTCTCAGTGCAAACTGAAGGTAAGCCAAACAATTATTCTATGTATTGTTTTAGACGGCATGCAATTCCTTTGCCTGTATGCTGTAAGAGTCTCTTGTGTTACTATGTGCAGCCAAGCACAAACGTGAAGTTAGACAATCTTTTAACAGGAGAACCTCTATCAGATGATATCCCCATAGAAAGAAGCCCAGTGTACAGTGCAGACCCTCAGCCTCCCACTGCAGCCACTGGTGGTGATGGGCAAGAGAAGAAGAATGAAGAACGTGGACCAGATGATTGACAGTGTGGTTTTATCATGCTGTAATGTTTTCATGCCTGCATGATGTATTCCTTTTTGTTTTGCTGTTTGGCTGTGGCTTCAGTTGCTACTAGTGCTGTTTTAGTTTAGTTTTAGTTATTTTACATCCACAAAAACAGTTTTGTTTTTAGTTTTAGTTTTTTTGGACCTCAGAAACCAGTTCAGGTTTTAGTTTTTTTGGACCTCAGAAACCAGTTCAGGTTTTAGTTTTTTTGGACCTCAGAAACCAGTTCAGTTTTAGTTTTAGTTATTTAAAGAACTACTCTTAGTTGTAGTTATGTTATTTTGGATCTGAGAATCTAGTTATGGTACTCTATAGATTTAGTTTTGAGCATAACCCCAGCCTAAGTGGAAATAAAATGGTGACTGGGTAGTAACTGCAAAGTATTGGGTGTAGATGGTAGGCCATTTCGTCCTGCACATAACAGCTAGGAGATCCAATAGAGGCACACACTTTCAAGTGGTGAGCAAACAGCAGCCAACTTCTATATATGACTATTAGCCAGCCGTATTTTTCTTTATATGGAATCAGCACAACCCAGCTCTTAACAATAAACATAGTCGGCATGTAGAGTGACATTGCTTTCATGTCTGAGAACAAGACTAACTTCAGTTCAAGATCAATTACTTTTTAGTTTTAGTTGGAAGTATGTTTCAGCAATATTTTGTTTTAGTTATAGCAACCTTCAAACATTTTAGTTTTAGTTCAATTACTAAAAATGCTAAGATGTTACTAAAATAAAGTTTAGTTTTAGGTAACTAAAACAACACTAGTTCCTACTTGGCTCTTACAGATTTAAAAAGCTGTTGATCAAATAGTGTGGCTTTGACTCTAACCGTCAGTATTTTTGTAGTGACTACGTATTAGCAGCCCTATTACTGGCATGTAAAAAACCTGATGGGGCTATATACCCAAAACTACTTCTCATCACCGTTGCCCTCACTACTCCATCATGAGAAGTGCATGTATAAACCTGCTATATTTGATTTCACTATTGCCCCCACTACCTAATCATGAGAAATCAATGGCATGCTCAACCAACAACAAGCCAACAAAGGTTTTGTAAACCATGATTATATGTAGACAACCTGAGTTGACTGGCATCTCTCAACCTCCTGCTCTTCTTGGTACCTGAACATCAGCTGCAGATTCTACTAAATGAACAGTCCTTATGTTGATGACATGGATTAATGCACCATATATATTGGGTAATTTTGGATGAGTTTGTAGATTCTCCCTTACCTGAGAGTCACTGAGCATAGGCGTAAGAACCAGGGGGGCACCAGGTGCATGTGCCCACCCCCCCCCCCCCCCCCCCCCCCCAAAGTTTTCAGTCTGTGCCATGCCCACTCTATATGTCCTGTACTACAAATTAATTTCATTATAAACTGTGCCCCCCCCCCCCCCCCCCCCAATCAAAAAGTCTTTCCTACGCCTCTGCTGAGTATACTTGGTGTATGTGACCTACACCCCATGAGGGGATAACTGCATGCAGCACCATTCAAAGAAAAGGTAATGTTGCAGAGGCTCGTTGCTATGTGTACAATTTCAAACTCGATATCGTGCACATGATTTCTAATAAACCTTTCATTATCATATACATGATTTCTAATAAGCCTTGAGTTCAAAAGACTGTCCACCCCCCCCCCCCCCCCCCCCCCCCCCCCATCCACCATTTTCAGTTCTCATTGAATGTACCAAGGGCTTATATCTGAGAATTGGCTGATGATGCAGGAACTAGCGGAGAGGGTGAACACTTTTCAGGGAGAATTGGTGAAGAGAAGTCTGAGGTGGCTGAAGCATGCAATACTGCTGCTAGTTTGGTTATGTAGTCAATGGAGAGCAAGATTCTGGAGAGAAGACTGGGGTTTCTACAGTGAGTGCTAAGTGCCAGTGCAAGGAATGTCAGTAAGAGAGCATACAGTGGAGGCAATGTGAGACAATAATCAGTTTTCAATGTGTCTGGTCAGAAAGGAGTGTAAGGAGCTACTGAGGAGGTTTGTGGAGTGGCCTAGCTACACAGAGAAGATGTTGAAAGGAGATTTGTCATGAAACAGGAGGCTAAAGGATGGGTTCAGGAGAGTGGACCATGAACAGTTATTGAAGAGATGCACAGAGAGAGCTCTACTCATTGCTGACGTTGAGAAGAGGGTGTCTTGGGCAAGATTGTGGGACAATGCCTTGAACTTTGGACCAAAGGCCTCCAGACCGTAAGTAGACTGATGAACCACCATAGAAAGCGTAACCAACACTGTCACAGTCTCCCTGTGATTATGCCCCCCTAGCTAGAAGTCTCTGTGATGGAGCATATTCTAGCCAAACACTGGGCAGAACTTTGACTAGAACCAGAAGCTGACATGGAGAAGCTGCTCAAACGATTTGTGGACATACTTTGGTTTTGTGGCTATGTTTAGGAATTAGTATGGCTTTGTTCCTTGACAGTAGTTTTGTAGGTGCATACGTGTTTTATGGGCTTCTCATCAACCTTTGAACCTTTGAAAATGAATTCTGAGTCAGCATTGTGAAAAGTAACTTAGCAGTTTAGCACACAGCCATTGTGTTCTATTGAAGTAGCTGTTACTATTTCAGTTGTCTTGTGAAAGTCAACAAGTACACCTGAGCTGACAGTCAAACTGTGAGTCTGACACTCCCAGCTAGCTAACAGTTAGATACGTACAACATTATTATACATGCAAGGTAGTTGTAAATTGCATAATGGTAATCAAGATTTGTTCAGTGCTGAAAAGTTGGACACTGTACTCCAAGAACAAGTATAAAACCAGGCTTGATACAATCAGACACAACTGAGTGTAACTGTGACTTTAGTGCTGGTTGATTGGTACTACACACTAAAGTGACTATACATTAACGTTATGGTGCAGTTGATTATGTAATTTATAACACTGTACTATCAAGCCCTGGGTTGAAGCAAACATTTCTTGTTTATCCTTCACAGAGCTATTTGCAACAGTAACTGCAGTCTCGGGGATTGAAGCATTCTTTCACCCACAGAGCTAATGGGTTTCTACAGCTTGGCATTGCCTTTGCTTGGTATCCTATGTCACCTGGTTTTACAAACTAAGTGTCGAACTGATGTAGCATTTTATCCTCCCTCTCCTGGAGAAGCATTTAGAAACATCATCCTTGGAGACTCCTATGTTCTCATTGGTTCTTCCAGCTTTCTGTATCGACTGAACCCAGGTTCTCTCTCACCTGAGGACAGCAGACAACTTGGGTCTGTGAATCGACTGTTAGTGACAGATCCTGGAGGCACGTATGATGGTAGTGTGTTGTCGTGTGAAGAGCAGGTGTGCACATTGACTCCAATCAACAATCTTACTGATATCAGATGGCAAGTGTCAAGTGGATTGGTGAGATTAGGAACGGAAAATGTGATTGGAATTTTTGCTCCAGGAACTAATGGTACGTCATCACTGACCATTGGTGAGCAACAAACACTGACATCGGGGTCTTCAATCAGGAAAGGGAATTTAATTAATGTTGATATCCTGGGATCTTCCTTCTTCAATAGAATTGCTACACGAGATGAAAATGACAGGTTTAGACCTCAAGAATTTCTAGCAACATTTACTGATCAGAATTTTACTTATCTTATTATTGGGATTGGAATTGATGGGACACAAGTAGACCAGATGAGGGTGGTGAGATTCTGCAAAGATGACCCAGGGGATTTGTCTCAGTTTGCGCCTGAGTTTGTGTCCCACTTTGAACTTGTTGGTGAATGTTCAGGCTTGTCATCCAGTACCACTAACATTCCTACAGCAGCTAGTTATGTTGGAGCAAACTCTGCCCTTGGTACTGCAACCCTCCTTGTCACCTTCATGGGTGATGGTGAGACCATCCAGCACATGTGTGCATATAACATCAGTACTATTAACGATCTGATGACACAAAAGTTTCGTAGTTGCCTGGATGGGGATGGTCGGAGAGGATTTGAAAGGGAGGTGCAAGAAGATTGCCCAATGGGGCTATCAGAAGCTCAGAAACAAAGTGTAGTAAGTATCAATATTTATTTATGGAGTTTCTTCCAGTGGAACATATACATGGTTTTAACTACCAGTACAGCATACTGAAAACAATTGTTTTAGCTTCATCATTGAATGATCCTCAATTGCTCTATCCCACACTATCAAGTAGCTACAGGCTGTTTGTGAACATTTCCAGCCTAGCTACTCCACATATAGTACTAGTCTGTAGACTGTGAATACTTCAAATGATCAACTGCCTGACTTCCTTGACAGAACCAGTGCAGTTTGCCAGGCCCACTTCGTCCCGGGCAGGAGGTGGCAAACCCTCTTGTGAGAGAGGCCTTGATGGAGCAGTCTCTTCCATCTGGGGAACACTTTACCTCCATAGCTCACATCACACTGGACAACTCTAATTTTGTGTTTGCTGGTACCAATGGGGGAAAGTTGTACCAGGTAAGACAAAGTTTAATGTTTGATCTCAACAGCAACCTTACATTCAATATGACTGTGTTGTGAAGGCCAACTTTAACACTAAACTCTCAACGGTGAATATCTTGGGGGTGTAGTTTAGACTTGAATGCAAAGGAATCTAAAAAGCAAACTGTATCAAGAGTAGCATTCACCATACAAAACTAAAGCAACTCTACCCACAGTGGAAATGTAATAAGCAGACTAGTACAAACTTTCTTCCCTCCCTCCCTCCCTCCCTCCCTCCCTCCCTCCCTCCCTCCCTCCCTCCCTCCCTCCCTCCCTCCCTCCCTCCCTCCCTCCCTCCCTCCCTCCCTCCCTCCCTCCCTCCCTCCCTCCCAGTACCACATTGTCAACTCCACATACTCTACAATGGTGAGAACAATCTACCTCAATCTTGCTGTTAATCTCTCCTCTATCAACGATAAAAATGTCACTCAACTTCGAGCCTCCAGCAACGGAGAACACATCTACGTCCTTACACCCAAGAAGGTATGTTAATTAGTATACGTGTGTAATTGAATTGATCTGGAAAAGATAAACACTAGAGACAACTAAACTATAGTGTTTCCTTCATCCAGTGTGTGCAGGTTCATGCTTTGTGTACGTATAGCCTCATACCCAGGCCACATATGGGAGGGGCCTAGGTATGACACCAGTATACATTGTACATATGCAAACTGTACCCATGGAAACCAAATTGGAAGTACAACAGGCACTATATTAACTGTTTTATTTGGTAGTAGACTGAGTCAGATAGGAAATTCCCGAATATGGGTGCAGCACATTTGGCCGAGAAGCTACGTAACTGCAACAAACCACATTAAGCCAATTTAAACACCTAGCAGCAGCAATGACTAGCTGGGGCAAGCCAAACTGATGCATGTGCGAAACGCAATCCCTCCCTCCCTCCCTCCCTCCTCCCCACCTCCCTCACAGCTGATCAAGCATGAGGTGGATATGTGTGAAAATCTCACAACCTGTGAAGAATGCATCGGCCCTGACTCCACTGACCCCATCTGTGGATGGTGCACTCTGCAACGAAGGTAAGGAGTACCAGGAGTCAGATACGTGGAATATAATCACACATAAACAATTTGTTACATGAATGGAATCTGTAGTACTGGAATGGGAATTGGAATAACGTGGGCTGGGATGTACATAAGTATTCCTCCAGACGTTCTTCCTCCTCCCTCTCCACAGTTCTTGATTCTTCACCCTTCCTCTCCACAGGTGTACTCGACAGGTCAACTGTCCTAGTGTCGGAGGCATCTCTCAGGTATGGCAGACCAGTGTGAACCAGTGTCCGGCCATCGCAAGAGCAGACCCTCCGGTCGTCTTCTTCCCACAGTTCACGGTATATTGTAATACTATGTTTTAACAACTAAATGTAACTCTCATTGGCTGAAAAAACTGTTGTGGAAATTGTCCCACCAAAAGTTTGGCACTCTACAGTGTACATCACTCAGGGATTTACCATCCAAGTCCATGGTTACTGACCATAAATCCCTGGGGCTATTTTTGGGCTCATGTACAAATACCCTCAGACAGGATTGATCTTATATAATACTGCAGGGACACACCCTCTGACCCCCTCACTTCTGTGTGTTTACACAATAGCTTGAGACAGTCCTGCTGTGTGCAGGGGCACACCCTCTGACCCCCTCACTTCTGTGTGTTTACACAATAGCTTGAGACAGTCCTGCTGTGTGCAGGGACACACCCTCTGACCCCCTCACTTCTGTGTGTTTACACAATAGCTTGAGACAGTCCTGCTGTGTGCAGGGGCACACCCTCTGACCCCCTCGCTTCTGTGTGTTTACACAATAGCTTGAGACAGTCCTGCTGTGTGCAGGGACACACCCTCTGACCCCCTCACTTCTGTGTGTTTACACAATAGCTTGAGACAGTCCTGCTGTGTGCAGGGACACACCCTCTGACCCCCTCGCTTCTGTGTGTTTACACAATAGCTTGAGACAGTCCTGCTGTGTGCAGGGACACACCCTCTGACCCCCTCGCTTCTGTGTGTTTACACAATAGCTTGAGACAGTCCTGCTGTGTGCAGGGACACACCCTCTGACCCCCTCGCTTCTGTGTGTTTACACAATAGCTTGAGACAGTCCTGCTGTGTGCAGGGACACACCCTCTGACCCCCTCACTTCTGTGTGTTTACACAATAGCTTGAGACAGTCCTGCTGTGTGCAGGGACACACCCTCTGACCCCCTCACTTCTGTGTGTTTACACAATAGCTTGAGACAGTCCTGCTGTGTGCAGGGGCACACCCTCTGACCCCCTCGCTTCTGTGTGTTTACACAATAGCTTGAGACAGTCCTGCTGTGTGCAGGGACACACCCTCTGACCCCCTCACTTCTGTGTGTTTACACAATAGCTTGAGACAGTCCTGCTGTGTGCAGGGACACACCCTCTGACCCCCTCACTTCTGTGTGTTTACACAATAGCTTGAGACAGTCCTGCTGTGTGCAGGGACACACCCTCTGACCCCCTCGCTTCTGTGTGTTTACACAATAGCTTGAGACAGTCCTGCTGTGTGCTCCACAATCAAATAAACCTCCCACACCTCTGACTAAAGAATGCACATACATGCCATGAATGGTGATGTGTACATCCACAGTCTCTCCTGAGATCCTGTACTTTTATGACTTTGCAATAAAGTTTTTCCCCTCAATCTCCACCTGTGCATGAATTCACATCAACACACCCACACACACGCACATCAGCCCCTGTAGCAGCGTCAAGGTTAACTAGCCCTAGCACTTGGAGGACACTGCAAACGAATCATCGATCACTCTTACTCTCTTATGTGGAGAAGGATGCTCCTTATATAGTCCAGAACTCAAGGGCTTATACAGCACTTAAGAACTAATAAGTGTACTGACCTACAGGATTACCACAAGCTACAAGAATGCAAAACATGACCCCACTGACCCTGATAATTGAATGTTCAAAAGTTCAATTACTGGAACATGTTAGTCCATTATTTCATTACCAGTGGCACTTCTCACACCTCACAGAACGGGTTGACTGTTACTCTACAAACGTCCAACATTCCTACTGGAAGTATCACCTACCAGTGCGTGTTTGACTTTGGTAACCATGGCAACAGAGTGGAGCAGGCAGCCACACGTAATGGTGACCAGTTCACCTGTCCTGTTCCCAGCAGCAACGAGATTCCACCCATACCAGCCGGACAAGGTCGGTGACGGTCATGTGATAGTCATGTGATGTGATAGTCATTGAAATTGTATAGTATGATATTTCAGAGGCTTCTCGGCTCAAGTCATGTGACAGTCATGTGACAGTCGTGCAATAGTCTTCACAAATGAAAAGAAAAGTTGCAAAATGTGTACCTCCGAGAAAATAAGGCTAGCCATCAGACTACTTTTCTTGCATAAGATATACAGCAGTCCCCATCTTCCAGCATAGCCTGGTAACTGGCCAAAATGTGTGTGTCCTACACAGTAGGTGACAACATCTAGGCCTGCATTTTAACATACCACGTGTTAACCATTCTGGATCCACCCCCTCACCATTTGATCCTCCACCCTCACACCATCACCATCACACCCTCCCACACACATCACTATAGACACAGTAAACAGTGCAGTCTCCCTGAGGTACCAGAATGGAGTAGACTTTGTTACCTTGGAAACGCCAGTGGGGTTCATTGACTGCTCTGTGCACAACAAGTGGGTACCATAATACTATTGATTTATTCAGATATTAAATTGTGCAGTTGTATCATTTTGGGGTATTTATGGGGTTTTCATTATACATTCTGCAAATTGATGTTTGTTTTTTTTTAATTTGGGGGTCTGCTTTAGCATTTTCTTGGCTTCAGTGCTAGTGTGAATCTTGTAGCATGAGCTCTTCTGTGGCTGAGGGCAGATCTCTCAACTCTCACAGTGCCACTGTGAGACTCACGATTTCACAGTCTCATGGCCGAGACTTCACTTCTCACTGTCTACTGTCCATGAGCACGACAGACTGACCTAGTCACACAACAGCAGGCTTGAATCCATTCTCAGAATGCAGAAATGTCACGATTTAGTGTCTAAAGGGAAGAATAAAGACCCAAGAATGCCGCCTCTCACAGAAAAAGTCATTCCACTGTGGGGCGGGACCTAAAATGTCATGAATTTCGGGCAGAAAATAATGCCACATTGTGGACATGGAGGGTAGACCCACCCCCTAGGTGGAGATGCTACTGACCACACCCACATCTCACGGCAGGCTTCATTTGCAAGTTGAGAGGTCTGTGAGGGCTCGCGTCATAATATTGGCAATATGCAGTACTATGAACTACACCAGCAGATGTGCACACAATTTTTTACAATCTGACTTCATGTTGCTATGTAGCTGTGAAACTCATGAGCACTGCACCGAACCAGCAGTCTATTGACACTTCCCCTCCCTCCTCTCTCTCCCTCCCTCCCTCCTCTCCCTCCCTCCCTCCCTCCCTCCCTCCCTCCCTCCCTCCCTCCCTCCCTCCCTCCCTCCCTCCCTCCCTCCCTCCCTCCCTCCCTCCCTCACACCTACACAGCTGCACATCTTGCACCACCAGCCGCCAGAACTGTGGATGGTGTCCTTTCTCTTTCCAGTGTCTCCCGCACCGGCTGCCCGGGGTCAGCTGTCAGGCTGAGAGTGAGGTGAGGGAGGGAAAGGAGGGGGGGGAGGGAAGGACGGAGAGGGAGGGATCTTTCTTCCATTCCCCCTCCACCTCCTCCCTCCTCCTCCTCCTTTCTCCTCCTCTTCCACCACCTCTTCCCTCCTTCACTCCCCCTCCACCTCCCCCTCTTCCCCTCCTCCTCCCTCCTCCCATAGGAAACCCTGAACACCAGTTGTCCCTCCATCCGCCCTCACCCCCTCACCTCCAACTACCTCGTCCACACCAACTATACCTACTCTCACAACCAGCTTGAGATTGAAGCTGAAAACCTCTTGAGCTTCAGACAACCGTTTCAGCAAGGGCAGTTCTGGTGTGTCATCTGCACTAGTTCCAGCTGCCTGTTCAACCTGTCAGCTTCAATCAATCCTGAGGGGACCCGGGTCACATGTGAGCAAAGGGAGTTCCGATATTCAGGAAGTGAAGCAATCGTGAACGCTTCTTTGAGAGTGGTTTGGAGTATAAACAATCGTAACCTTGACAACCCGGAGAACACAGGAGGTATGCTAGCTACAATGTTGTCTGTCAACAAAATATTGTTTACATCTTCGTTAGCCTCATTCACAGACTCTCTCACTCTGCTTCCCACTGCTTGTGGCTAACCCTCTCCCGATTTCCATACTGCAAGCAGTGTGTGAAGGCCTCGGAACATCTTCTCTTCTGTGTCCTTATGACTGGTTGTATGGTTTGTGTCAACTCACCCACTACACACACACACACACACACACACACACACACACACACACACACACACACACACACACACACACACACACACACATACACACACACACACACACACACACAAACACACACACACACACACACAAACACACACACACACACACAGTCACACTCTACAGCTGTCCTCGTATGGGTACAAACTGTGCTCAATGTATCTCGGTTCCCTCGGCTTACAACTGCAGCCACTGTGGTGCCACCTCCAGCTGTCTCCTCCAAGAGAGCTGTGTGGGGGGAGGGCTGAACAGTCCGAGTCAAGTGGGACAGTGTGGTATACCTGTCATTGAAGATGTGAGTGGTGTGAGGGGTGGGGTTGTGAGGGGGTGGGGCTGTGAGGGGATGAAGGGGTGAGGCTGAGGGGATGTAAGGGATGGTTCTGAGGCTGGGAGATTGTGGGTGATATAATTGAGGATATGAGTGGTGAGGGGGTGGAGGGTGAGGGGTGGGGCTGGATGAACTCAGGTGTGAGGGGCAACAAGTGAGGATGTGAGGATGATAACATCCTGGTACATGGTTACGTGTTCATGGTGTATCATAAAAATGTTGCTACTTTTCCACGATGCAAGGAAGTTGTATGTATTCCCACCCTCGCACTTATCCACAAACACAGTTCAATCCAAAGTCTGGCCCACAGCTTGGGGGGACAGTGGTCACAATCACTGGGTCGAACCTCGGAGCCGAGCGGAGTGATATCCAGTACGTCAGGATCGACGGGGTCAACTGCACCGTCATCGACTACCAACCAGGAGTCAGGTACACAGTGTTGATTCATTTGAGGACTTTCCGTGGCTGCTTACTTCGTGGCGTGTTGAAGACTAGACATCCTTCTCCCCTTTCTTGTGCACACACATTCCTCCTCCCCTCCCTCACACCCACACATCCTCCCCCCCCCCCCCCCCCCCCCCCCATCACCAGCATCAAGTGTAGGACTGAGGCAGAAATCAGACGTCTTGTCACTGATAACATCTCCATTAAGTTTGACTACCGTGGAAGTGCCACCATTTCACAGGAACAGTTCTCTTATCAGGTTACACTATATACTTATGTATGTATGTATGTATGCATGTATATATGTATGTATGTATGTATGTATGTATGTATGCATGTATGTATGTATGTATGTATGTATGTATGTATGGTGTATGTATGTATGGTGTATGTATATATGTATGGTGTATGTATGTATGTATTGTATGTGTGTATGTATGTATGTATGTATGTATGTATGTGTGTATGTATGTATGTATGTATGGTGTATGTATATATGTATGGTGTATGTATGTATGTATGTATGTATGTATGGTGTATGTATGTATGTATGGTGTATGTATGTATGTATGTATGGTGTATGTATGTATGTATGGTATATGTATGTATGTATGTATGTATGTATGGTGTATGTATGTATGTATGGTGTATGTATGTATGTATGTATGTATGCATGTATATATGTATGTATGTATGTATGGTGTATGTATGTGTGTATGCGTGTATGTATGTATGTATGTATGTACATGTATGTATGTATGTATATATGTATGTATGTATGTATGTATGTATGTATGTATGCATGCATGCATAGCCATCATGCACCCCTCCTCTCCCTCCAGATCCCTTCCATCAACGATCCTCCGGCTATGCCTAACAGGGGTCCACAGTCAGGTGGCACCAACATCACCATACGAGGGCGCTACCTGGGCATTGGTAGCTCTCACAATGTCACTGTGGCCAGCCACGAGTGCAGGATACACGAGATCATGTGAGACGATGAGCTTGACACGTCAAGATCAATGTAATTGTCACATATTAATTAATTGTTGTTATCACAGTCAAAACATTGGCAAAAGTTCCACTCTTTTTAGAACCTCCTTCATTACAGCAAACTCTCATCAGGAAACATTTCCACTGACAATGGTATACTACCTGATTTAACACATTCGGCAGCTCTCTATTCGCCAAGGTTGCTACTATATCTCATTATGGTGGCTGTTTTCCATTTTCCCATTGAAGATGATGCCATCACATGAAAGCTCTATTGATATTATCATGTTTCAAATCAAATCAGCTTATGGGATGCATTTCGGCTTAAGTATGCTTGCACTTCCTACATGTACACACACACACTCGCCACACACACTCACCACACACCACAGGCCAGACAGCATTATGTGTGAGACGTCACCTAATGGAGTGGTACTCAATAGTGTCATCACTGTCACCGTGGACAACTGGATGGGGAGCCGGGCTGGTTTTTCTTACGTCAATGACCCCACATTCACCAGCATCTCACCAAACACATCCTTCGTCAGGTGAACTATGTAGTGTGTCTATGTGTACATGATGGGATACATTGGCACATCTTACTAGTTACTGTGTCACTAGCCTCGTTACGTGTACCTGCTGCAAACCATGATCGAGCTCTGAGCTACAGTGCACACAACTTTATTGCTTGCGGATGTAATTAAGTTGTGTCTACCTCATGTCTATCCTTGTAGATCTAGAGAGCTTGGGAACACACATGCACTCACACACATATGCCTTACACACACTCACACACTCACACACACACACACACACACACACACACCCTCACACCCCCACACCCTCACAGTGGAGGCACCAACTACACCATAACAGGGACTGGTCTTGACTCGGTACAACAGCCACGCCTCCTGTTCTACATAGAGGGTGTGACAGGAGAGGGGAGAACAAGGAGACAGACTAACGGCCAAACTATGAACTACATCCAGTCAGAGGTCAGCATGGAACATGGATCTTGGAAATCCAATTTACATTAATCATACACCTTTGCTAAATACTCTACGGTATATATATCCTCCTCCCTCCTCCCCCCTCCCTCCTACTGTCTTCTTCATCTCCCAGCCCTGCACATTGGATACAAATAACCCCACTCGTATGCAGTGCCCCGCCCCCAGAATATCGTTCACCAATTCCTCCATGGGACGGGCATCTCTTGGTCTCCTCATGGACCGTGTGACGGACCTGCTGATGATCAATGCTACAGTAACCATCCTCCCAGATCCCTCCTTCTCAATGTTCACAGACGTACAGGAGTTCACACAAAATGAGAACATTGAACTCACTATTAAGGTAACATATCATGTCATGTGAGATCATGTGAGATCATGTGAGATCATGTGAGATCATGTGAGGTCATGTGAGATCATGTGAGATCATGTGAAGTCATGTAATGCCATGATGCACCATCAGTGTACTGACAACCTCTTTAAATTCCTTGACTAGGGGGAGCGGTTTGTGTTCTCAAGAGACCAAATCTCCATCAGAATCACACCCTGCCAAGAGACGTGTCTGTGCAATGTTCTTAACATCTCCCTCAGAGTAAGCTTAATGATGATGATGATGATGTGTCTGTGAACTTTGACCTTGTAGACATGTGATGGCCAACCTATATGCAAAAGTGCATGATAACGTCAGTTTTATAAAATGCCATCTTATGATACAACATTACCACTTGTTTCATCAAAACCATGCACACCCCAAGAACCTGCAGTGACAGTTTACTTGTGTATATCCACTGGCCTCGTACCTATAAGGCCACGCCTGTTCCTTGCAGTTTGTACTGCACACAATGGAACGCTGGCTGGAGGACTAGTAATGTATCACTACTCATGTGCACTCACACAACACACAGACTATGCAATGTCGAATTGCCAACCCTGCAAACCTGGAGACAGGAAGGCTACTAACCACCACTGTCCACCTTGGCAACCAAGTACAAACAGTCGGAAAAATCCGCATTAATGAGCCAATTAACCTCCTCGTCATCCTGATCCCGGTATTTGCCGGTGTGATAATCCTTATTGTTGCTATCTTCATCGTCGTGTTGGTGTTTGTGCAGAAATATCAGAAAACACGGCAGTTAACTCATTTTTCTGCAATGCAGAATTTGGGCCAGTGGTGGGTGAGCCCCATGTGTACTGTGTTTGATGTATGCATGGCATTTTATCACTTGTACATATGTCTTCAGTAGACAAATTCCTATTGGACCCATTATACTCACCCTACAACCATCTTCTAGTATCTATTTTTAGCCTCATTCCCACCTCCCACCACCTGATTTGTATGTTTGGAGATCCTGGAAACATGGCTGAATCTATTTCTATTTCCAATACAGTCCACCATTTGCAGAAGACATACCACTCTCAGTAAACACTGAAGGTAGGCAAGAGTGACCAAACACAGCTTTAGTATATTGTCCTAAGGTAGTTGCTTTGTAAGAGAATCCATCTTCTGTGTTATAGGAAGGGCTGCAGGATTTCAAGTCACAGATGAGTTTATTGCACAACTTCCTCAGCAGTTGATTGTTTCTAATAGCCACCTCCAACTCTTTGAAAGCATTGGAGAAGGTAAGTTACAACTACATGTAGTGCAAGCTGTGTTAGTTGGTATCAGTCATATTGACACTAGCTACATACCACATGTATATCCTTATTTCCAAACCCCAGCTTTCTGTCACTTTACTTGCTATGAATACAGAAAAGCAATGGAAAGCTGGGCAGGGCAAGGCTATATAGTATGCACTGTCTACTTTGTACAGGAGAGTTTGGAGTTGTCTACAGAGCAAAGCTGTTGAGAAAACAAGGAAGAAACAAACGAGGACTTGTCGCAGTGAAGACAATGCGAGGTATGTTTAGTAAGCCTTGTATGTTTGAGCTAGAGACAACCACTGATGTATGGTAGCAAGCCTTGTTTTTCCATGCACATCAAAGTGTAGTAAAGAAGAGAACCAATGTTACAGCTCTTGTTACTTGCATTACAGTGTCTGCTTACTCAACATGTTGTTAGTTTCCTGCAAAGTTTTGTGAAGTATGTTATCTTCCGTTCACTGTCATCAAACAAAGGTTTATGTGCCCTACTAGTCAGTAAATGTCCTTCCTCCCTTGCAATGCAGGCCTCTTCACCCCAAATGATGTTCAGAGCATGATGGATGAAGTGATTAAGATGCAGTCCTTCGACCACCCTCATGTGATGACCCTGATTGGAGTATGTCTGGACGCTGGCCCCGGGCTGGCCCTTGTGATGCCTTATATGGCAAATGGAAGTCTTCTAGCCTACCTCAAGAAAGAGAGGCCCAACCTAGACCTCTCAGATGATGCTGAGCTAGATGCAGTTAAGTGTAAATGAGTGCAATTTTATGTGATTGTTTAAGTTTCATATGCACTGATTGCTTTTAGATTTTTTCAGTGCGAAGGTTGCTGCTTCGGATGTGCCACCAGATAGCCCTGGGAATGGAGTATCTTGCTCAGCAGAAGTTTGTGCATCGCGACCTAGCTGCAAGAAACTGCATGTACGTTTTAGTCCTGGGTTAAGCAAGAAAACACAACTTACTTTACTCTTCTCATGCAGGCTGGACATCAGTGGAAACATCAAGGTGTCTGACTTTGGACTGGCAGAGGATGTGTATACCAGGGGATACTTTAAACTGAGCAAAGATGGCAGTGACAATGTCCGCCTGCCCTACAAGTGGATACCACCAGAAAGCTTCCAGGATGGAGTGTTCTCAGAGAAAAGTAATGTGGTAGGATACTGGAACTATACCCTACCCTGCAGATCAGTTAACAGTGATATGTATACGTCTTTCACTTTCACAGTGGGCTTTTGGTGTGACGTGTTGGGAGATATTCATGGCTGGCAAGATACCGTACCCTGCAGTAGACCCCATGTCACTTCTGAAGATGTTGGAAGGTGGACAGAGGCTTGAGAAACCACCAAATGCTGCTTGCAGTGCAGAAGTGTAAGTCTATCATAGACTGCAGGATACCAATACACTGTGAAGTGGTGACACAGCTTCTACCTATATACACAGGTACTCAATCATGCGGAGGTGTTGGCGAGCAGATCCAGCACAGAGACCCACATTCAGTGAGCTTGCTTCCATTCTGGACAGGTTTCTGCAGCTAGTTGCTGACTACACAGAGCTCACCATGACCTTACCTGCCAGTGAGCCTGACCCAGAGTACGAAGATGTTGAAATCACAGACCATGAAGGAGGTAGGATAACTTTGAGAATTAACTATGCATACTAATATCTTACAATGGTTTAAATCTTTTGACAGGAGCACCTCCTTCAGATGATATCTGCATGGAAAGAAACCCAGTGTATGGTGCAGGTGATGGTGTTGTCATGTTGGAGAACTCAGCATACAGTCTTTCCACTGATCTCCAGCCAGCTCTGGTCTCCCAGCCTCCTACTGCAGCCACTGATGAAGATGGACAACAGAAGAACCAGTCGATTGATAGTGTGACTTTATCATCTGTAATATCGCTCAGACAAAGTTAGTAGCTAATGTTTTGTACTGCTGTATGGATGTGGCTATTAGCAACCCTACTTGACTCTATAATCTAACAGCTGTTGATCATGCAATAGCATGGCTTTGACATACTTTTCTAGCAGTATATGTGTATTACTATTTTTGGTAGTATTGCTGTATATACATATGTGGCTATGTATTAGCAACTTTACTTATTTGTAGACTACAGACTTTTTTTATATTATTGTGGTCAGTGCATGTGTGTATAAAACCTGTTGTTCAGCTCATTTGATGAAGTGATGGTGTGCTCAACCAACAGAAAGCCAACAAACGTTTGCAAACTGATGACTGAGAAGAGAAGTGAATAATAATGTTGATCACATTATTATATTAATTGTTCACTTCTCTTCATTTAGTAGAACTGCAGCTGATGGTCAGGTATATAGCTATACCTGGCCAACAAGAGCAGGAGAGGTACCAGTCATCATTCAAATTACCCAATGTGTATTGGTCAGCAGATCCATACACATTGGGTAGGGCTCATTTCTCCTACTCTCAATTAATTTGCCTACTAAAGATTAATTTGTGTCATTTCGTCTACTCAGTAAAATTAGAAGTTAATATTACTCTTTGACACCCAATATCTTGGTACAGTTCCCAATATCAAAGGGTTTTTACCACAGAGGTATGTGAGACTAGCATGGCAGGCTGTATATGTCACCATTTTGTAGTATTGCTGTATGTTTGTGGCTATTAGCAACCCTACTGCGTACTGTAGACTACACAATGTTGTTTATTGCCATGGTCAGTGCATGTATATTAATAAACCTGCTATATTTGATTTCACTATTGCCCCCACTACTCCATCATCGTCAGGCACCCTCTCCAACCTCCTATACCCGGACATCATCTGCAGATTTTACTTAAACTGAAGATAGTTGATATGTTGGCAGGGTCGTAGACAAGTTTTTTAGTTTGGGGGTGCTAACTTTCACTACACATCATAAGCAGTTGTGTGCTGTGGCTATGTGCTATATCCTTCAAATACAAATGCCAAAAATTTGTGTGTGCTTCAGCACCCCCAAGCACCCACTTGTCTACGGCCTTGGTTGGTTGCATGGATTAATGCAACATGCAAAGTGGGTGATTTTGTATAAAATGTAGGCCTGCTTTTAGCAAAGAAACTAGTTTGTGGATGCCATCTTTCCTGGGCACAACCGTGCAAGAAGAGATACGACACTGTTCTTCTTATGTGAGAGGTATCCTTTGTTTGTACATTAGTGCATGTGACTTTGCTATGCGTACAATCAAACTCAATATCATACACGCTTCTTGCTGCTGTTGAGCTATTAAACCTTGAGTTTGAAAGATAATCTCATTAAGTTCAGATCCCTCCATAACATCATCACCCCATTGGACGTACTCTACAATATCATCAAGTCGTCCACCCCCCTCTCCCCTTAATGTACATTGACTCTTTTTTTTTTTTTCAATTTTAGGTTTTGGATTTGCAATGAACCACACCCCAAGATGCTCAGAGGTAGGTTGCTGTTGTTCATCAGGACTTCTTCCTTTAGTTGTCGGCTAGAATAACTTGTTGATTGCATAAGCATGTGTTAATTAACCGAGCAATGATGGCGGCGCTGCGTCGTTCTGATGTGGTCAAATGAATACCAGCAAATCAACTTCCGCTTTGGAATTGGCGATGTGAAAAGTTAGCAGTTTAGCACTCAGCCTTTGTTCTCTAGTGAAGTGCCTACAGCTGTCATCTGGCGTTTGTATATACATTGTGCATATTCATTACTTCAGTTTTCTTGTGGCGAGACTCTACACGTACACCAGTGGCAGAGCTGAGCGTAAGTCACTCCCAGCTAGCTAGATATAGACATGCATGAAATTATATGCATGTGGAAATTAAGATTGTTCTGCTGAAAACTTTTATACGCTTGATACAATGGGGCACGACTGTGTGACTGTGTAACTGTAATGTATAGACTGCAGTTGATTGTGCCGTTTGGCAATTTGCAGTCGTTTGGCACTGCCACCATTAGCGACTATATTTTATGAGGTGCAGTTGATGGTGCTGTTCATAGTACTATAAATTTGAATTGAAACAAACATTTCTTGCCGTTACTTCACAGAGCTCTATTACAGTGTAACTATATTTGTGGGTGCAGATGACTGCAACAATATACATGTATTGCTTTTTTCTTTTACAGAACTGTTTGCAACATTGACTGCAGATTGACCTTGGAATTGAAGCAAAATATCATCCTTTCCTCAACAGAACCATGGGTTTCTACAGATGGGCCTTGTCCCTCCTTGGTGTCCTATGCTGTCTGACTTTACACACTGTGTGTCAAACTGATGTAGCATTTTATCCTCCCTCCCCTGGAGAAGCATTTAGAAACATCATCCTTGGGGACTCCTATGTTCTCATTGGCTCTTCCAACTCACTGTATCGACTGAACCCAGTTTTCCTCTCACCTGAAGACAGCAGACAACTTGGGTCTGTGAATCGACTGTTAGTGACTGATACCGGAGGCACGTACAGTGGTAGTGTGTTGGCATGTGAAGAGCAGGTGTGTGCATTGACTCCAATCAGCAATCTTACTGATATCAGATGGCAAGTGTCAGATGGATTAGTGAGATCAGGAACAGAAAATGTGGTTGGAATTTTTGCTCCAGGAGCTAATGGTACATCATCACTGACCTTTGGCGAGCAACAAACACTGAACACTGGGTCTTCAATCAGGAAAGGGAACTTAATATACGTCAATATCCCAGGATCTTCTGTTTTCAACAGATTTGCCACACAAAGTGAAAATGATAGGTTTAGACCTCGAGAATTTTTAGCAGCATTTACTGATCAGAATTTTATGTATTTTATTGTTCGGATCGAAATTGTTGAGGTGGAGCAGATGAGGGTGGTGAGATTCTGCAAAGATGATCCAGGGGATTTGTCTCAGTTTATGCCTCAATTTGTGTCCCACTTTGAACTCGTGGGTGAATGTTCAGGCTTGTCATCCAGTACCACTAACATCCCTACAGCAGCCACTTATGTTGGAGCAAACTCTACCTTTGGTACTGCAACCCTCCTTGTCACCTTCATGGGTGATGGTGAGACTACCCAGCGGATGTGTGCATATAACATCAGTACTATTAATGATCTGATGACACAAAAGTTCCGTAGTTGTCTTGATGGAGATGGTCGGAGAGGATTTGCAAGGGAGGTGCAAGAAGATTGCCCAATGGGGCTAACAGAATCACAGAAACAAAGTGTAGTAAGTATCAATATATATTTATAGAGTTTCTTCCAGTGGAACATACACAGTTTTAGCTTCATCATTGAATGAGTAGCTACAGGTAGTTTGTGAACATTTCCAGCCTAGCCATTTCACATAATTATAGTACTAGCCCGTATACTGACAGTTATTTCACTGATCAATTGCTTCACTTTCCTTGACAGAACCAGTGCAGTTTGCCAGGCCCACTCCGTCCTGGACAGGAGGTGGCAAACCCTCTTATGAGAGAGGCCTTGATGGAACAGTCTCTTCCATCTGGGGAGCACTTCACCTCCATAGCTCACACCACACTGGACAACTCTAATTTTCTGTTTGCTGGTACCAATGGAGGAAAGTTGTACCAAGTAAGATGAAGTTTAATGTTTGGTATAAAAAGCAATTCAAAGAAATATGTTGTGAATTAGAAGGCCAACTGTAAGCACTCTAAACTCTCAGGTCACAGTAGGTTGTGAAAGTGTCTTGGGTCTGGAATTGCAGTTTTGCTTTCAGAATCCTAAAACTCCCTGGAAATTGTAGCACACACTCTTTACTAACACTAAAACACTCAAACCAACCACCAACCACGGTGGGGAATTGATGGGCATAGTGTGCTACTCAGTACAAATAAAGTTCCTTTGAAAAAAAAAATTCATTTAAGAAGGAAGGCTTGTTGTAGCTAGACAGTGATGTAGAAAAGTTGTTCACTTTTACTGTCACCCAGGATTATAGCGTTTGTTTGCAAATCCTTTGGAGGTAGTAGATCAAGGCCATCTCAAGTTTGTAGCCGGAGTATTGAGTTCAATCAGTGTCTAAAAAATGCTTGTTAGCCCCCAGGGCACCTATTCATCATCTTTTCACACCCAAACTGCTTCACTCCGATGCAGCACATTAATTTAATAACTGCCAACTTGACCACACGCATCCAAGGAATGTACACTGCGATGAAATAAACGTTAGGGTCATTAACCATTAGCGTCATTAACCAAGATTAACTGTGTGACTTGGGAAAGCACTTCAGAAATGCATTATTGAAAACTGACACTACAAAATTGGATACTTTCAGAAGTGAATCATGTGAAATGAAGGTCTAATGCTGTGAAGAATTTGACACAAAGGGAAGAATCTTGGCTCCTAGATGCCCTGAACCATTACATAACACTCACAAAATACCAAGCACTAAACTTTTTGCACCGTGAGATCTGACCACAGCTGTTTTAAATCAAATATAACCAGTTACCTGTTAAGAATGTTGCTCATATCTCCCTTCTATAGTGTTGTTGCCTAGGTGACAAGTTATATTAAAGCGATCTCTTATATCCTTGTGGGGTAGTCTTGCACGTTGGTGTTGGTGCCAGGGTCTGGGGGGTATATAACTACTTCTAGTCTTGTCCTCAGACCTCATCATATACATGTATCACTTCCAGTATAACACGATACTGAAAGTGATCTATGCTGGAGTTGGTTTTGGGTCTGGGACCGAGACTAAACTACTTCTGCACTGTTTCAGTCTGTGTTCTGTCATAATCTTAAGTCATCAACCAGACCTGAACTGCTTGTCAGTATACAGTAGAACTTCCATGATGTTGGGAGCGTGTTGAGAGTTTGACGTAGCTGACTGTTTTGTACATTCAGAAGACCTTTTTGAGTGTTGACATACCAAGCTGCCCCGCAACACCATACATAATGTCCACAAGCAATAGCACATAAGAATGGGTGGCTTGAGTAAGAACGTGTAACTGCAATAGAAGCCCATAGTCTGGTCAAAATTATTGAACTGTACTAAAAAGTAGTAACACGTACTGTGCAGCTGTGCATAGACATAAGCCATTGTTGCTAAGCACGTGACCGGGTGTTCTGTTTTAGTATTGGTGGTAAATTCCGACCAGTTTTAAATTTTACGGAGTTACATGCTTTTTTAAAAATTTTTTAATTTTTTAATTTTTTTATGATAATAAATTTGATGCATTAGCACAGGTCAATAGAAATAGCTATATATATATGAGCTAGTGTCAATCTAAAGACCTTACAACAAAACTGAACACCAACACAATAACAAGACGTAAGCTACGAATACAACTAGTTATGTAGGGCATGTTTAAAGGACAACAGAGAGTTCTTGCTGGCAACATCAAAGTGTAGGGAGTTCCAGGCCTCGATAGATGATGGAAAAAAAGAATATTTGAAGTGGTCAGTTCTGGCATGTAGAGGGGAGAGTTGTAGAGAGTTCTGGAGTCGGTTAGGATAGGGTGATAAGTGGGGAATCATGATATGCAACCTTTTACTCCAGCCGCCGTTCTTATGCGCTCTTGCCACAAGCAATAGCACTGTTGTTGAGACAAAACCATGACAGCAAGCCGTCTCTCCAACGTTTCCTGTGTTATGAAGGTTTGTCATGTGTTTTGAAATACTGGAGTGTCTGTACATGAGAGAATTTGGGTTTTGACAGAGCTAATTGGTCTGGGAATACACCTGCCATGAATGTGCCCTACCACTGTAGAATGAACCATGGGCTAAAAATGTGCGGTCACAACTCAACTTGTACTCTGACAGTAACAATAATCTGTTATGCTACTTGGCCAAGAAATGCAAACCCAAGATTCCTTGCATAGTAGAGCTAGAGTATTTGCCAGGGCTAATGTACACATACTATAGTACTATACTGTACTAAAAATATGTATGTACATACCAATCACCAGGCCTTGTGTACGCATACTATACTACACTGCACACAGGTTATATGCTGACAATAGGTTGCTGTTACTGCAGAGATTGCAAGGACATGTACCAGTGAATTTAGGATATTATTAGCGTATGAAATAAATGACACATACTTGCTACCTTAGAAGCTGTGCACTTTCATAAGCAAAGGGATCATCTGCAATGGCGTAATTATTACCACTTAGAACTCTTGCCTCACGTTGGAGTTTAGATGTTTTGAGGCGAAAATAGAGGAAAGTGAAAAGGCCGGCAGTCGCTGGGATTCGAACTCAGGCTTGTGCAGCCAGTGTTCTGCTTTTAGCTGACAGTATATTCAGTCGAAATTCATAGTTTTTACAGATGCACTTGAACTGCACTGATTGCTATGATACGCAGGTCATCCGGGCTACAGTGGGTTTTAGTTGTTTTCGAATTTTCCCCACCATACAGAATTCCATGGGGCTTCAAGAAAACTATGTTGTCGTAAGGTAGAACCCACACAAAGTTCTGATGTAGTTATTGAATCTCAACGTCGTGTAGTTTGTGCGAGTCCTCCCTCACCAAACACAGTTTCCGTGAAACCCCACACAATACAGAAAATTTTGAATGCAACTGAAATCCGCTGTGTCCGAGGAAGTCAAGCCTTCATGTACAACGTATGTAGCCTCGCCCTTTTCGTCGGAAACGAGGCTACAACAAACGTGTGACAGCAAAGTTTTCAAACTTTTAAAACCTACAGCGTTGTTAGATATGCTGTAAGACGTATCAAATAGTTTACACTAAACAAAACACCCACATTCCCTTCATTGTGCTTGTTTGATTGGTAGCTGGCTGTTATGGGCTAATGTGTGGTTGTGTACTACAAATAGGAAGTGTGTAGTGTTTACGAGGGGAGTTGGAACAGACACAACGTGACATAACTTCTCACAACTGCTTTCAAACAGCCACTAGTCCAGCATGGCTGCTCACTCGGTAGTCTAGTATGAATACTAGTTGCACGCTCCCTCTCGGTGATTATGTCCTCTCAGATTTCCTTCCCCAGTATTTGGTTACACCCATGAGCAGTTTAAACATTAATCATATTCATTGCACACTTGTAAATTAATTGAGCTTGTCAACAGCTAAAGTGAGAAAAACCAGTGATGGCAAGGTTTACTATTGCCATAGCAACAGGATTTTCATACCTCATTTGTGAGTCACTAGGTAGGGGTATTTGACTATTAGCCCTAAATAGCGCTAGCACGAGGCAAAGAAAATTTGAAAATAGCTGAAATACTCTAATTAGTTATGTAACATGCACATGTGTACATGTGTCGCTCAACTACTTACCACTACATAGTGAATCATGATAACAAAACACAACTAAAGCGAAACTTAAACCAAACTTCTTTACATGAGCGATGCCCTAAATAGCACGAGGCGGTGAAAATTTTGAAAATAGCTGAAATACTCTATGGATTAGCTGTCCTAGTTGTTATGTAAAACACACACGTGTTGTTTACACACACTACTTACCACTACGTAGTGGAATCATGATAACGAAACGAAACTTGAACCAAGCTTCTTTACAGGTGAACCACTTTCTTGTAACTGTAGGCCACACACCTGACATACTACCCTTATTTGGTAGTAGTGCGTGGTTGCGGTAAGTTATCGCACGTGAACACATGGGGAGTGTTTGGTCAGTGTTAAAAGCTCACATAAAGTGATTCCATGTACCATTTGTGGGCATTCCTTATTTGGTAGTAGTGCATGGTTGCATGGCTTAATTGTGGTAAGTAATCACACGTGAAACAATGACAATTCTACCTTACAAGTCTAAACCATGGGTTGAGGGGAGAGGGGTGTCCAGTGGTTCTTTGTTCTTGCCAACTTTTCCTCCACCACTATGCTAACCACACAATGACATCCTGTCACATGGTGTGCATGAGTACGGCTACTGTGGACAGCTGCCAGTAATGAGAACTAATGTTTTTGTTAGCCGGGTCGTTATGGTGAAAAACTCACCATTTGTTGCCATCTGTGTTTCCATCTGTGTTCTGTGTTTCACCGCCTTCTGTTGCTAATGTCACACTGTTTGTGTAAACACATACTAGCTTACTTCCTGTATACAAACTAACCTTGTTTGCACTTCCTCCCTCCCTCCCTCCCTCCCTCCCTCCCTCCCTCCCTCCCTCCCTCCCTCCCTCCCTCCCTCCCTCCCTCCCTCCCTCCCTCCCTCCCTCCCTCCCTCCCTCCCTCCCTCCCTCCCAGTACCACATTGTCAACTCCACATACTCTACAATGGTGAGAACAATCAACCTCAATCTTGCTGTTAACCTCTCTTCTACCAACGATAAAAACGTCACTCAACTTCGAGCCTCCAGCAACGGAGAACACATCTACGTTCTTACACCCAAGAAGGTACTACGTCAATTAGCATACCAAAATGGTGTGTGTGTGAATTAACAATTGATAGGTTGTCTCAATTATGGGATACACGGTAGAGTAGAGATACTACCCTGATAGCTCTCCATCCGTACTAGTCTTGTTCCCGGCCCAGTTTTTCAGCCAGACTTGGGACATGCTCATATGTTGTATACCCACAGCCTCATACTCAGGTCACAGGGGGTGGAGGGAAAAGTGTATACACACACATGTACCGGTATACCCATGGCAGCGGAGTGGGATATCACACATTTTTGTAACTATAGCTACAACAGGTACTATATATATATATAACTACAGCTTGTTGGCTATTAATTGCCATAGCAACTGGTTGTTTTTTCCTCTAAGCCATGTGTGGGCACTGGGAACTCTTAAGCTAGCAGAACAATGGCTACAAAATAATGTTATGTTGTAATGAAATTGTCTTTTGAATGTCCTCATACATGCACTTGAGTGGGAAGCTTAGCCTAACATTATTACGTTAATCGTACGTTATGTTTATAGGCAGATTGTCTACTTGAGTGGGAAGCTTGGCTCTAGAAGAACGTTACCATGAATTAAACTTGCCCACAAAAATTATACCCACCCCTGTCGAGAAAGATAGTTGCATGGCGTCCAGATTTGTGACCTCCTAAATTTGGCTGCGACTTCATGACAACATGCATTGTTAAACTACTGGTTACTTCCAGTGGCTTCTCAGTTGGCTTCTGCATAAATGAAGAGAAGGTTATCTGTTACCAACTTGAGCTCGGAAAATAACTTGCCAGCATTTCGACTGAATGCTCCAGTCGTCATCGCCCTGGTTACTCTGTGATTTTGGCGAAACTAGCATCACCAAATCCTCCAATTTTAGGGCCACAAAACCCAGTTTCAAACTGACCTTATGAAAGTGACAGTGGCACACGTACCACCCCTTGAAAGCCCTCTGCTGTGTTCGGCATAGGTCAATCAGCCAACTATAATAGGTCTTCCCAGGACATGTTAATTTCATTTGGCAGGCGGTCTACCTTGTTAGTGACCCACTGGTGCACATATTTAGTCTTTGTGGAGTCCTTTCACTGAAGCTTCTTGTACCCCAGCAGCCAGTACACATGTTATTGTGGCATATATTGTAAGGCTTCTCCAGCAGCTGTGTATCACCCAGACAATGAGCTCTATTTCTGCTTCTAAAGTAGGCCCCATTCCCAGACTGGCTTCTCCCAGTTCCAGTACCAAATTACCACTTAATTATTAATACTAGAAAATGCCATTTTTTTTAGGTCGTTCACATGGCAGAAGTCATTCATTCAAATCTGACCAATCAAAATTGCTAAAATCTGGCCTCCCTGATTAACCTCAAAACTTAATATTACATGCTTGGACAACCAGCCAACCTGAATTTCACAGTATATCTATCACAGCTAATGCCACACACGTCTGTCAATTTGGCATACCCCATGGACCAGCCCTACCTCCTACAGACAAGTCACAGGCTGTTACTTTAATGAAGCTGCCAGGTCGCTATGACACCAGGGCCTGGGAACAAGTCATTCTTCAGCCTAGCTAGCTGCCATGCCCCATTGACCAGCTATACATCTTACAGACAAGTCACAGGTTGTCACCTTAATGAAGCTGCCAGGTAACTATGGCGCCAGCCTTGCTCAGGGCAGCTGCAGCCTATAGCTAGCTGCATAGTGTTCAAAAACAAAGTTCATACGCTACATGCATTTCAAAATGTGCCCAACATGAACAATTTTGAACAGCATCTAAGCCTGCCCTTCTTGCAGGGAATGTGATTCATTGGTGGTTCATGCACTACTTGTCGTCTCAAATCCAGGCTTTCTGTTCCGGCTCCAAAACTCGAACAGAAAACCTGGGTTTGAGGCTGGCATATTGGTGCACTTCTGATCAACTAAAAATGGAATATATTGCTCAAAATAATAGATTTATGACGGTTGGAGGGGTGTGCCTTAATGAAGTTCAAGATGGCCTCAGTATACCAACTTATAGATCCTTTGTGGCTTTTTGAGACGCCAGCACCGGCTATGGCACCCACTTAACCAGGAAATCAGACACCAAGGAAACCCTGATCACAGTCAGTGCGACACCTGTAGAATTTCAATTTGGGTGGGAAGTATCTTTCATCACCATGGCAACCAACCACAAATTAAGGTGTTGCACTTGCCTCTCAAGTGTTTGGTGTCCTAGCAAGGGTTTCCTAAGATACACTCTGGTACGAGGGAAGGTTTTAGTGGTCTGCCTGGGCGGATGAAGACCCATGGAGTGTTTATCACATCTGTGTATTATGGACCTATTAACCTAATTACCCAGCTCTCAAAGGGTGTGTGTGTGTATATATACTACTACCCAGAGGTAGTCTCGTGCCCAGACCCCACCCGCGAGGAGAGGGTCAGGTGACGTTCGACCAATCCCTTAGACTTCATTAAGGTTGACTACTTTCTGGAGAGAAATTTCCCTCCACCAATCACATTGCAGAAAACACAATCTGTAGTGCAACACCAGAAATCCTTGGCTACTTCAGCCCGATGACACAGCAACTTTTTTGCTGCGTAAATTAGTTATCAGTTCTCAACTATGCATACAGCAACCTATGAAATTTTAATAAAGCCCCAAATGTCACCAGACCCTCTCCTCGCAGGTGGGGTCTGGGGCGGGCCGGGACCCACTCACTCTGGGCATGAGACTACCCAAAGGAGGCACAACAGCATCATGTGATCCTAGAGCGTCCCTCCCCCTTCAGCACAAACTGCCCTAGTAAAATCGTGAACCTGTTTGAGTGCTTTTAGAGTGAGCTACCATTGTGATTCTCTAAGGAAAGAGAGTACGTCGACCGACAAGTTGATCGACTGCCTTGGCTCCTGGTTAACCCCTCACTTAGTGGGTGTCCCTGTACTGTGCATACTTTTGTATTCAAGCTTAATGTGAACTTTGCACTTTTAGAAGTACAGTTTATAAACAGCTGAAAAGCAGCAGCAGTCATCGACCACAAGAATGGCACCACTGCAGCCCTCAAAGAAAAGTAGCTCGCCCCTAGAAGCATGTTAGACATACCCTCTAGCCAAGAAACGTTTGTGCACAATAGAAAGTGAAATTAACCAGAGCCGCACGACATTTGTATCTTAGATACACTAAATATGTTGTGAAGTCAAAATCGTAAATATCTGAGTACGAACGCATCTTGTGTGTGATGCGAAATATTTTCCAAGTTTAGTAAAATACGATGACAGAAATGTGTGTGTGCATGACGATGCATTTTCACTCAGGTTGGGTGGTATAAACTAATTTAGGGACAATTTCATTTAATAGGTTTCACAAACGAGTGATCTACCGGTATCCATTTCATTATTGTGGGTTGTTGACATGTGAGAAATTAGCGGAGGAAATTGCATCATTCTGGGTGGTAAACACGTCGTGTGTGGTATAGCTTCTTTTGTAGAACGCTGTGCATCTCAGCACAACGGAATATTGAAGCCATCCCTTTGCCTCAGACGTGCACTGACCATTGTACAATCTGTACGCATGCTGATGAACTAAATACCAGGATGGAGTAATTAATTGATTTTCAAATTGATACTTACCGAGTTGAGTTTCAAATTTCCACAAGCATTACCTATAATATCCATGTATACATACATAAATAAGATAGAACCTAGCAATTTTTTTGTGTGCTTTTCCACAAATTTTGCAATTTTTGTATCCCCGAAAAAATATATTCAAAGTGCAATTGAAAACCTTAAAAAACATTCAAATCCATTCAATTCATTTCTTCCATGGAAGAGTTTACAGCAGAGTTAAAGCCGATCGTCAAAAATTCACAAAACTGCCCCTGAGAAATATTTCCACTATCGAACACACTGTGTACGCACTTTCAGTCCTCCCCCGTTGTTTGTATGTAAACTCCAATCAGCTCTGACTTGGAGTAAAACTGCCCAGCATGCTGACACTGTAGCAAGGTATCGGATGACTGTGGTACCACAGGAAGTTTGTAATCACTCCCACGTACACAGAGGCCAGTAAAGGCCAGCCTGGTATGCGTCTTTGTGTCAACAGAAGACCCTGCCTGGCACCCCCGGCAGCTTCTCAGGGAAAGCCAAACATAACTGGCCACTTAGTACAGTGTTTAACACCACCACAGTGAAACCCACCAATGGCGGACACCTCACCACTGCTGCTAATAGTCTTGAAACTGACATTTAGTGGTCAGTAATGTCCTGATTCTAAGGCTTGGCAGAGCAGCCTCGTTCCCAGGCCTTCCCCTCGTCAAGATTGTGATCAAACTGGACAATGGGAGTGCTTGGGACCAAGATTATGGCTGAAGTAGATTAGCACCACCCACTAGGTAGCCGTCCCTCTAGTCTATCAAGCCAGACCATCTCTCACCCTCCAGAAAAGTGAGAGAGGGTCTAGCAGATGTTATTAGTTCACAGTTTGTTTAATCTGCAACCTTAAAACTGCACCAGTATTAGTCTTACATACTGAAGCCAAGGTGTTGCTACTGTCTCAAAATGGAACAGTAGGATCTGATTGGTCAGCATCTCATGCATACTAATAACATCTGCTACCCTCTCTCACTTTTCTGGAGGGTGAGAGATGGTCTGGCTTGATAGACTAGCATCCCGTTCCCTTCCCACCATGCATCCAGTTTAGTTAACTGAACATACATGTATCCCAAATGGTTACTATAGATACAGTTGCTATAGATATTGACTACCAGTATATTAAGGTTACGGGATACAGTTAGCTCATTAATATTCATGAGAAAATATTACCTTCCTTTTTTCCGTCCAGGAACCAGTTACAGCACGCAATAGAAGCAACATATAACAGTACTATGAGTACCTTTTAACCAGTATAGTATTAATTCTTATGTACAGCGTACTAAGGCGAGCGGCGATGACAAAGTTCGTGACTTTTGGCGTCAGATTTTGTCTTCAGAGAGGATTGCAGGTACAACTTTTCAACACCTACGGGTAATACTCAACTTACTTGAGGGCGGCTCGGAGCAACTTCGTCGCTGTGTGCCAGGGGAAGCGAGTGACACGCGTTTCTATCCAAAACCCCAGTGGTTTTCGACCGACCAAGCGACTAAATCTAGGCGTATATCAAAAACGGTAAGTCGTCTCGGCGAAAACTCTTCGAGTCGCCCTGTGCCTGTCTTCGTAGAATTCAGATACAGTGTAATATACGGTAAGATGTTCTTCCAACAGGAAATAACTGACGCCGAAGTCAGTACTTCGTACGCGGACTATTAACCGCAGGCACCGCTATCAAATTGCCTGCTCCGCCCACCCAACCAGCACAGCTGTTACAGGCTAATGCAACTTTTTTAGCGGTAAAGTTAAACACATGCATGCCTGGATCCTGCACGAAGAAAAGGAAGGTAATATTTTTTCATGAATATTAATGAGCAAACTGTATCCCGTAACCTTAAGACATTGTTTAAAATGAGTTACACCACACCTAATTTATACATCCCAAGTGCCCACTACACACACCCACAGTTGCTAAAACCTGTATAGACCCTGTTTCTATGGTAACTAACACAACATACATGTATATTCATGGCCTTCGTAACAAAGTGTTAAATTGAAAGCATTTCCTAAAGGGTCATGTGAGCTAAGCTTTCTGGCAGCGTTGGTTGTGTTCGCGGGTTCTGAGTTTATATTATTATTGTTTGTTTTATCAGTTGCAAACTTTATTTCTCGGAGCATGGTGAGCAAGTAACCTAATTATGTGCAGTCATCAGTATACAGGTGAGCTTTAATGATATTCATGGTTGTAACACATACATAGCCAGCTGTGTGTTACTTAGCCTCGTTCCAGCAACTATTAAAGTACTAGCTTTGAGGGACAAAACCGCAGAAACGTTTCCGGAAACAAAACCCACCCCGACCCTGTTACCCTACCCTACCCCGCAGAAACAATTAAACCAATTAAGGGGTCGTGGTATTCTACGTTCCAGGCCTTTTAGTGCTATTGGGATTTCCCTGGGTCATCCCAGGGAAAACATACAAAAAAATTATTGTAGTAGTGTTTTCATGTAAGCAATTGTTTTGCAAATTAGTCTACTTTTGCAAATTGCCTTTTGCTCCAAATTGAATGTGCCTGGAGGACGTATATGTCAAAAGAATAAATATTATAAATACCATCTGTAATTAAATCAAATGAAATGAGCGGGAAAATTAATAGTGAATAATTTAAGAAATTGTGTTTTCATGTAGCAAACATTTGGTGAATTAGTCTACTTTTGCAAACTGACTTTATATCATTTTAATATCGTTCTCTTGAGGTATATGCATCTTCTAGACACATTCTATTTTTGTAAATCAAATAAAATGAGCAAGACAAAACTAATATTAAGAACATGTACAAATGATTGTAACCAATATTAATTTATTAATATTACGACTATTTATTATTATATAAATTTATTATTATATTAATTACGACTATTTATAATTACGACTATTTATTATTATATTAATTACAACTATTTAGTGAGAATGCTGGCACAGTGATTGAACGATTTTTGTGAGACATGTCTTTGTGTCTCATGCTCACCAGATCGTGAGCTAAGCTTCTGACAATGTTGTCGTGTTTGTGTCTCATGCTCACCAGATCGTGAGCTAAGCTTCTGACAATGTTGTCGTGTTTGTGGTTCTTGTGTTTGTTTTACAAATCTATTTTATCAGTGGCAGATTTTATTTAATCAATTTAGTCACAATAGTACCTCATACTTTAGTACCTATCAGAGTATAATCTAACGCAATGTAATGTAATTTATAAAATACAAATAATGGTGGCGGTGTAATGATATTCATGAGTTGAAGTACCAGCTGCTTGCGTGAAGTGGCTCGTAAGTACCTTCAGGCAATTGTGGTGAACGAGTGGTCAGTATTGTGTGTGTAGTGAGTAGAAGTGGAGATAGGACCATCTGTTGCAACAGCGCCCACTGATTTGAGATAAATTATATTTTAGACAAAACTGTTACTCTATATACCAGCTCTATTTCACTCTTAGCTACCTTAGCTCCACCTTACCTCTTCCAACTCTACACTATAGCAGTGGCCTGGGGACATGCTGTTCTTCCAACCTGTTTCATATAGTCTTGAGTTTACAGGTTGCAATTGAATTTGGTATGACATCAAGCAGGGTGTTGGAAATAGTGCTTGGATGGCTAATGTATTGTACACTATATTCCTCAGATTAGTTGTTAGAACAACGCTACATATGTATATATACCTACAGAAAAATATCGAAAAAATTTATAATTACGCTTAAATAGATATCACTATGGCTACACAATATGACAAGTGAAGAATAACAATTTGGCAAACAGCTACAGATTTGTGGAAATCTGTCTTCTCCCATAAACTAAACATGCTTTACAGTTATGGTAGGTGGTTGGCTGGCTATACCGGCCCTCCCCTCAGCGCTGAAGCCAAGCTAAGTTGGTGGTTGGCTGAGTCAGACTCCAAACTCCCCCATGTGGGTAGCCTATCTGGCTAAGGGTCAACCCCAAGAAACCACTTCTAGGCTCTGAACAGCCGATAATAATCAGGTGCTCTCAGTGAAAGGTTATTTCACAAATATAGCTACAAATTTGTGGAAATATTTTATATATTTGGTGCATGTAGATCCCAAGACTCCCCCACACGCAAGTAGCCCAGCTGTCAGCTAGGCCAAAGGTCGACCACAACAAATCACTTCTAAACTCTGAAGGTGTAACTACCAATTGATGATAACTATGTAGTACATCATCTCTCCTAAGACAGGAAATGACCTTGCAAGTTCCTCATGTCACCAAAGAGAGTGCAGCTGTTATTCATACCAGCCGTACAAGTTTAGGCTGCGACTGTTTTGCATACCATATGAAAGTTGGAAGTCACTAGCAGTCGATGATAAATGATTCATGTTTCAGGAATTAAGTGCATGTCTCATTCCCAGGCCCCCACCCTGTCTCATTCCCAGGCCCCCACCCACTTCACTTGAAGGTGTATAGAGTAACAGTTTTGTCTAAAATATAAATTATCTCAGTGAGTGTCAGTCCAGGGGTGTCCTTAATCTGAAACTATGTTGACTATCCTCATTCCCAGAACACACAAGATCTGGGAATGAGACTAATACCTGTACTATATAGGCTCTTGCAAGGGGTAGTCACTTCTATGTCGCCTGTTGAAACATTTGCGACCGCGATCAAGTTTTTTGATCGGCAAAAAGTGTGCTTGATTACTTGATCGTTCCCTTCTGAGGCTCTTGATCGCTTGATTTTCAAGGGCCGATGGGATTTTTAGCAATTCGGAGGTCACCTTGTTCCATTGATTGGCTTTCAAAAAGGGCTTTCATTGCTTGATTCAATTTTGATCCTGGTCGCAAACGCTTCTACACGGGACATATAAGTGACTACCACTGTTGCACTATGTTTATAGTACACTATTGTACAGGTGGACAATAGCCTGGGGATATGGTATGCATTGTGGCCTATCGATCTCACAGACAGAGTATTAGATTATCATGCATGGAAATTACTGTAGTATGCAGAGAATTTACTATAGTTTACTATATATTGTGAGTAAGAGCGTGGGTCAGTGTGAGTAGCTACTAGATCGGGAAAGTTTGGCTATAGAAATTTTCAAGTTTTATTATTGTTGCTAGAGCACACCAACGAAAATTGAATGTGCTGAACGTACCACATAGAGCTAGAGTATATAGAGGTATACAGATGCATGGTTTACTGCAGTATACAGATGGTTTACTGTAGTATACAGATGATTTACTGTAGTATACAGATGATTTACTGTAGTATACAGATGGTTTACTGCAGTATACAGATGGTTTACTGCAGTATACAGATGGTTTACTGTAGTATACAGATGGTTTACTGTAGTATACAGATGGTTTACTGCAGTATACAGATGGTTTACTGTAGTATACAGATGGTTTACTGTAGTATACAGATGGTTTACTGCAGTATACAGATGGTTTACTGCAGTATACAGATGGTTTACTGTAGTATACAGATGGTTTACTGTAGTATACAGATGGTTTACTGCAGTATACAGATGGTTTACTGTAGTATACAGATGGTTTACTGCAGTATACAGATGGTTTACTGTAGTATACAGATGGTTTACTGCAGTATACAGATGGTTTACTGTAGTATACAGATGGTTTACTGCAGTATACAGATGGTTTACTGTAGTATACAGATGGTTTACTGCAGTATACAGATGGTTTACTGCAGTATACAGATGGTTTACTGCAGTATACAGATGGTTTACTGTAGTATACAGATGGTTTACTGCAGTATACAGATGGTTTACTGTAGTATACAGATGGTTTACAGATGGTTTACTGTAGTATACAGATGGTTTACTGTAGTATACAGATGGTTTACTGTAGTATACTATATCTTGTGTATATCTAGTGGGAGAGAGGGCCTTGGGAGCGAGCGTAAAGATGGGAGAATCCTCCATTGTTGTCAAACAAGACGTTTTGGCGGTCAAAATGATTGCCATCCAAGTTGTGGGTTTTCATTGTTGACAGCGGTCCCTTTGTAGCTGAGATTCAATGTGGGATATATTGTGATTCAGTTGTTTTGGTAACATGTGCTATTAGTCTTGGCACTGTAGCGGAGTAGCAACGCTGGAATGCTGACTTGTAATCCGAGCCGTAACCATGGTGGAAATACCACCAAAACATAGTGACGAGTGGTAGCACACCCACATGCCCTATCGCACTTGTATCCCAAAAATTCCCTGCAAAATTGTATTGAAGCAACTATTGTATGTGGACATGCATTAGCCTCATTCCCAGGTTGAGCCCGGTGAGCCTGGGAATGAGACTAGACATGCATGGTTGTATGGCAAAGTACAGATACCTACTGATTGAGTCACGCATAATTGATTAGCCTCATTCCCAGGCTGTAGGGGAGAGCCTGGGAATGAGGCTAAACTTAACCCCTTTCTCCCACTTCTGTACTTCTTGCCAAACAGTATCAATTTTTCCTGCGGCTAATGAAGTCGATGTAAGCTTTGGAGAGAGAGAGAAAGAAAAATCACAGGGATCCAGCTGGGAATTGATTTTTTTCTCTCTCTCCAAAGCTTACATGTACATCAATTTTGTTCCTGCCTACAGGGAACTTCATGGCTAATGAAGATCTTGTTCTCAATTACTTAACTGTAATTAATATCTTGCAATCTACTAACCACTAGAGTTTCAGAATTATGGAATCTTGCTCCCAGTGAGCTGTACTGAAAGTGATTCCATGCTGGGGTTGGTTTGGGGTCTGGGATTGAATCACTTTCTGAATGAGAGGAGCATCTTACAACTCTGATATCAGAATTCTTCAAACGCCAGCTGACTGTCACCTTAACACTCCCCCAAACCTTAACAATATAATTAATCTTTGTAATGTGAGTTTGGTATGATAATGAAGGTGAACTAACGCTGCCGTGTGCCAGGCCAGGAGGTATCAAATGCAGCTATTCTCCATGGATGTACAAGTGTTTGCTAAACACAAGTAACAAAATAACTCAAGTATGTGCACTCTGTTTTGACAACATGCATATGCATTTACCTTCGATCCTTCCTCTCTCCTCTCTTCTTTCACTCCCTCCTTCAATTCCTCCTTCAATTTATCTTTCCTCCTCCCTCCCCTTCTCCTCTTTCCCCCTCCCTCCCTCCCTCCCTCCCTCCCTCCCTCCCTCCCTCCCTCCCTCCCTCCCTCCCTCCCTCCCTCCCTCCCTCCCTCCCTCCCTCCCTCCCTCCCTCCCTCCCTCCCTCCTCCCCACCTCCCTCACAGCTGATCAAGCATGAGGTGGACATGTGTGAAAATCTCACAACCTGTGAGGAATGCATCGGCCCTGACTCCACTGACCCCATCTGTGGATGGTGCACTCTGCGACGAAGGTAAGGGGGGAAGATCAGGGTCGGAGGGAGGTGGAGGGTGGGAGGTAAGGGGTATCGGATGGAGTTTGGTATGTGGAATGGAATCAAACACAACCATACTTACTGTATAGGCAGATACTCGGTGTACCCCTGTCCTGCAAGCTACAAATTCTTCATCCTTCCTCTCCACAGGTGTACTCGACAGGTCAACTGTCCTCTTGTCGGAGGCATTCCTCAGGTGTGGCAGACCAGTGTGAACCAGTGTCCGGCCATCGCAAGAGCAGACCCTCCGGTCGTCTTCTTCGAACAGCTCACGGTATGTTAACAGTGACATAACACCATGCCTTAGTACGGTGGATGGTCTGAAAAACTTCCAGTCTAGCAACACAGGCTCAAAACTTGTAACTAACTGCCTTTCTCTCTCGATTGCTATGGAATGGAATGGAATGAAATGGAATGGAATGGAATGGAATGGAATGGAATGGAATGGAATGGATCAGATGGAATTTTAATTTGAGACAGGAATACTGCATCCACACAAGGTGTAGGTTTATGTGCAGCTAGGTCCGGATACTCACAAACTCTAAACCAAGTATAAGTTCTAGTGAGAACGAGCGAAATAAACAAGCGATGGACAACAATACTGAAAGAAAATCTCAAAGCTATGGAAACCAATCAAGTGGCCTCATTTTCAGCCTCTTGTCATGTGTGAACCAAATATGGAAACTGTAAATCTGGGTGGAACGTGGGAACGCAGCTACCCTTCAAGTGGGTCAATTGAACAATTCCAACCATGGGCATGGCAATTAATTTGTCAATTTAATTCCAAGTGGAATTTTGCGTATTGCGTGCATGTGATTCTTACGATTCTTGTGGTTTGATGATTTCCCGCGTCTTAAGTGGCTCTTTTGAGACACAAATTAACTCATAAATATCTGACATTTTTGTGACATTTTTGTACCAGGAGGTCACAGCTTATCTGGCTCCCTCGCCACGTACGTCGTCACGGCACCACACCTTTACACCTGTTTTGAAGCCAAAAACACTCTTCTCGCAACATGATTACAAAGTGATTAAATTCTAGCGGGTTTTATTCCACGAATTATGGGTGTGTGGACATACGTGCCAATGTAACATCGCACATCAATTCCTCAAATTGCAAGCAAAACTTGCGAGAATATATATTACTGGACGTAGTCTCACAAAAGAGTGCCTATGGGCGGAGCAAGTATAAGTACAATATTACGTGCGTGGGAGGAAGAGCCTGGGTATGAGGCTAGGTACGTGTAGAGCATTGTGCTGAGGGGACAAGTCTGAGCACAATGGAACACAGCTGTAGAACTTTGAACTTGCGCGTTGTTTGGAAGCTTCTTTTGGTGCAGTTCATGATCATGGCACCTTGTAACTATAGAAACAGACAGACCAGCAAGCTTTGTCACTACCTGTCTACTACCATATATGGGGAATTAAATGTGAGGTTAAAAATTGTAATTTGACTAAGTTTGGATGAATATAACATCGTTGAAAGAATGTGGGGTAAAAATAAGAGAGTTTTAGTGCTCAGTTAAGTTCAGCTCTCAAGAGAAGACGGACATAAGTTTACTTACATTGGGTTTCCGTGAGCAACCAATGCCTTGTACACAGTCACACCTACAGTCACCTGCAGAATGCATTTTGCCAATACCAGGGCTCATCAGCTGCGTTGAGGTAGATGAGGGCACTGTGTGGGCGAGCCTAGGCGTGCATTTGTGTGCTTATATACCCAAACAGCTTTGATCGGTGGTGCATGAAAAATTGGTTGTTATGGGAACGGTTGCAGAGTAGATGAGAGTTAAAAGCATTTTAATGTAAGGCAGAACTTAGGCTCCAGCTTTACAGGTCGTCAAACACACACACTTCAATTAGCCTCTGAAGAAGCCTCGTTCCCAGACCCCCCACCCAACTTTCTGTCACCCTTCACACTGCAAGTGGTGAGAGTCTGCGTGGGGTACCTGGGAACATGTAATTCTCCAACTGGTTCATGTGGGGGTGTTTTTATTTCAGAAACAAGGTAGGGTATAAGGGTCGTGGAGAGGTTGTTTCTGTATGTTCTTCAGAACAATTAAAAGCTGGTTCAATAGACCAGCTTAGATTTACTTGCCTTGTTTCGTTCCTTCCACAACTTAGCTGACTTGAGTTCATGCAGTGGTCAGATTTCACTATGGCTAGCTGACTCAGGTGTATTAATTGCTCACAGATGATTCTGCTTTGTGAGAATGTTTTACATGCCACACTTAATATCCTTAATGACTATAAACCACGCCCACACTAATTAGTAATGACTTTAAACCATGCCCACACTAATTAGTAATGCCTTTAAGCCACGCCCACACTAATTAGTAATGCCTTTAAGCCACACCCACACTAATTAGTAATTTATTACTTTGTAAGATCTCAGCCAGACCTCCCATTCCTTAATACACCTGAGTCAGCTAGTCATTATGTAGTGAATCTGGCACTGCCAAGAAACGGCACTCCCAAACAGATGGCGCCTTTGATAACGATCTCCTGTCAATCATGACAGGGCAGAGTAAAGTGAACACTATCCACTCTTAAGTGACTTTGAATCCCGCAATAATCGGAACCACAGCAGCCCTAGTAACAAGCTTACACAGATGACCATCTGCATGGGGACTTTGATAAACCCTTTCACACTCAAAACAACCACAGATCTGCGGACAATTAAAGTTCATATTTATGTAGTACAACCTGTTACCTAGGCAACACACTCTTGTTCAGTGCAGCTAACCAGACAGGAGGTGAACTTCAGCTGTCTAAAACTCTTTGGGCCCATATTTATTTATTTAGAGAACATGTGGTAGCTAGGGCTGCTAACAGCTGTGCTCCAACTGTGAATAGCAACCTATTGGCACTGGTTCAAAGAGAGAAGCCACAAAACTGTACAAAGTATGATTTTAGGAATAAGGGCCCCAAAGGGTCAATACTTCCTGGAGGGGGTTTGGGAGGAGGAGCTAGGAGAGGGTTTGGGAGGAGGAGCTAGAAATAGAACCACAATGCAGGATGATGATGAAAGTATTGGAAGAGGCATGCAGTTAGGCACTATAGGATGACATCATCTTATTGTGCTGAGGGAGCGATGGGCCATTTCGCAACACTTTCAGATTACAAACAATGGCTTCCACAAGAATCACAAAAAGTTTCACTTCAAAGCAGACTATATCAAATACTCCACATCGTCACACAAAACATAATTCTAACATGCCGGCCATTCCAAGATAGCCCATAATTTAAGAGGTGACTCAACCATGCATTCATCTTATTAACCACTAATCATGTTATGAGCATGTTATTGATGAGGATGTTTTGAATTCACCGCCCCAAGAGGAGGCTGAATGGCGCTGGGTGGCATTGGAGTGGGGCACAATTGCAAGTAAACTGTGGTTGCTAAGAGATGACTGTTTTGTATGCATACAAAATGCCATTTACTGAAAAAAGTGTCATGTATGCATGTTCACAAGACCTCCCTTACATCATCTTTGATGTACTCCCTTCTATACACACATGCACACTCTCACATACTCACACATCACTCCTCACACATCTTCACACCCTCCCACACCTCACAGAATGGATTCACTGTCACTCTACAAACATCCAGCATTCCTACTGGAAGTATCACCTACCAGTGCGTGTTTGACTTTGGTAACCATGGCAACAGGGTGGAGCAGACAGCCACACGTAATGGCAACCTGTTCACCTGTCCTGTTCCCAGCAGCAGCCAGATTCCACCCATACCAGCCGGACAAGGTCGGTGACAGTCGTGTGACAGACAGCTAGACAAGGCCTAGGCTGGTATTAGCAACTTGCATGCAACCCCAACATAAATCAAGCCTGCCTTTCAAAATGCTGCATGCTATTATGATTATTGTATGTGTTAAGTTGTATGATAACTACCTGCCTTCACGTACACACACACACACACCACACACACACACACCCTCACACCCTCCCACACACTCACTACAGACACAATAAACAGTACAGTCTCCTTGCGGTACCGGAATGGAGTGGACTTTGTTACCTTGGAAACGCCAGTGGGGTTCATCGACTGCTCTATACACAACAAGTAGGTGGTAAAGATATATAAGATTGGCATGTGATGGTTGGGGCACAAGTCCGTAATTATTTTAAATTCCCTAGCAACGCAAGGACATAGGGTTATACAAGTGATTGCATGACCACATACCGTGGGATGCAAAATTTTCTCGGTCGAAAATGTATTAGCAAAATAATTCATGGATTAAATTTTTGCGGACGCTGGCCACATGGCTGGCGCACACACACGCACGTAGTGTTGCAATAATTAATTCGAGAATAATATTTTCGCAGTATGAGTCCAATCGTGAATATACCAAAATATTCATGTTCACGAAAATTTCCCGTCCTACAATGGGGTATAACAAGTGATTACATATGAGTCGAAGAGGCAATGAGGCAGGTGATTATGGTGCTAGCTAGGATGAAAAAATACCTGGCCATACAATGGGTGTGATCTTCTCCCTCCCTCCTTCCCTCCCTCCCTCCCTCCCTCCCTCCCTCCCTCCCTCCCTCCCTCCCTCCCTCCCTCCCTCCCTCCCTCCCTCCCTCCCTCCCTCCCTCCCTCCCTCCCTTCCTCACACCTCCACAGCTGCACATCTTGCACCACCAGCCGCCAGAACTGTGGATGGTGTCCTTTCTCTTTCCAGTGTCTCCCACACCGGCTGCCCAGGGTCAGCTGTCAGGCTGAGAGTGAGGTGAGGGAGGGAGGGAGAGGGTGGGAAAGGAGAGGAGGGAGGTGAGCTAGGGCAGGAGGAAGGAGGGAGGGAGGAGGGAGGGAGGAAGGAGGGAGGGCAGGAGGGAGGAGGGAGAAGGGAAGACAGAGGGAGGGAACGATCTCAAGGGACAGAGGAGCTTGAATCAATCCACTTTAGATGCACCTTGAGCACAACTAGGTGTGTTGGCTTGTGTGTGGCTCATTTGCTGGAACAATTCCATAGACACACCTGCGTGCTTTACTGTCAACAACTTTTGACTGTTTAATTGGTGTAATTATGTCGGGTACAACTCATCACAAACATATTCAAACTTATCCACAAGTGCTGCTTTCATTTTCCCCCTCCAACTTCCCCTTCCCCTCTTGTCCTTCCCTATACCTCCCTTTCTCAACCCTTTCCCCACCTCCTCCTCCTCCCCACCGCCTCCTCCTCCTCCCCTCCCCTCCTCCTCCTCCCCTCCCCTCCTCTTCCCCTCCTCCTCCCTCCTCCCGTAGGAAACCCTGAACACCAGTTGTCCCTCCATCCGCCCTCACCCCCTCACCACCAACTACCTCGTCCACACCAACTATACCTACTCTCACAACCAGCTTGAGATAGAAGCTGAAAATCTCTTGAGCTTCAGACAACAGTTTCAGCAAGGGCAGTTCCGGTGTGTCATCTGTGCTGGTTCCAGCTGCCTGTTCAACCGGTCAGCTTCAATCAATCCTGAGGGGACCCGGGTCACATGTGAGGAAAGGGAGTTCCAATATTCAGGAAGTGAAGCAACCGTGAACGCTTCTTTGAGAGTGGTTTGGAATATAAACAATCGTAACCTTGACAACCCAGAGAACACAGGAGGTATGCTAGCTTGTTCATCAACAAAATATCTCATTTAGTGTTAGCTAGCCTCATTCACAGACTCTCTCCCTTGGCTTCCCACTGCTTGTGGCTAACCCTCTCCCGATTTCCATACTGCAAGCAGTGTGTGAAGGCCTCGGAACATCTTCTCTTCTGTGTCCTTATGACTGGTTGTATGGTTTGTGTCAACTCACCCACTACACACCACTACACACACACACACACACACACACACACACACACACACACACACACACACACACACACACACACACACACACACACACAGTCACACTCTACAGCTGTCCTCGTATGGGTACAAACTGTGCTCAATGTATCTCGGTTCCCTCGGCTTACAACTGCAGCCACTGTGGTGCCACCTCCAGCTGTCTCCTCCAAGAGAGCTGTGTGGGGGGAGGGCTGAACAGTCCGAGTCAAGTGGGACAGTGTGGTACACCAATCATTGAAGATGTGAGTGCTGTGAGGGGGTGGGGCTGTGAGGGGTGGGGCTGTGAGGTGTGTGGCTGTGAGGGGATGGGGCTGTGGGGGGATGTGGTTGTGAGGGGATGAAAGGATGGTTCTGAGGCTGAGCAGCGTAAGTCAAATGGGAGATTGTGGGTTCAGTCATTGAGGATATGAGTGGTGAGGGGGTGTGAGGGTGAGGGGGTGGGGGTGGGAGGAAGTGGCACTGAACAGCCTGAAGGTCATCACTCACACCCTCACACTTACCAACCCTCACAGTTCAATCCAAAGTCTGGCCCACAGCTTGGGGGGACAGAAGTCACAATCATTGGGTCGAACCTCGGAGCCGAGCGGAGTGATATCCAGTACGTCAGGATTGACGGGGTCAACTGCACCGTCATAGACTACCAGCCAGGAGTCAGGTATGCAGCGTTGATCCATTTGAGGACTTTCCGTGGCTGCTTATCAGTTGTACTTGTTTCTCTTTCCTCCTCCCCTTTCCTGTGTACACACATGTCCCTCCTCCCTCACACACACACATGTCCCTCCTCCCTCACACCCACACATCCTCCCTCACCAGCATCAAGTGTAGGACTGAGGCAGAAGTTAGCCGTCTTGTCACTGATAACGTCTCCATTAAGTTTGATTACCAGAGAAACCCCACCATTTCACAGGAACAGTTCTCTTATCAGGTATACATTATATACTTATTGTATATGTATGTATGGTGTATGTATGTGTGTATGTATGTATGTATGTACATGTATGTATGTATGTATGTATATATGTATGTATGTATGTATGTATGCATATGCCATCATGCACCCCTCCTCTCCCTCCAGATCCCTTCCATCAACGATCCTCCGGCTATGCCTGACAGGGGTCCACAGTCGGGTGGCACCAACATCACCATACGAGGGCGCTACCTGGGCATTGGTAGCTCTCACAATGTCACTGTGGCCAGCCACGAGTGCAGGATACACAACATCATGTGAGACGATGAGCCCATTGGATTGAGTATGCTAAACTTACACTACCTACATGTATATGTACATGTATACACACACACAAACACACACACCCCACAGGCCAGACAGCATTATGTGTGAGACGTCGCCTAATGGGGTGGTACCCAATAGTGTCATCACTGTCACCGTGGACAACTGGATGGGAAGCCGGGCTGGTTTTGCTTACGTCAACGACCCTATGTTCACCAGTATCTCACCAAACATGTCCTTCGTCAGGTGAGCTAGTTGTGTACGCACATGGCTCATTCTCAGGCCTCCCTCGTTTTTACCTTTGTGTTGACAATAATATATGGGAGCAGAGGACCGTTCTTCGCCAGCCATGTATTATTGTGAATGCAAACGGGGGAGGCCTGGGATGTATTTTATCTACATGTGCACACATAAACCTCACACACACACCCTCACACACTCATTCACCCTCACACACTCACACCCCACACCCTCACAGTGGAGGCACCAACTACACTATAACAGGGACTGGTCTTGACTCGGTACAACAGCCACGCCTCCTGTTCTACATGGACGGTGCAGCAGGGGAGGGGAGAACAAGGAGACAGACTGCCGGCCAAAATATGAACTACATCCAGTCAGAGGTCAGTATGGAATATAACACAGTTCACTTGTAGGCAGTTTTTCTTCCTTTTCAGAAATTTTTTAATGATACAATATCGTACCCCCTCCATCAGCTTTCATAAAGAGCATAGTACATGTAGCAACTAGGAAAAGACACACCCCATGCTCAGCATGGAATGTGGATCTTGCAAGCCATGCATATTCTACTGTTGTATATGTCCATCTTTAGTGTTTGCAAATATGAAGGCATTCGTACTAGCCCCTCTCTCAATTTTTACAAAGAGTGTTCTAGCAATGACTGCCAGTTTTTTTACAACAATCTTTATTGCATTGCTGTATGGCATTTGCAAAGTCTGTGTTATGGTATACATGCATATACTGTCCCCTCGCCCCTGCCTCCTTCCCCTCTTCCCCTCCCAGCCCTGCACAGTAGATGCGACAAACCCCAATCGTATGCAGTGCCCCGCCCCCAGCACCAATTCCTCCCTGGGACAGGCATCTCTTGGTCTCCTCATGGACCGTGTGACGGACCTACTGACGATCAACGCTACAGTAACCATCCTCCCAGATCCCTCCTTCTCAATGTTCACAGACGTACAGGAGTTCACACAAAATGAGAACATTGAACTCACCATTAAGGTAACATATCATGTCATGTGAGATCATGTGAGATCATGTGAGGTCATGTGATGTCATGTGGGGTCATGTGAAGTCATGTGAGATCATGTGAGGTCAGTCATGTACGATCATGTGAGATCAAGTGATGTCGTAATGTTAGTGATGTCAATTGTGTCAATGCAACGTCATCTCGGCTGCTGGGAGATGTGGTTCGTTGTTGACACATGTATACAGTGTGCACAGATGTCATGTGATGTCACACCATTTGTAGTGTACTACGATGGTTGACTCAGTATTCAATGTCTCTTTCCTTGACTAGGGGGAGCGGTTTGTGTTCTCAAGTGACCAAATCTCCATCAGGATCACGCCCTGCCAAGAGACATGTCTTTGCAGTGTACTTAACATCTCCTCCACAGTAAGTACATTACTGGTCTCTGGTAAAATGTTTGTCTGTGAACTTCAGTGGTGTTCCAGTATATGACCATTTGTTGCTCATCAATGTACCTGGCGTACATGCATGTACATGAACAGACGTATATCTCCTAGCCTTGTTCCCAGGCCCTGTGCCTCCCCCCTCCCTCCTCCCTCTTTCCGAGGTGTCTGTCACTTGCAGTACTGCACATGCATGTAACAGAATGCTGAGGGGGGGGCAGAAAATACGGCTATAAATCACGACTTATGTGCCTCCTTCCCCCCCCCCCCCCCACACACACATCCACACATGAACAGATTATGCAATGCCGAATTGCCAACCCTACAAACCTGGACACAGAAAGACCACTAACCATCACTGTCTACCTTGGCAACCAAGTAGAGACAGTTGGCACAATCCGCATCAGAGAGCCGCTAAACCTCCTTGTCATCCTGATACCAGTATTTGCCGGTGTCGTTGTCCTCAGTGCTGCCATTTTTATTGTTGTGGTGGCCGTGTTCTGTCGCAAGACGAGACAGAAGGATCAGAGATACGACCAGCTTATTCTTGAGTTGGAGCGACTGGAGTCTAGTGTTGCTAGGGAGTGCAAGCTAGGTGGGGGAACGAGGAGGATACACACACCCACACACACACAACTCACACTCACACTCACACACACACACACACAACTCACACTCACTCCTCCCCTCACATCCTCACAGGCTTTGCTGAACTTCAGACAGACCTAGACGAGCTGACTGGAGATGTGGCAGGATGCCGCCTCCCGTATTGGGACGTCCAGTCCTACCTTGTGACCAGCCTCTTCCCAGGAGCCAAGGACCACCCTGTCATGCACATCCCACAGGTGAGGGGTCAGAGTTCAAAGTTCACCATGTACATTGTATGTATAGTACATATATACAATGTGACTGTAGCAGTCCTCATATTTCATGCACATTACTGTGTTCACATGTTTCAAGTGTAACATGCACCAAGTATGAAATGCTATATCGCTGAACTTCCATTGGGTGGGGCTCATGCACGGTACATGTACGTATGTGAAGCTGTATCAGATCTTCATGCCTTTACAAAGCATGTATACACCAGTTGCTTGTAACAAAAAGTTCGGCAATACGGCACTTAAAACTCAGTGACGCATGCACTCAAAAATTCATGATGCACTAGAGCACTTATGAACAGGCGGTTGGAGTAAGAGCGTGTAACTCAGTAAAATTTTGAAACTGGGTGGAATTTACCGCCAGCACTAAAAATAGTAACAACACATACTGCGCATGCTGAGTAGACATAAGCCATTGTTGCTACAGCACGTGACCGGGTGTTCTGTTCTTAATACGGTTCAATAATTTTGCCTGGACTACGAGCTTCTATTGGAGTTACATGCTCTTGCTCAAGCCGCCCGTTTTTATGTGCTCTTGGATGGAATAATATTCAGTGGGACTACCTTATATGTACATGTGTTTACATGCACTCTCATGCACACACATCACACATAGATTTCTGCGCAGAAACGTGTTGCTATGGATAGAGCCATACGAGACTTTGGCAGCCTCCTCAATGACAAGAAGGTGTTGCTGGTCTTCATCCGCAGCTTGGAGGAGCAGCGTGGGTTCAGTATCAAAGACAAGTCCATTGTAGGATCACTGCTGATGGTAGCCCTGCACAACAGACTGGACTATGCCACCGAGTGAGTGGGAGAGAGGAAGAGTTAGGGGGAGGGGGAGATGGAGGGTCACTACATATACTGATTGTGGCCCTTCATTAAGACTAGACTATGCCACAGAGTGATCGAGGAGGAGGGATCACGGGAGGCAGAAGAGAGTGAAGGAGGGATCAGGGGAGGAAAAGAGAGGGAGAGAGAGAGAGGAGGAAGAAGAGAGGGAAGGAGGGATGAGGAGAGGAAAAGAGAGGGAGAGAGAGGGAGGAGGAGGGATGGAGGGGGAGGAGTCACTCTTAATGCTGTTGGAGGGAGGGAAAGTGGATGAAGAGATCTGTTGGCTGCCTACAGTATATGTTATCATTTTCTGTCATTCCTTTTTTTTCTCTCCTCCCGCAGGGTCCTCCGTGCCCTGTTGAGTGAGCTGATTCGCCGGACAGTGACCCAGTCCTACCCAAAGCTCCTCCTGAGGAGAACAGAGTCCGTAGCCGAGAGGATGCTCACCAACTGGCTCACCTTCTGTCTCCATGGATACATCATGGTGAGGCAGGGAGAGTGTGGAGGGGGGTAGGGGAGGAGGAGGGGAGTAGGGGAGGAGGAGGGGGGATAAGGGAGAGGGGGAGCAGTTGGGAGAGAGGGGGTATAGCAAATATCTTCTACTACTGAGTGGGAGCGAGGAGGAACATCTCCTAAACTTCTCTTCTCTCTAACCATCTATTTACTCACTCTCCACTATCCTCTCATCCTACCCTTCCCCCCCTCTCTCTCAGGAACACGTGGGCCAGCCCCTCTACCTACTGTTCAGGGCAGTGAAGAATCAGCTGGAGAAGGGACCCATTGACGTCATCACCGGGGAGGCAAGATACTCTCTCAGCGAGCAGAAGCTGATTCGCCAGAAGATGGATGTGGAGGTAATTGATGTCGGTGTGGACTTAGAGGATGGACTGAGGGTACCGGTGAAGATGTTGGACTGTGATACCGTCAGTCAGGCCAAGGAGAAGCTGCTGGATGCTATGTACAGGGTGAGGAAGGGAGAGGGGGAAGAAGGAAGAGGGGGAGGAAGGAAGAGGGGGAGGAAGGGATGCAGGCGGGAGAGCGAGGAAGAGTGAAAGTGAAGGGGTTTGGGAGGGAGAGTAGGAGATAGGGTGAGCAGGAGGGAGGGTGGGTAGATGGTAGTGAAAGAGGGTATGGATGTCGATCAAAAGTAAAAGACAAGGGAGAGGGAGTGTGCAGCAGAACAATGAGAAGAGAAGGATGAGGGGGTTGAAAGATGGAAAGGATAGAAGGGAGGGGCTGGATGTTGACACACACACTGCTCCTCCACATGTAGGCAGCTCCAGTCTCACAGAGACCATCGCTGACTTCAGTGGACCTCGGTGAGTTAATCACCACTTCCAGTAAAACGCTTCACTGAATGTGTGATCTTATTACACTACTATACGTAATAACTACCACTAACCACTACTTCCTGCAGAGTACATGAAGTCTTCCATGGATCACATGATCCTGAGAGACGAGGACGGCTCCACGGTCATGGAGGGAGGCTGGAAGAGAATCAACACTCTGCGGCACTACTATGTGCAGACTGGTGCCATGTTCAGACTGAGACCAAGGAAGGACCACGCCCCTCCTGGGAGAGGTGGGTGTGGCTTGGGATATCATTAACTCTGCCAGTGTGATGTGTGTAGAATTTGAGTTGAACTTTCTCCCTCACACACACCTATGCAGTGTTTGACTACCCCGCTAGTTTGGTCTCTACTCACTGCTCGAGGCAGCGGGCTCTCTCTGAGGCAGAAGATGGGACGAGAGTCTGGCATCTGGTAAGTGAATGACACCAGCTCATAGCAACTGGTTATGTTAGCTCTTAGCAACTGCATGGCTAGTGTCTGTCAAGAAATTTGAAGCAGCTATTCTGCATGAAGTATGACAACTGTAGTACATGATATTTACTTCCTCTCTCACCTTTTTCCCTCTCCCTCCCTCTCTCGCCTTTTCTCCCCCTCCTTCCTTCCCTCCCTCCCTCCCTCCCTCCCTCCCTCCCTCCCTCCCTCCCTCCCTCCCTCCCTCCCTCCCTCCCTCCCTCCCTCGCCTCTCAGTTCAAGCAGCTGGACGTGGAGGATCCACGCAGGTCTCCTTTTATGAACAAGAAAATGGTCACTGAAATTTACCTCCCAAGAATGCTGTCAACAAAGGTACACTGAACACACACATGTACATCCACTCCACTCTCCACACACATACTGATATTTATTAACCCTCGGCGCGCATGCGCCGCAGGGTTACAGTAGTCGTTTTGTGTGTGTGTGTGTGTGTCTGTCTGTTACCACGCTAGCAGCTACATACCTCGTTTATACGTCTCAAGTGAGGTGTCATAGGGTTGTTTATGGCGTTTTCAAGATTTTAGTCGTGTGGCTTTCGCTAAAAACGCTTTGTTCAAAAGTTCTGGCGTGATTTTCTGACCACCACTGCCTTCCTGGCTTCTTGACGATGATGACGAGCTCTCGATGGACAAGAGAGACAGACTAGTGTGTAGGGATAGCGATAGCTCCTATAACACAGCTGACTTGTCACTGATCTTACTAAAATAGCCACTATCCTCGAAAGCTTCTTGGCTTTCATCGGTGTGTATCTGCTGACCTGGCACTATGCTGGCACACGTGATACATACATGTTTATGCACGCACGCGCGCGCGTCCTATGCATATTGCATTCCTGCTGCTTGCACATTTGCTCAGGTTCTAGCTTTAAGCTAGCTAGCTAGTTAACCCAGTTATAAATAACGTGGAGGATGTTTATTTATACGTAATACAGTCTGTTTAGCAATGACTGGCAGTTCTGTGCAGGTGGAGGTAAGCTGTTCCATAGGGCGATTGTATGTGGGAAAAATGATGACTGATGGGCATTCGTGCGTGTTACTGGCCTTTTAAGGGCTAGTGTATACTGGTGTTTCTGAGTGATCTGGACAGGTTTCGTGGTACAATGGGTGCCGTAGGGAAATTCAGATGTCCATTGACAACTTGATAGAGGAGGCACAGTTTCAGGTAGTGTCTTCTGCTGGCAAGGGTAGGCAGGTTGCATGACTGAAGCAAAGACTCATATCCAGAACTCCAGTTTTTGGTGCACACCTTAAGTGCAAACTTCTGCACCCTCTCCAGGGAGTTGATAAGTCCCTGTTGATAGGGTTAGCATAGCTATGCTTTCCCATGTCAGCATAATAACGAGCATAATGACAGGGTTATTGCCAGTTATAGCACTTAAAGTTGAACTTTTCATTTCATTATTATCACTCAAAACACGCATCAAACGCCGAGGGTTTTGCACTGTATGTGCTTTCATTGCTACATCTCTCCCTACACACACCACACCCCTCACAGAGCATTCTCCAGAAGTTTGTCGATGACCTCTTCAGCAGTCTCTTCAACATCACACACCCACCTTCCTCCCCCTCCACTGTCTACAGCTCCTTCTTCCCCCACTCCCCAGGTGTCCAGGTCCCCATGGGCTATGCTCCAGGGGCAGACGCAGTCCCAATGGCTATCAAATACCTCTTTGATTTCCTCGATGATGAAGCGGAGGGTGCAAGGATCACAGACCCGGATGTGGTCCACACCTGGAAGAACAATGCCCTCTCACTGCGGTTCTGGGTGAACATGATAAAGAACCCAGAGTTTGTGTTTGATATCAACAAGTCACACACAGTGGATGCCTGCCTCTCTGTGATTGCTCAGGTGTGTGTTGTGTGTGTGTGTGTGTGTCTGTGTTGTGTGTGTGTCTGTGTTGTGTGTGTGCATGTGTTTGTGTGTGTGTGTCTGTGTGTGTCTGTGTGTTGTGTGTGTGTGCATGTGTTTGTGTCCGTGTCTGTGTGTGTCGGGAGTGTCTGTGTGTTGTGTGTGTGTGTGTGTGTGGCGTGCGCCGTGCGTGTGTGTGTTTGTGTGTGTCTGAGTGTCTGTGTGTGTCTGAGTATGCATACATGCGTGCATATATGCTCAGTTCGAGACTGCACTTAGTTACTAGTACAAATATGTTGGCATAGTTACTGGATATATGACTAAATCTCTCTCTCTCTCTCTCTTGTTACTGTTTTGTCTCCCTCTGAACTCAGGCCTTCATTGACGGCTGCTCTTGTGCAGAAGCAAAGCTCACCATTGTAAGTCATAAGACAAGTACATCCGTCTTGCATTGTTTCATGTGCAATAGGACACCTATTTGTCCTATAGGACACAGTAGCTCACTCTACCTTCCTCTTGTCCCACAGGATTCCCCCACTAGCAAGCTGCTGTACAACAAGGAGGTACAGGGCTACAAGGCACAAGTTAAAAACTATTATCAGGAGGTACGGCAGTTGCCACGGATACCAGAGGACGCCATGCAGTACTACCTCAAACAGTTGTCAGGGGTGAGTCATGTGATTGTGTGTGTAGATATGTGTGTGTGTGTCTGTGTGTGTGTGTGTGTGTGTGTGTGTGCGTGCGTGTGCATGCGGGTGTGTGTAGACTCATTTCCAGGCCATTGCCAAACTTTGTCAACAACAAAAAGTACACTATGTGAGGGTATACATGTGTGGTTTGAAAATGTAACCTATAACCCCCATCATTTCCTCCATTTCAGTATCAGAGTCAGATGATGAGGAAGACAGGAGGGTTTGTCACTGAGAGTGCCCTGTTTGAATTGTTGAGATATGCCACCAAGTACCACGAACCAGTAAGCACTTGGTTTTGAAGTATGACATGTTGTTTCCTACCCATTTCCATGTTTTTGGTACTATTCTTCTCCCTACCCTGCCCCTCTTCATGTCACTTTGTCTCCTCTCCAGTTCCTGAGCAACCTGCGGTCAGCCGGACTGGAGTCAAAGGCCCAGATGTTCGAGGGAGTGCTCAGAGTCACCCTCTATTAATACAAACATCAAACGTTATTACAGCTATCATCGTCATTGTCATCAAGGTTGATTGTATGAGTCAAAATCATCTTTCCCAGTGCACTAGATTATTCTTTCATTTACTCGTGTATGTACAGTTCAAATTGCTCATGATCAGTTTATGATAATTAATTTTGCCACCCGTGGATCACCTTGTCACGTCTGCATGGAAGCTCCATTGTTAGTATACCAAACAGTATAACAGGAGGGGACAGAGACAGGGACAAGGGGACATGGACAGGAACAGGGACAAGAAGACAGGGAACACATGTAGTCACAATTAACCCAAGTGGAGTACATAGATGCCTCTGTCCTTAAGCTGCCACCTATATAGTCCTCATGTGTTCTGTATTCACATCCACTGATTGCAGAGGTGGTACTGAGTAGCAAGTACCGTATCAGGAACTGGAACACTCACCTGTCATTTACCAATAGTGATATAAAATAAAAAAAATTGTGCTCTTCATACTAAAATCCATCCAGAAAATGTGAACATTCTGTGTAACACTCCACACCAAAAGGCACTCCCAGAACAGCTATTGTGGCTTGAGAATAAGCCTACATTACAATGGTTAGTTCACAGCTGCCAAATCCATTCGTTTAGTCCAGCCATTGTGATCTCGTCCTCCAGCAACAAGGATCTTCCCGCTCGGCAACAGACAACTGGTACAATAATCTCGTATGGTAGGTAAGTCTCCCATCTTGATCCACATGTTCTTCTCCTGGTTGTAAAAGTAGATGGCTGAGCTACGCTGCTTGTTGTGGCATCCCCCCACTGCCAGTAGTGATCCACAGAGAGCAATGGCTGTAGAGTACTCCAGTGGGGCACTGGGGAGTATGCGCCACTGTGTGGGCGACTTGTCAGTTTGTGTAAGGGCTGGGAGGGGCACGCTGAGTACTTGCTTGCCCAGTGAGCCGCCTAGTAGGTAGAGCTCATCTTGGATAACTGAAGATGACATGCTGTTGCAGCTCAAAGGAAGGGATGTGGTAGAGACCCACTGGCCATTGGAGATTGTATCAAAAATCTCCACTGTAGCTAGATCAACACCATCACATCCACCTGCTACCACCAGATGGTCGTGGTAAGTGGCTATAGCTGGGTAGCGACGAGGTGTGTTCATTGGAGGGTAGGGTTGCATCCATCCCTCGGAGGTAGAGTACACAGCTACTTCGTTACTCGTTTTGTAAGGGTAGAACACATCCTCACCACCAACCACCATCAGCTGGTCATTAACTTCAGCCAAAGTAAAGTAGCAATACTTATATGGTGGTAATCTGGTCCACTGTTGTGTTTGCGGGTCATATCTGTGAATGTCACCAGTGCCTCCTCTTCTGCCTCTAATGTAGACGGCACCCTGCACTACTGTTGACTGTGGTTCCCACATCGTTTGTGGCATGTCTGCCAGCTTCCTCCAGGTCAGTCTTACCTCACTGATGGGGCGTGGCTGGAACAGATTTATACACCAACATATGAACAAGTTTTACGCAGAGTGATATATTGCCTACATTATGTGCTAGTTGACCAATTTTTTTAGTGAGAAGTTCAACAATCAACTCACCTGAAGTAGAGACCACAGAGCTGTTTCACTTTTTTTTCTGGAGAGAGTTAGATCCTGCATAGTATATCACAGAAATGCATCATTAGGATTTCAAATATGTATTTCAGTTGTTAGTTCTTACCCTCCGCAGTTTTTTCATTTCAGCATCTCTGTCTTGAAGTTGCTGCTGAGGCTGAGCACTCCTCTCTGCCTGTAACCACAGTGAATAAGAATTTGGATGTCAACTCTCCTTATACAATCATCTTGTGATTTCAGCAGACGTGACGTAGCAGTTAAGGTAGCCAAATTACTCATACCCTCAGTGTTTGTATCTCTCTCTGCAGTTTGTTGATTTCAGCATCCTTCTCTTGAACTTGGCTCACTCTAGCATCCACTTCTACCTGCAGTCTTTCCTAAACAAAGCATGCTTGTCATCATTAGCTTATGCACACACATTTCTTCCAGGTCCTTACTCTCAGTGCCTGTATCTCTCCCTGCTGCCGATCAATTTCACCAGCCTTTGCCTCCACCTCTGCAATCAGCCTTCCTCTCTCCTCCTAGAGCACAAATGGAACTCCCAAAAGCTCATGCATGCAATAGAAGATCTTGCTACTGTTTCTTACTGTCAGTGTTTGTAGCTCTCTTTGCTGCCAGCTGATCTGAGTAGCCCTCTCTTGGAGTTCTACGCCTTGCTGCTGAAGTCGACCATCCTTCTGCTGAAGTTGGGCATCCTTAGCTTTCATCTCTACTTGCAGCCTTCCCTTGTCCTCCTAACATGTACAGAATGGTGTGCCTTTGATACTGATGTGTTGATGAGGTCATTTAGTTCACATAGAGACCTCAGGTCGTGTATCAAAAACACCAACGGAGGTGTCCCCCCCCCCCCCCCCCCCCCCCCCATCAAGTATGTGTTGATAAGAGAACAGTATACAGTTCATGTAAAATTTGCATCATAAATACCAGTACACAGGCACTACCCACCTCCAGTTGTTGCAATTGCTGCTGTTGTTGTCTAATCTCTGTGTCCTTCTCCCCAAGTGCCCTCATCTTCTCCCTGAGTAACCTCACCTTCTCCATATCCACCTTCACAATCTGGCCATATGGCCCCTCAATCTGGGCCCTCACTGCCTCCAGTTGTTGCAGCAGCTCCTCAGCAGAGGGTCGTCGAGCTGGAGTGTTGCAGAGACACTGGTGTACCAGCTGCACAAGAGAGTGCTCCTCCCCCAGCTGTCTGTAAACTGACTGAATGTATTCCCTCCGACGTTCTACCTCAGACCGGGCAAAGAGATGGTCTGGATTCTGAGGGTCTGCATAGGTATGGGGGAGAAGGCTGCCTGGGAACACCTGGAGGAAGAATGATAATATGAATGTCAATTGAATATAACTATGACAATGTCATATCCTATCACTGTCATCTCACTGTATAAACTATAAGGTGTCTGCTGACAGCAGTAGTACTCTTAGGCACTGATCTTGGCCACAATGATGATGTAAGTAGTACATTCTCAGGTAAGGCATAATCTTGCATCAGATGTTTATATTATAAGGATTGTACTAAACTGATATCACTCCCATCTGTCTGCTGTTAATCCACCACCTTCTCACCTGTGTGAGGGTGAAGAGGGCAAGGTGACCAAATGAGAAGATGTCCAGCCGGGGACCGTATTGTGAGTGCTGATCAAATGCCTCAGGGGGCATGTAGACCATGGTACCAGGTAGATGGCTGAGGGTCCTGGCCAGCTGGCCTGGCCGCAGATTCACAATACGAGCATTTCCAAGGTCGCTGATCTTGGCCACCAGTGATGATGTAAGGAGTACATTTTGAGCAGACAAATCTCTGTGTACAACAGGAGGGTTGTGGGTGTGAAGGTAGAGCAGCCCACGTGCCACATCTGCTAGCAGTGATCGTTTGAGGGCAAGGGGGAGGCCTGGGGCACCTTCCAGCAGCTCGTTTAGGCTGCTGTCCAATCGCTCCATCACCAGCACTGGCAGTGCTGATCCTTCCAGGAAACACAGCCCCAGGAACTGCACAATGTGTGGGTGCCGCATCTTTGCCATCACCTGCACAAATATAGTAACCATTGAACTCAGGACCGATCATAGCATGCTAGTGAAGGAGAACGGTTGATAACTAACTTTATTATTAACAGAAAAGTCTTGTTGGCTGGCACTACCTGACACTCCTCGAGGTATTTTCGTTCAATGTTTGCCACGCCAGCGTTGTCTCGCTCTAGGAGCGCAGCGTGTAAGCGTTTGCCTGCGCACACCAGCCCGTTCACCTCCAACTCCTCCACACTACCGTAGGAGCCCACGCCCAGCTGCTTACCCGTGGGGCGCACCTCGGGAAGTACGAATTGTTGCAGATCGGGTTTCCTTCTGCCAGTGGCCATCTCAGCACAAAAATAAAATCTCGATCTCCACATGCAATCTCGGCAGGAACGGTTACGCGAAAGTTCTGTGACGTCACGCAACACATTGGCTACGCGACATTTCTGTAGCCTCGTTCCCAGGCCCTGCGCGTTCGTCGCTTGCAGTACGAAATTCGCGCAGAGGGCCTGGGCTCGTTCATCACGTGATGTGTGCCGCAGCCGTAATTTTACGTCACACCAGATATGGCCGCGCCGTGTTGCAGCATTGGTTGTAGAGATAACCACAAATGGAGTTGGAAGAACCTGAAACAGGTCACGCGCGTACGATAGACTACAATAGTAAACCCGAGCTGAAGAAGATGAGGAGCCGAAATCCAGGGTCGACCTAGTAACACGATGTGGCAAGGTAACTGAATATAGACATCTACTATCCAGCTAAACATGGCAGCTTGTGCTCTTTCGCTGCTGAGACTTTTCGCACTTAGGTAAGTTCGCACACGAACCATTACTGTGATCTCTGTGGGCCTCTTTCAACGCTAAACTGGGCTCTAGCTCATCTATGACATCATTGATTCCAGTAGAATGGACGTGACGTAAGCTGCGGCACACATCACGTGATGAACGAGCCCAGGCCCTCTGCGCGAATTTCGTACTGCAAGCGACGAACGCGCAGGGCCTGGGAACGAGGCTAACATTTCTGACCATTGCCGTTAGCTGTAACACGCTCAAGACTCAAGACAGGCAGATTTTGTGACTGAGAATGCCCCGTATGAGCTGTAGAGATGTACCACTAAGTCCAAGTACCATGAACTAATGACAAGAACTTAGATCGATCTGGCAATGCCCCGCCGCCTCTAGCTCAGTGTCACTCTGTCTATTCCCTCTCTAGTCTACACGGTCGGCCAGACTGGAGTCAAAGGCCCAGATGCTCAAAAGAGTATTACTCTGAGGGACACTGTATTAACACAAACATTGTATTACCTCCAGACTGATCATATTACCTCTATAGACTACGTGTACATGGTTGTAACTATGCACACACACAAGCTGGCCTATTTGCGTCCGATGCACTCCACACAGTTGTACCACTGGCACACACTACATGCTCATGCATTCTCTCTTTGTCTGCTCAATTCACAGATGTATGCTGTCCAGAACTTCTGACATTCCCCTGTGTCCCCTGCTATGTATATATTCATATTGATACTAATGCACTCTTTACAGCATTGTATTACGTCTCCTTTTGACAGTGTAATGCCATTCTGATAAGTTTTGGATGTGCCTAGTTGGTTGGAACAATTCAGCCTCTGCTAATATCACGAGATGTGAAGGAAGGCGTCGTATAGCCACTGATAGGAGAAGTATGATGGACTGCAGATCTAATCCCAAGCTGCATCATTGTTTGCCAGTCTTCTAAGAAGTGGGTCTGGTGCTTGTTGCATGGCACTTCCATTGTTTCGGTGAGTGCTGTTTGTGCTAACCTATTGCCATGCCGGATTCTCCTGCTTCTGGATGTTGAGCTCCAAGTACAGCAGCCTTCAAGGACAAGTGGATTATATAGCACAGAGCGAGCAATGAAGCACCCCCATTCCTTGACACATCTCAGGCCATAAGTGCACTGTATATAGCCTCCATCTTCATCGATTGTTCATCAATTGCTGGCCAAGAGACCCTGATCATGATCTGACATGACAATGTTCGGGAGTCCTGTAGGATGATAACTCCTGACAGTTGTAAAAGCAAATACAAACGCTTGAAGGACTGGTACCGGTACTTTAAGATATTGTGAAGTGAATTTTACTAGTGTACTAAACATTTTGTAGACAGAATGGGTACATCTTGTAGGTCTTTTAGTGCTCTATCGATTGATATACATTACATCTTTATTGGAACTTGTAATCACTGTGTATAGACGCTGAAAATCAATGCACAGCATGCACACTTAAAAATTCCTGCAAAGCTATCTTGACTATTTCTTTTTCTGATCTTAAAGATCATGCCCTCAGATCCCCCTAGACGCTTCTGTCCTTTGCAAAAGTTGCTACATCACTGGTAGGTAGTACAAATTTCAATAACCACTGCTTTTGTCAAACTTCCCTGTACGTAGCACTAAACATACTTGACATACCTAAAGGTGTATCATCAACATTCTCGGTAGGTACATCTACCATTTCGAGAAGATCACCAGTGATATGAACGTCTTTTCAAAACAGCTCTAGGACCACATAAGGTGGGTGCTTTGTCAGTGTTGGGCATCCTTCCCATGCTTAGTGTACAGTGTCCCACCCACAAAATACCACTACTGGTATGCTAATATTCATTAGTTACCGTGTGACATTATTCAGTGATGAATAATGTTCCCCTCATCCGAGGCTCATCGAATATTGTTCCCCCACAACCATGTCGAGTTCAGAAGAACTCTAGAACATCCATTGTTATGCACTGAAATCACTCAGAGCGTCTCCTAAACTATCTCATGCCCATCCCTGCTTATCCCAGTGTTAATATTATCAAGGGTTAGCATTCAATATAAGAGGTGGTTCATTGAAGGGCTGAGAAGCATAGTGGTCTAACCCAAAATTAAGTACTGGAAATTGCATGAATTGTGCAAATATGCAATAAAAAACGTACATACCATATGAACATGTGGTCAGAAATTTGAAATTCCTAAATGTTCAGCATCTTCTGAAATGCATTTTAAGAGTATTCCCATGTTAGGGGGGGCTAACTCAACATTTGTGGGTTAGACCACTATGCTTCTCAGCCCTTCGATTGTTCGTGTACATGTTAGCATTCAAGTAACCTTGTTCTCAGGTTCCAAGGTGTATGGTTGGATTTCAGAGTTTTGGGAGGTCACAGTGCACACTATCCCACTAGTTCAAGGGGTAGCTAGTCCCCCCCAAACTAAAAATCCTAGATAAAACCCTGGCATGAATCGTTGACCGTGCACTTTCAAGGGAGCAGCATGTAGCTCAGTCTCGCAAGCGAAGGATTATGTGACTACATAATTATATCTCCTCAGCTCCAAGGAAATATTGATCATAATAATCTTGCAGAGTTAGCAGTACATGCAAAAAGTCTGAGGTCCTGATCTTTTTGCTCAGATCTCTGTGCAGATCAAATTCGTGTGCTTTGCGGTCAAAGCATGTGCTGCCGATGATAATTTGCTAACTGCATTCAGCAATGAAACAGAATCAGTGCCGCATTTACAACGTGCTTGGCCAGGCAAGCAGTCATATTAGCAATTGGACAAAAGTCTTCTACCCTCAGACTTTTTGCATGTACTGCTAACTTTGCAAGATGACCAATTCTTATTATGATCAGTATTTCTTTGGAACTACATTTATGACCAAGTACAAGTGCTTGGCCAGGTAAGCAGTCGTACTGCAACAAGTGGAAGAAACCACAAGGTGAGAGTACAAAAATGAAGATCATAAAATGCTCATTCCCAGACCAGTTAAGGTGGCCTGAGAACGAGATTACAACACAACGTAGTCCTTTACAGCTGCCACATCCATTCGGTTAGTCCATTTGTTGTTGTGATCTTCTCCTCCAGCAACAAGGATCTCTCCGTTCGGAAACAGACAGCATGCACAATATTTTTGTTTAGTAGGTAAGTCCCCCATCTTGTTCCACGCGTTCTTCTCCTGGTCGTAGACGTGGATGACTGAGCTTCTTTGTCCGCCATCGCTTCCTCCCACTGCCAACAGAGATCCATGGACAGCAATAGCTGTAGAGCCTTCCAGTGGGGTGTCGGGGAGTGTGCGCCACTGTGCGGGTGGCTTGTCAGTTTGTGTAAGGGCTGAGAGAGACACGGTGAGTACTTTCTTGCCCAGCGAACCTCCTAGTAGGTACAACGTATTGTGTGTAATGGCGGCTGACATTCGACGACAGCTCACAGGGAGTCCTGTAGCAGAGAGCCACTGACTATGGCTGACAGACATGTCGAGGATTTCCACTGTAGCTAGGTCAGTCTCACCATAACGCCCACCTGCCACAACCAGACGTTGGTGGTAAGTGGATACAGCTGGCCACTCACGAGGTGTGTTCATTAGAGGATATGGTTGTTTCCAGCTCCTCTGTGAGGGAGCGTACACAGCTAGTGTGTTGGTTGGCTTGTAAGTGGACAGATTACGACCACCAACCATCACTAGCTGGCTACTTACTGTTGTCATGCCACACCAACAGTATTGATATTTTAGTGGTTCACACCACTGTTCGTTGTGGAGGTCATATCTGTGTATGTCACTGTCACTGTATCTTCCTCTGTCATTGACATACACGATGCCTTCAATTGTTACTGACTGTGGGCACCCCATTGCTACTGGCATGTCTGGCAGCCTCCTCCATGCCAGCTCACTGAGGGGGTGTGTCTGAAATACAAAACAGGTTTATTTCTTCATAGCGTGTCCTAAAGCGGATGCTAATTAAAAAATTAACCACAAGCACATGCACAGAGCTTCGGCACACCATTTTCTGTTTCATGTATTATGTAATAACAAGAGTGTATCAGCCATGGCAGAGAGAGGGCATATAACTATAAATTTTTGCACTATTTTTAGCATTTTGCTTTCTTTCACAGCTGTATTTAATTGTGCATGTCCTCTTATCGCCTCCAGCAGCCTGATACACCCTCGATAGTAGCCGTTGTAATAGTATGACATCATAGAAATTAGTGGGCAAAGAGTGTTAGCACTATGAACAGCTGTGTACATGTATTTTTCTTCAGCAACAGGAGCTACTAGTGCTTGTTTGTGCTAGAAGAGGCAGAATTGCAGCAACTGAAACAGACAAAATTAATTAATGCCCTGGGGTACAGGTATCCACCATTTCGGTGACATCATACTAAAAAATTAAAATGATACATATGGCTTCCTATTGTAGTTGGTAGCTCCATATAACTTTTGTAATGCTCCATGCATTTTCAATTTCCTAGAGCAATATTCAACTCATAGTGTTTGTATGACTACATGGAGCTCTACATACTGACTCACCTAGTTTAGGCTAGCAACTAACCTTCAGACAATTCTCTAGCAATGACTAGACTTAAAACTAACTACGCAGTGACTTAAAACTAGAATAAACTACACAAGTCTAAAGAGTAAGAGCTGCAGTGAGAACTCTAGGTAAACACAAACTACTAGCTAGCTATTCAGCAAGCACACCATTTTTGAATTTAGAGCAGCTGCCAAAATTGCACTTTTGTGTCTGAGACTCAGACTTTGTGGAGCCAAACTAATTACAATCCACCGTACACTGGCATAGTGTACAGTAAACATGTGCTACAAGCCTGTGCAGAGCACTGATGCATGCACAGCTGATTTGCGGAATAAACAATGTGCCACAGGTCTGTGTGCAGAGCATCAACTTCTGCACGCAGAATAAGCAATGTAGCTGCTACTAGGCCAAATAATTGAGAGCAGTACATTCTGCAACCAGAAGGTCAAAGGTCAACTCACCTGGGGCTTCTGAGGTGGAGACTGTATTGCAGCTACACTCTTGTCACTGGAGGCAGTGTGGTCCTATGTAGATGAAACTTGATTAATCTTCTAGCTCTTCTGTGTATGGAATGATAAAACTGCTGCCAATAATATTATTTTTCTACATGTAGTTGTTTTAGTTCCTTACTCTCAGCTCTCTCTGCAGTCTGTTGATTTCAGCATCTCTCTCTCTGAGTTGCTGCTGAACCTGGGCACTCCTAGCATCCATCTCTGCCTGCAGCAGCCAACAGTATGATACATCAGTTCAGAATCCATCCCAACTACGTGTGTTGAACTCACCTGCAGCTGTTGAAGTTGAGCTTGCACTGCAGCCAGCTGCTCATCTTTTTGGCTCTATACACAGAAACAACAGAGGCAATCATTACTGTAATGAAGTCACTTTATTATAGTCACAGGTTCTTACCCTCAGTGTCAGTATCTCTCTCTGCTGCCTGTCAATTTCAGCATCCTTCTCTTGGATTTGGCCTAGTTTAGCTTGCACCTCTGCCTGCAGCCTTCCTCTGTCCTCCTAACAACCAGAGCGTGGGTAGGTGGGGTCACTATCTCTCCTACAGTAGAATATCAATTTCCTTACTCTCAGTGTCTGTAGCTCTCTCAGTTGTCTGCTGAGTTGAAGAGTCCTCTCTCGGAGTTGTGAACCTTGTCGCTGAATTTGACCATCCTTCTGCTGGAGCTGGTCATTCATCTGCTGAATTTGTGCATCCTTCTGCTGAAGTTGGGTATCCCTAGTCACCTGCAGTCAATATACATGGCAGTGTAACTACACTCTCAAAGAGTTTGAATGAGCATCTCAATTTGTAACTAATTAGTCTTGTTACAACCTGAGTTTCATGTGAGTGAACATACTGCACAATGCAAGAACACATTTCTGTAATCATCTTGTCTATACTGAATGCCTCAATACAGTAATGGTAAGCAAAAGTGGTCATTCTTTTTCGGCATTCTTGACTGGCTACCATTTGCTATTTTTGATGCACGTAAATAACTAAAATGGATTCTAGATGTCTTCAAGTTAAAGTTTCTGAGTGTCCCGGACTGTAATACCAACAAGTACCAGTGTGCCCTCAAACACCATACCCACCTCCAGTTGCTGCATTTGTTGCTGCAGATGTCCAATCTCTGTCTCCTTCTCCCTCAATGCTTTCACCATCTTCAGCTTCTCCATATTAACACTCACAAGCTGGCCATATGGTCCCCCCTCGATCTGGGCCCTCACTGCCTCTAGTTGTTGCAGCAGCTCCTTAGCAGAGGGACGTCGAGCTGGAGTGTTGCAGAGACACCGGTGTACCAGCTGCACAAGAGGGTGCTGCTCTGGCAGCTGCTCGTGCAGTAGTTGGATGAACTCCCTTCGACGCTCCACCTCAGACCGAGCCAAGAGATGATCTGGATTCTGAGGGTCCTCATATGGGCAGGGGAGAAGGCTGCCTGGGAATACCTGAAAGGAACATTGACTTATTGAGAGTGAGTGACGCCACACATTTGCCCAGAGCATCTTGCTGGAAATAAAGGAATTTAGACGTTATGAGGTGAAAATAGAGGAAAGTGAAAAGGCTGGCAGCCACCGGGAGTCGAACCCAGGACACCTCTGGCTTGAGCCGCCAGTGCTCTGCCACTGAGCTACGGCAACCGGACAACCACCAACCCTCACAATCCTCTATATGTATTGCACAGGTGGTACTGAATGCCTCAGTCGCACACCCGGCAGCCACTCAGTATGTGTTGTCAGAACTCCATTAGGGGTCGACCGGAAAATTCTCTCCATCAGGAAAGAACCCATGCTGAGTGGTTTTTCTCACTGTAAATGCTCAGAGCATCTGAGGTGCGAACAGTGTCACCAGACTCTCTCCCGCTTTTCGTGTGAGTCTGGCTCTGCGAGACAACCCAAAAGCATGAGCCACGCCTACTAACACCAATGCCCACATGTCAGTTCAAAGGTTATTAAGATGCACCCGAGGCACACACCGCAAATACGTACACCTAGTAGTGAGACATGAATGTGTTTAGAAGTGTGATCCACAATACCGTACTGTGTACAATCCCCTACCCCATTCCCAGGCTCCTCCCCAGCCTTTCAGTTGTAGAAAAAGGGTGTCGTATTTTGTGCATTGCAGCAAGGCTACAATCCCCATCCCCTCCAACTTTTGAACAAATGTTATCATTTTGAGAGTGAGTTTATCGCGCCAACAATTGCTGGTAGTGACACACATCAATTAACTTTGGAATTTGTGAGTAAAACATACACTGTATTCCATATCAGGCGATTACATTTTATAGTGAGACATGGATATGTTTGGAAGTAACCAACACTGATCCACAATACCACACCATGTACAATCCCCTACACTGTTCCCAGGCTCCTCCCCAGCTTTTCAGTTGTAATAAATGATAGTAAAAAAAAAAAACAAGAAGGGGGGACATATTTTGTGTATTGCAACAAGGCTACAATCCCCATCCCCTCCAACTTCTGAACAACTGTTATCATTTGTCCCCTTTGACCTGTGTGAGGGTAAAGAGGGCGAGGTGACCAAATGAGAAGACGTCCAGCCGGGGACCGTATCGTGACCCTTCATCAAATGCCTCAGGGGGCATGTAGACCATGGTGCCAGGTAGATGGGTGAGGGTTCTGGCCAGCTGACCTGGCCGCAAATTCACGATACGGGCGTTACCCAGGTCACTGATCTTGGCCACCAGCGATGATGTAAGAAGTACATTCCGAGCAGACAAATCACGGTGTACAACAGGAGGGTTGCGGGTGTGCAGGTAGAGCAGCCCCCGTGCCACATCTGCTAGCAGTGATCGCTTGAGGGCAAGGGGGAGGCCAGGGGCACTCTCCAGCAGCTCATCTAAGCTGCTGTCCAGTCGCTCCATCACCAGCACTGGTAGTGCTGACCCTTCTAGGAAGCACAGCCCCAAGAACTGCACTATGTGTGGGTGCCGCAACTCTGCCATTACCTACACAAATGACGTTATAGGAACATAAGTTATTGCCTGTTACGATAATTTGTGCTACAGGCCTAACTAGTGTTTCTTTAAATAATAACTTGCTAGTTGGCATCACCTGGCACTCCTCCAAATACTTTCGCTCGATGTTCTGCACGCCGGCGTTGTCTCGCTGGAGGAGCGCATCGTGTAGCCGCTTGCCTGCACACACCAGTCCGTTCATCTCCAGCTCCTCAACGCTGCCGTAGGAACCTACCCCAAGCTGCTTGCCCGTGGGATGTACGTCGGGAAGTACGAACCGCTGCAATTCGGGGTTACGTTGGAAAGCCCATAGATACTATACACTTCCGTAGTATATAGTAGTGTATAGTATCTATGGAAAGCCGGTCCTCTGCCTGCCATTGTTCGCGCCTCAGGTACATTAAGGGCTGACTCCAGTTGTTCTAAGGATTCACGTAAACGATATTATAATTGCGCTGGAGCGCGAACGATATTTTATTATAATGGCCCAGTTTACATAGCACGCATTAGTGTTGCCCGCGCGGCTGTGCACGGTACACTAACTAACCGCAGGAATGTGCGCTAAGCATAGATTATTAACCTCACGTTACGTGAGGTTAATAATCAAATGCGCTAAGTAAACCATGATGATGTAATATTTGCTGCCGTGGCTGCATAATGGCCACTCGAAACGAAGGACTACTTTGCATTAGACTCTCTCCGTTCCTCGTGATTGTCACTAAAAACGAACCACCAAAGTTTTGTCTTACTTTCGGCTTCTTGGAATTTTGTATGCCATGAAACGGCAGCTTTAGGCTGAGTTGTGGCATTTTAAGCTGGAAAATGTACTTCTGCAAGCCATAACATTAGACTGCGGAGTACCCCGGCTTTCCCAAGAGCTTTTTTGTAATGATCCCTGTCACATCTAGTACCTCTGAAAATGTGACCAAGAATACAACACTTGATTAAAATTCACCTAAAATTCTGTGGCACGTCCGGGAGTCAGGCCTTGAAGAAAAAGTGGGCGGGCCTAAATCAATTTTGTGGGCGTGGCCTTCTTTGTAATACCGTGGTTTCTTCAATGACAGTTTATTTGGAACTCTAATGTACAAGAAACAAGCTAGCTTCAAAACCAAGCAAAGAATAAAGAATATTCTAAGCATAAAAGCGTGAGGATAAACAGTATAGGGCTAATACCTGCAATATTTACACATTAACGGGTACAGAGTGATAATGGTGTGATAACTAGCTCAACTTCCAAAAAGTGTAGCTATTGTTTAGTAGTTCAGTCACCACACACTTCTCTACAAAGTACAGTAGTATGGAACTGTTGCAGCTCTGGGTTGCTAATGCTCAGATGCTTCATTCCAACACTTCCTAAAGAGTGTACGCATGCATACATACACAGCTTATACACGTGACATACATATATCATAGATATCTGTGCATATAAACACATGGTACACAACGAGTTCCACTAGCACTGTTCAGAAGTTGACAGCCTTTCCACAGTACGCCATGAGACTAGCTTCACGCAGTGCCTCAGCATTGGTCTGATGGAGGAGAGAGGAAAGGATGTACATTTCATCCCGTCTCAAACCGTAACTAAAACAACACTTGTACAATTACCAATAAAGTGACTTATGCAGCAGTACATTACACTTCCACTCACTGGGTGGGCGTGGCACACTCTGGCAATGTCTTCCGCTGAAGCACTGTACTCCATCGCTAGCACTGCCTCATTGATGAGCTCACCTGCCGTCTGAGTGGGTAGTGAGAGTAGTGAGGGTGTGGGAGTGTGTGTGGAGATTGTGAGGGTGTGATATACTTACGGAGCCAACAATATGGACTCCGAGAATTCTGTCTGTCTTTGCATCACTGAGGAGTTTAACCAGACCATCAGCGTCAGCTGTGGCGTGTGTGTGTGTGTGTGTGTGTTGTGTGTGTGTGTGTGTGTGTGTGTGTGTGTGTGAAAAGTTAGGGGTGGACACATTGATATATCACAATTTTACTCACCGTTGGTCTTGGCTCTGCTGTTGGCAGAGAAGGGGAATTTCCCAGTCTTGTACTCCACCCCTTCCTCCTTCAGCTGCTCCTCCGACTTACCCACCCATGCCACCTCCTGTAAGGATGAGGGAGGGAGGGAGGGAGGGAGGGAGGGAGGGAGGGAGGGAGGGAGGGAGGGAGGGAGAGGGGGTGGGAGAGGGGGAGTGAAAATGAAAGGACAAGACGAGAGGGAAGGAGGAATAAAGGGATATAAAAATGGTTGGGGGGCAACGCTCTCAATGCAGGTACATGCCATCAGGTTGTCCAACTCACCGGGTGTGTGTAGATGACTGAGGGAACACAGTTGTAGTCCAAGTGTCCCTGTCCTCCCACCATCCCTTCCACACAGATGATACCTACACAGAGGAGGGAGGAGGGATGGTCTGACACACACATCATCCCAGTACACTCAACCAACAGCTATCAAATGCTCAAGGAGAAAAAACAGCTCATCCTGACCTTCATCCTCTGCCTTGTGTGCTAACATTGGTCCATGGATACAGTCACCAATTGCATAGATGCTTGGGGGGAAGACACGTACAGGTAAATCAGCGGAGTGAAGGAGGAGGGGAAGGAGGAAGAAAAATGGAGAAGAGGAGAGGAAGGTAGGTCGAGTAGACTTACTTGGGTACACTGGTCTGGAGTCGCTCATTCACTGGCACTCGTCCTCTCTCATCCAGGGTAATACCAACATTCTGAGGAAAGAGAACAAGAGTTTGTATCATAGCAACTGTATCTGTGCCCTGCATGCAGCTGTGAGGGGAGTAGATAGATAACCTACTAAGTTGAAGAATATAGTGTACCCTTTCATCAGCACCATGTGCATGTTTCTGAAACATTCCGGAAACTACCTTTGCCCAATCTTACACCAATACAGTGAAGCCCTATGGAACAGGTTGGGGAATCGCACATTCCCAGCCCCGAAAACGCGGGTTAGATTGAAGTTCAAGTGGCGCTCTACCACTCACCTCTAGACCAAGGTTCTTGGTGTACGGACGTCTTCCGACGCAGACCAGCAGCACATCACACGTCAACTGCTCCTGTTTCCCTCCCTTCACTGCCTCCATGGAGACCTGAATACCACCATCACCACGCACTGCACCTACATGCCAGAGGAGGGAGGACATCACGTCACAATGTAGCGACAACTAGTGTGCTCTGATGACATTCCAAGGGCAAGAATCGTGGATGGAAGCTACAAGGATTGCTCTATGGGCTAAGTCACAACGGGCGCATAGGGTTTTCGACTAAGCTGAAGCCATCTGGCTGGTCAAAATTGGCTATTATGACTCACCTCGCAGGCTAAGCTTGTAAGTTGCCAGTTTGACGCAAGGTGAGTCACAGGAGGCCATTTTAAGTGCCAAACATCGTCAAACTTGTCGAAAACCATGTACACCCGTTGCGCTCATCGCAACTTTGTCCTTATAGTCGTTCGTTTAGCTTGCATCCACACTTCTTGTCCTTGGAATGTCAGTTAATAGTCGCCATCACGTGATCGCGTCCAACCTCCTCTGCCTACATGCAGAGACATACGGAGGTAACCTAGCCTCATTCCCAGGCTACTCCCAGATTTTATCTCGCAGCCGTGGAGAAAAATCGGGAGAAGGCCTGGTACCAGGCCTTCTCCCGATACTACGTCACGCACCGGAAATGGTGGACTCGGTTAGTACTAACCGAGTCCACCATTTCCGGTCCGTGACGTAGTATTGGTACCAGGCCTTCTCCCGATTTTTCTCCACGGCTGCGAGATAAAATCTGGGAGTGGCCTGGGAACGAGGCTAGAGGTAACCTTGTTCCCAGTTTTCACTGCAGCCTTTTGTCAGTTGGACAATGTGTATGATAGTCGACGCTCGCTAGTAGTAGGATATGTACATTACGTGATTGGTACCTTCCCTCTCTTTGCTTAGCCCCAGCACACCATTAAAATCATCCACATAAGATTATGTAACAATTTACTGTACTGTAAGCTATAAAAAGGCAAGGTTTGGCGTCTGGGAGCGACGCTAGAGATATGCTGAGATACACAGAGATATGCTGAGATACACAGAGATATGCAGACAAATAATATACAGAGATCTTAGCCTTGTTCCCAGGCCCAACCCAGGTTTCCGTCGCTTGCAGTACTACAAGCGACGCAAAGCTGAGTGGGGCTTGGGAACGAGGCTACAGAGATCTGATGACAAAATGAAGACATGCAAGAGAGATATCATACCTGTGACTTTTGTATTCAATTTAAAGCCCAGTCCCTGTTTCTTCAACAGTCGCTGGGTTGTCTTGCTGTAACGTGTGAGAGGCCAGTGTAGTAGTGATAATGGTCACATGATGTCACATGATGTCACGTGACTTACGAAATCTCCATGTCAATGCCAATACCACCAACATGACCTAGGAACTCAACAGCTGTGACCTTTGACCCTAGACGACTCCAGACTGAGCCCTACAGTAGGAAGATCATCACAGAATATGATCTCCTCCCTTCCTTTTTCCCTCCTTCCCCTCTTCCACACTCTGTCCCTGCCTCCCTTCCTTCCTCTCCTCTCTTCCTTCCTCTTTCCCTCTTCCACACTCCATCCCTGGCTCCCTTCCTCCCTCTCCCCTCTTCCTTCCTCTCCCCTCTTCCTTCCTCTCCCCCTGTCTTTCCTCTCCTTTTCTCTTCCCCCCACCTCCCTTACTCTCTTCCTTTCCTCCCCCCCTCCACCCCTTCTCCAACTCACCAGTTCAAGTCCTATTACCCCAGCACCAATGACCACCATACGATCAGGAACTTGCTCCAGAGATAGAGCCCCAGTGGAAGACACCACTGTACGCTCATCAATCTGAGGTGATGACACCAAAAATTGTCCATGAGAGTACGCTGTGTGGTGAGTGCTTTATAGTTGATGACCTTTAACCCTGTGATGGTCCACTCCACTTACCTCCAGTCCTGGGAAGGGTGTCACCTCAGAACCGGTGGCAATGAGGATATTCTTGGTTGGTACGACTTCCGTACTGCCGTCGTTCTTTGTCACTGTCACCTGGTTCTGACCTGTGATTGTACCGTGTCCTTCAAGATGAGTCACCTGGGAGGAGGAAGGGAGGGAGGGAAGGACGGAGGAGAGAGGAATGGAGGGAAGGAAGGACGGAGGAGATAGGAAGGGAGGGTGGGAGGCAGAGAGAGAGAGAGGGAGGGATATGGAGAAAGAAGTGTAGGATATAGATGGAGGGAGGAGGAAGACAGAAAGGAGGGAGTGGACAATGAGAGGAGAGAAGAAGGAGGAAGGAGAGACGGAGGGTGAAAGGCACAAACTAGTGTAACATACCTTGTTGTTCTTGAAGAGGTAAGCTATTCCCGTGGTGAGTCCCTTTACTGCGTCCTCCTTCTGTTTCATCATCCCTTCCAGGTTCAGCTTGACGTCACCCACTGTGAGTGGAGGGAGGGAGGAGGGGATTGAGGGACCTACAATGCATCCACAAATACTTCTGCTTATTGGAACTGCTGGTGCACGGACAAGGCTCAAGCTGTTGAGAGAGAATGATTTGCAGTGTCTTAACTCACCCACGATGCCTCGTTTGGCAAAGTCATCCTTGGCTAGGTGGTACAAGTGGGAGTTGTTCAACAGTGCCTGCACAAAGGAGGAAACTAGCATGCTAATAGACTACTGTAGCAAAGTGGTGTGTGATCTAACTGACTGGTAGAACTAATCTCTTATCTATTGCATTTCTTAGGATGTTGTGGTGTTATTATAGGTAATGTGCAGTGCTGGTGCTCCTTGCTGACATGTACTTATTTGGTTATTTTCTGTACCATTCCTAATTTAGTCAGTCTCTGTATAGGTCAAATTCCTACCTCATTTCTTTTGTAAAGTTCATTGCTTCACTTACACCTCTTTCACCTAGTTCATGTTTTGATCTCTGTCAATCCAAATAGGTATATAATTTCCTGTACATTCAGCACTTCAGTTAGGATATTATCTCATTCCGATTGAGTTCTGTATCACTCTTAGCTTTAAATCATTTTTAGTTTTTGAGTATATAAGGAGCACCAGAAATCTGTAGTTCAGTTTGATCTTGTGGATTAAAATAACCTTTAAGCGGTTGTTGATCTACCGGCTACCTATCGCTCGGGTGGCAGATTGGCGAACCTGTGCCTTGTCGCTCCGACTACGCTACAACTACTGTCTCCATCAGCTTGTATTAGCTTGCACTAGCTGGTGTAATTGTGTGTAGCTGTGGTCATTGTGCTTCCTGTTCGTGAGGGAAACGACATCGGTACCTTGGAGGGGATGCACCCCACATTGAGACATGTTCCTCCCAGTGTAGGGTCCTTCTCAACACACACCGTCTGCAGACAGACAGACATATACTATGATTCAAACTTTAGAATAATTCACAGTGTGAGGTAGTCCAGTGACCCAGGTTTTTGTTTAGCCTCGTTCCCAGGCCCCACTCAGCTTTCCATCACTTGCAGTACCGCTTTTCCATACTGAAAGCGACAGAAAGCTGGGCGGGGCCTGGTAACGAGGCTAGTTTTTGTTTGTATGTGCATAAACACACACACGCATGGGTCTACCATGGCTTAGGAGACAAAGGAAGTTTTGCTGAGTCCTACCCACACACGCATGAACACTCCACCTTTAGTCCAAGCTGTGCGGCTTTGATGGCTGCTACGTACCCCCCAGGTCCACTGCCAATCACCACCAGGTCTGTGTCATCTGCATGGGTTGAAATCACCAGTAGATGTCGACACACAAGATAGCCTAACAAGTTTGGAGTTCTAATCCTCAATGGTAGAGGGCTTCAACTCTCCAGAATCACCCTGAAAAGGGGTAGTCACTTACATACTGCCTATAGTACAGCCTCGTATACCCAGGTCTCGGTACAAGGCTATGCTTAAAGAGGCATTTGATTATTCCAATCCAAAGCTGTTGGTAGCTAAACCTCATTCCAAGTTCATCTTGATCTCCCTATCACCTCTTACAAAGGTCATTATCACATGATTCCTTGATTCTAGGTTGCCAACACTTGTACAGGTAGTCAACGTACGTACATGACTACGCAAGCACTGTGAACTACATGCTTGGAAATTGTACAGATGCAATTGGATGATGTGCGTGGGAGAAAATCACACTCAACGTACCAAGAGCGGTGCTGAGTCTTCTTAGCTGTAGTGCAGACAGGGAGGCGACTGGCTGTGTGCAGAAAAATTCCAAATAATGCCCATCTAACGCTCATAAGACAGAGACGCTATCGTGTTGTCTTCATCGAGTTTGCATACCACAGTATCGCATGCACCTCTCTCTTACCCTCGACTGCCAAAGCCTGCGCAGAAAGACGGAGGTCATCACTCAGCAGCTGAGGAACGTGCGGTGTACGGAAGTTTCCGGAAGCAAGCTTCACCAATAGCCCCGCCCCTTTCCTCCGCAAGCCAGATTCCGTTCTGAAAATGTGCACGTGCCATTCCAGTAGTTACATCTTAGGGAATTCCCCTTTCGATCCGATCGGCCCGTCTACCGACAACTTGTCCACATGAAAGATGAAGATCAAGGATCTACCGTTCACGGTGATTCTGGAGCTGTGTAGCTACCTGGACAATCCTACCCTGCCACACCAGAGCTGGAGAGGGCTGCTGGCGAAGGCTCCTGGTGAGGGAGAAAAGGAGGATGGAGGGAGAGAGGGAGGGAGGGATAGAAATTCCATCATTGGCAGAATTTTGAAATCAAGCTTGGAAACTAAGATTTCTAAATCTGTTTGTGTCCACATAGAAGTCGACTTGAACGTACGCTTATGCGGCAAAAAATTATTTGCTCTGCACATTGTTCGCGCACAAACATCTGCAAGACATATACTACACATAACTTACACATACCTCACACATGCACATACTAGGTAACATCTACAAGACTCAAGATGTGGGTGCCTTTGAGCGTGTGGGTAACCGACCCAACAGCAGCCCAACCGAGGCCGTGATCCAGGATTTCATCACCCGAGGATTCACCGTCGACCACCTGTACACCATGCTCACTGAGATTGGCCACATTGAGGGAAGGAGGGTGCTCAAGGATTATGGTAGGCTAGAGATATTGTGGCAAAATGTGCGATATAAATAAATTGAGGAGCTTGTTGACTAAATTTGCAGTGAATTGTGTAGATTTTAGGTAGTCCTCTCCCCCCTCCCCTCACACACACACACACACACACACACACACACACACACACGCACACAGTATCCCCCCATCTCTTAGAGAACCAGGAGCAGCCTCCACCAGTTGATGACTCAGAACCCCCTCCTCCCTCCCACGATCTTCATCCACTCTACGGCTACCTCCCAAATGACCCACCCCCCGTCACATCAAGGGGTCCATACACGGGCCGAAAGCAAGAGGACACCACAGCTTCTAGCAAGTCTACCCGACCTGCTTCTCTTCCAGCTAACAGTGGCAGTGTCCGCAGAATAGCTGAAGATGGTACCAGCGTTCAGAATGGGCCCAAGTTTGAGCAAGATTTAGGAAGAGGGAGAATGGAATCAGGAATGAGTGGAAGGGAATCAATGAATGGAGACCGTAGCCCACAGTTTCCAAGAAATTCCCCTGTGGATGTCAACAGAACTCCGAATAGCATCCCCCCTCACCAGTATGGGGCCTTCTCGCCACCTTTGACCTCCACAGGCTCCACTTCTTTGGGCCAGTACACTAGTAGTAGCGGAAGCAGCTTCTCAGAAGAAGGAATGCCACGCCCATTAAACCAAGCCACACCCCTTTACACACCAAGTGACCAATCAGATCACAGTATTCTCCCAGGACAGCTACATTCCTCCAGTTGGGACGGTTACCCTTCAATGTCCACGACCTCTACTTCAAGCGTTGATGTTTTCTTTCCTAACATCCTCAGCTTTTCGTACGCCGAGTTGAGCGAAGTGACGGGCGACTTTACACAGAACATTGTCGGTCTCGGAACATTTGGCACTGTCTTCAGTGCCAAGATTCGTGGCAACGGTCCATACGCAATCAAAAAGCTACACAGTGTAAGCTGAACTGCTCCCAGTAGAATGTCGTGTATATTCTAATCAGTATGGTAGAAAGTCCAAACAAGCTGGTCAAACCAAGGGTACTCGGACAACTGAAATGTTCTGATAAGTGAAATTATATAGAAAGAAGGTTGCTTTCCCTACAGCAAAAGGGTTCGGATAAGTGACTTCCCACTGTACAATCAGGAGGTATTTTATGTTATGTAGATAAAACCACAGTAAACTGGGCATAAGCCAGAAGGCAAGGGTTATTTATGGCAATAAATCCCTGTTTACTGTGGTTTAATGTTTATCTTGTGGAAATACCTGATTTCTGAAGAAACCTTACATTTCAATTCTGAAACTGTTGGTGTCAAATATGTAATATTGAAATTCTTCTGGTGTCTGAGAGTGGGTGGTAGATGGCTTACTGTAAACATGGGAAACCCCAGGCCTGATAATATCCCTGGAAAGGTTTCTTTTTCAGTTCACACAACTTTTTAGTACACTCTGTCACACTTATATGCACACACACACACACAATGCACACACACGCACACACACACACACACACGCACGCACACACGCACACACACACACACACACACACACACACACACACACACATGCACACACACACGCACACAGGAGTCAGAGATGGAGGGAGGCATGTTCTATGATACTTTTCACCGAGAAACCTTCACCCAGGAACTGCAGCTGCTAACCAAGTGAGCAGGAGAGAGGGGGGAGAAGGGAAGTGAGCAGGAGAGAGGGGGGAGAAGGGAAGTGAGCAGGAGAGAGGGGGAGAGGGGAGAGAGGGAAAGAGGGGAGAGAGGGGAAGAGGGGAGAGAGGGGGGAGAAGGGAAGGGAAGATCAGCTACAGGTGTATGTGTGCTAATGGAAGAAAACACCTTGCACATAAGCAGCTCTATGGGGGAATCCCCTAATGGCTAAATCACAGTCGCTAATCTGTTTTCTCTTTTATGTTGTCCTCTCAGGTATAACCATCGGAACATCCTCTCTCTGGTTGCCTATAGCAACGATGGCCCCCGGCCATGTTTGGTGTACGAGTACATGGAGAATGGGTCTCTGGCCGAGTGCCTTATGGGGAAGGTGTGTGTGTGTGTGTGTGTGTGTGTGTGTGTGTGTGTGTGTGTGTGTGTGTGTGTGTGTGTGTGAGTGTGAGTGTGTGTGTGTGTGTGTGTGTGTGTGTGTGTGTGTGTGTGTGTGTGTGTGTGTGTGTGTGTGTGTGTGAGGAAGGGGGATGGGGTGTGAGGGGATATTTATTTTGCTTGTTTTTTCTGCAGAGGCCTATCTCGTTACTGTGGAGTGTGAGGCTGAAAATAGCCAATCAGATTGCAGACGCTCTCCACTTTTTGCACACTGTCAACCAACCCAAGTGCCTGGTGCATGGTGATGTGAAGAGGTGAGGGGGAGAGGTGAGGGGGAGAGGTGAGGGGGAGAGAGAGGTGATGTGAAGAGGTGAGGGGTGAGGAAGACATTGAGAAGGGGAGAGTAGGAGGAGAGGTGAGAGGGGAAAGGAGGGAGGAAGAGGAGGAAGAAGAGGAAGGAAAGAAAGACAGGGCAGACGAGTTGGGAGATTGTTCAATGATTGGTTTGTTCCTTCTCCTACTTTATCTGCTCTTCATTCACACACACACACCCTCACACACACCCTCACCGTCACCCTCACACACACACACACACACAGTGCCAATATTCTTCTCGACTCCCACCTCATTCCAAAGCTCTCGGACTTTGGTCTTGCGAGAGAGTGTCACCGAAAACCTAGCCAGCAGTCCACCTACAGCACACAGTCCAAGGTTGTCATGGGAACGATGGCCTACATGGCTCCAGAGTTCCTCAGGAACAGAAAACTGACTCCGAAAACAGACGTGTACAGTTTTGGTGTTGTTTTGCTGGAGCTGTATACAGGGTTGGCAGCTGACGATCCCTCGCTGGAGGAACGAAGGATCTTGGTAAGAAAGTTTGTGTTGAATCACACAAAAATCCCTCCCCTTCTTCCCTCCCTCCACTCCTCTTCTATTTCTCTTCTATTCCTATTCTATTTCTCCTCCTCCCTCCTCCTCCTTCCTCCTCCTTTTCATATTTCCACCTCCCTTTCACCCACCGTCCGTCTGTCTAAACCCCTCCTCCCATGTCCTCTTCCCCTTCCCTTTTCCCTCCCTCTTCCTCTCTCCTCCCTCCTCCTCCTTTTCTTCTTCCCCCCTCTCTTTTCCCTAGCTCCTTCCTATTTTTCCTTCTCCCTTCTCCTCTCTCCTCCTCCTTTTTGTTCTTCCCCCTCACTCTTCCCTCCCCCCTCCTCTCTCCTCACTCCACTCCCTTCCCAACCCTCACCATTCTCATCAATCATATCATTCCCTTCCCTCCTCCAGACTCAGCGGCTACTACACCTCTTTGAGGACACTAATGAACGGGAGGTCTCTTCTATTGCTGATGCGCGTGCCACATGGCCCCAGAATGTTGGGTTTGACCTGTTCCTCATTGCCACCGTCTGTCTCCGGAAGAAGGCAAAGGACAGACCACAGATGGACCAGGTGAACATAGCACTAGGTCATGTGATGTCATGAGAGATCACATGACATCACACGACTGTCAGGTGATCTCCCAGTGACTGTCATGAGAGATCACATGACATCACACGACTGTCATGTGATCTCCCAGTGACTGTCATGAGAGATCACATGACATCACACGACTGTCAGGTGATCTCCCAGTGACTGTCATGAGAGATCACATGACATCACACGACTGTCATGTGATCTCCCAGTGACTGTCATGAGAGATCACATGACATCACACGACTGTCAGGTGATCTCCCAGTGACTGTCATGAGAGATCACATGACATCACACGACTGTCAGGTGATCTCTTGGTCACTTTCATATGTAATGTCATGTGACCCCTTTCCCCCTCAGGTTCGTGCCCAGCTGAGTCACAGCTCTCCCGAGGTGGACATGTCTCAACTACAGCTCTCGGACCCACCAGCTTACAGCTTGCCCGGCCACCCTGGTTAGTCATGTAAGAACCTCTCTGGGATTTTAATCTCTTCACTTATTCCCGTTTCCCTTCCCGCCCTCCCTCCTCCCTCTCACCTTCCCTCCTTCCCCCTCCCTTCCCTCCCTCCTCTCTCACCGTCCCTCCTTCCCCCTCCCTTCCCTCCCGTCTTTCTCCTCAATTGCAAGGAACAGTTGCCACACCATGAAGGAGAAAGAATGGATGACTTCACATCGTGTTATCACAGTCATGTGTGCAATCTTCATGTACTTGCTCATACAAACATTATTTAAATCTCTCCGTTTTTGATTGCTTACAATATACAAAAATGGAAAGGGCATACTGCAATCAACCATAAAACTGTAGCCAGAGAAGACCTCGATTCCCCAACTTTTGTCGTATTCTCAGACCGTCCTGAAGGGTCCTGGGAATGGGACTACGTTTGGTTAAATTGGAATGGAAACTTGGGAACGAGGCCAGATCGCGTGGGGGTGGGCGTGGCTGCCTGTCGACACAACGCCGTCGAGTAGAGTGCTGAGCTAGCTGAGTTCGCAACCTTGGTCTACAAAATATGGCTGAGCTCGAGTCTACTCTTGATGACATTGGAAAAGAAGTTTGGGTGAGTAACTACATGCATCTCTACTATACTGTAGAAATAAACAAAAACTCTTGAGAAGGTTATCTCCTAACACACACAGCCGGCAGTCTTGATAGCTGTGGGAGGAGCTCTGGTACTGACTGTCGTAGTGGTCATAGTGGTGGGGTGCAGCTGCTACTGGTATAGGTAAATTGTGTGTGGGTGGGAGGGGGAGTGTGTGTGTGCGTGTGTAAGGGAGTACACACGTGTGTTAGAGTTTGGTTCTCAGTGCAGATCATGGGGTTCAATATGGCGCTCCAAAGTGTATGAGACTTTTAAATCATGGTTTTGATCTACCTTTACTGATACTGTGCAGACGAGAAAAACATTTTTCTAGCTTTGTATGCAGCGTATAAGAGTTGAGTTGAGTCAGAGTCTTTGGATGGTCCAGCGGTCGCTGTACACACACACACACACACACACACACACATACACACTGCTACTTTCACAGACATCGTCGTCGTAGGACAGCATCAGAATATCGGAGCCTTCTTTCGGCCAGTCCGGTTGACGATGGCGATTGCATTTCCTACGGCTCTCTTGTAGACTCAGTGGAGATGAGGAGGGAGGGGGAGAAGAAGAAGAAGGAGGAGGAGGAGGAGAAGCCAACGGAGGAAACTGATTCTAAGCCTCGCAATAATGATAGAAAGACTGTAAAGAAAGAGATGGCAGGGGAGCAACAGGCTGTCCAGGCAACAGGAGGGGGAGGAGGAGGGAGGAGGGAGGTGGGAGGAGGAGGGAGGAGAGAGGTAGGACTGTATGAAGCCATGGAGTATAAGCGGAGGAGCAAAGAGATGAATGACAGAGGTATGGAGGAAGGGAGTAGGTGGGGGGGGGGGGGGGGGAGGACATGGGAGGAGGGATTTAGATAGAGGGACGAAGGGTGTAAGAGAGGGAAACGGGAGAGATCTAGGCAGAATGAGAATGGGGGAGAGAGAGAGGCGGGAGGGTAAGAAAGTAGCTGTTTTATTGGACTGAACTGGGGAGCCATAATGTGAGAGGTCACGTGACAGTTGTAATGTGACACGATGCTTCATTTCCCCAGAGTCAATGCTACTAGCATGCCAGTTCCACATCCGCAGCGCTCAAAACTACACTTTGCTCAAGACACTGCCTGACATGGGTGAGGACTGACTCACTGAGTAGGGAGGATTGGGGGAGGAAGGAAACAGGGAACAAGAGAGAGTAGGAGAATGGGGAGGGGAGCAAGAGAGAGTAGGGGAGCAAGAGAGAGTAGGAGAATGGGGAGGGGAGAGGAGACCAGCAAAAGCAAAAAGGGTAGAAAGGAGGAGAGAGGGGAGAGAGAGAGGGCGAAGGAAAAGGGAATTGAAAGAAGCAGGAGGGGGAGAGTGGAAGGTGGAGCCTCAAGGTCACACAAAGGGTTGCCTAGTGAAGTGGCTACATGCGCTGAACATGTTTTGTATGGTACTTCAGGTTTGACAGCTGTACTAGTTGTGAGCAGAGTGATGTGACAACTAGGCAGTTGTAGTGTCCTCGGTGATTGTTGTGAGTCACTTCTCCTTATTCTTATCCCCTTCTCCCTCTCTCCCCCCTCTCCCTCTCCCTCCCTCTCTCCCTCCCTCCCTCCCTCCCTCCCTCCCTCCCTCCCTCCCTCCCTCCCTCCCTCCCTCTCTCCTCTCCATTAGGTAGCAGAATGCAGAAATACTGGTTTATTGTTGATCCAATTGGAGACTCATTACCATCACACCTCCTTCTCACCATAGTACGTACATCATGTGACCACCATGTGACTGTCATGTGACAACCATGTGACTGTCATGTGACCATCATGTGACCACCATGTGACTGTCATGTGACCATCATGTGACAACAATGTGACTGTCATGTGACCATCATGTGACAACAATGTGACTGTCATGTGACCATCATGTGACTGTCATGCATGTGACCATCATGTGACCATCATGTGACCACCATGTGACTGTCATGTGACAGCAATGCACAGCATGTAACATGTCAACTTAGCCTTATTCCTGAGCCTCCACCCAGCTTTCAGCACTTGCAATATGGCAAAGTGTTATATGACTGTTTACTGCAAGCAGCGGAAAATGTGGCAGGGGCCATGGGAACAAGGCTAATGTCAACTGTGATATCAATGTGTCATGTGATTGCAAATTTTTGTCCTTTCTTACAGTTGCCCATGTCCAAGCAGTGTCCAATCAAATTGCAGGGAGCAAGTTTACAAACTCTTAATGAACTTATTGCTACGTTGAAGGTAAGTACCCCTTACACACACTTCATGTAGCCCAGCTCTTTCGTCATCACAGTGTATTGTACAGCAAGCGACAAATGCTTTGGGGTAGCTGGGAACATGGCTACACTTTATGGTCATTTTGTTATAACCCTTTACACTCTCTATTCTCATTGGTTGATCAGCATCCCTTCCTCCACTCCCTGAGAGAGATAGACCACATTCAAGATAAACAGTGTGTAGTTGTCGTTCAGCCATTTGTCAAGAGAGGCTCCCTCAAGGATCTCATATACAAGGTAGAGCAGGGTTGTACTTTGGCCTTCACCAGCTCTGTAGCTGGCTAGTTTCCTTGTGCCTGTGTGCCTGTGTGTGTGTGTGTGTGTGTGTGTGTGTGTGTGTGTGTGTGTGTGTGTGTGTGTGTGTGTGTGTGTGTGTGTGTGTGTGTGTGTGTGTGTGTGTGTGTGTGTGACTCCTATATGTGTCTACACAGTCACAGCCAACAGACGAATGGTCGGAGAAATACTCCATCAGAAAGAAAGGGTTGCCTATGGAAACGGTGGCTCTGTTTGGGAGACAAATCCTCGAGGTACAGCATCGTAGAACGAAACCTTGTGTTGTAAATTAAACTAAAACCACTTGAGAAAATGTAAAGAAACTTTTTGTAATCAGGACAGGCCGACAGTTATTATAGAAATCATGGCGTCTTGACACAACATTTGTGTGAGTGATGATGTCATTGTACAGGTTTTGGTGTTGCTGTATCGGAGGGGGTTTCCCCCTCTGGGACATGTGCACACTGGAAATGTGTTGGTAGAAGACAAGGTTTGCAGGTGAGGGAGGGAGGGAGGGTGTGTGTGTGTGAGGGGGGGCGTAGGGAGGAGGGAGGGAGGAGGGAGGGGATATGGAGTGAGAAGAGGGAGTGTGTGAAGGAGGGATGAGTGGGGCCGACCGGAGCATCTATATGTGTGTGCTGAAGGGTCTGTTGTGTGGAAGGAAGGAGAGTGAGGAGTTGTGGAAGGAGTTGGAATGTGTGGAGGTGGAGGGAAGTGTGTTGGGGAGTGTGTACAAGGATGTGTTTGGATCAGAGTCCATGCTGTGTTGGGGAGTGTGTACAAGGATGTATTTGGATCAGAGGTTATTCTCCATGCAGGTTGGTAGGGTATGAGAATACGTTGCTAGGATACAAGACCAGGCTGTACAAGTTGCTCAAAGAGCACCTGGACGCCATTGATGTCATCATGTTTGGTGAGATTACCACCCTCCCTGTTCCGGTCCCTCTCCTATCCTACCTTCTCCCTTCTCCGCCCTTCTTCTCCCCTCTCCTCTCCCTTTCTATTCTTCTCTCTCTTCTCTTCCCTCTCCCCCTCTTTCTCCCCTCTCCTCTCTCTTTCTCCCCCCCTTCCTACTCCTCCTCCTTCCTCTCTTCCCCCTCCGCTCAATGTACGAACTGTCTCCCGCAGGTCATCTTGTATTTGAGATGTGTTGTGGTTATGAGCTCACATCACTGGCTCCGGCTCAAACAGACTATCAAGCTGTGCGATACAAACCGGTGGTAGAGGTAAGAAACAGGGTGCTGGTGTTGTCTGACCTTTGACCTTTGACCTATGTCCTCTGTTGCAGGTATTACAGTTTATATTCTCCAGTGACAGTGGACCCTTTCCAACTATAAGAGAGGTATGGTAACCATGTATACTGGAATCTGATTGGATAATTATAATGATGATGTCATCACACATCCACCAATCAGGTGCTAGAGCTGCCGTTCTTTCAGCAAGTGAGTGTACCACAGTTATCAGAGTGGGACCCAGAGCAGGTAAGATTGTGTGTGTGTGAGGGGTGGGGGGGGGGGGGGGGGGGGGAGAAGAAGAGATGAAGTGTGGGTGGGCAGGAGGAAGGAACGGACGGGATGTTTATCACTGAAATCTTCCGGGAGACACAGACTATCTCAGGAACTCAGCAGCTGGGCACTACCTTAGAGGTCATTGTGGTTGATGTTCCCTTGATATTGGGGTAGTGTGTTATCAGTTTTTGGTTGCTAGACAACATAATTATATTCATGATGGTATGGTAGACAAAGTGTCTAACATGAAAGCAACCATTCCGCTGTCTGTCTGTGTATGTGAACAGAGAGTTAACCACAGAAAGTGTACTGTGTGTGTCATGTGACACATTCCGTGCACAGCTGTACCATCTGTGGTCGTATCACAGCGGGAAACCATGCAACTTAGTGTAGCCATTCTGTAAGAGTACAATGAAAAGTCATGTTGGGACCGGAGGTGTTCAGGTTACTCGAGTGTTCGTGAAACAATACTATTTGAATGCAAAGTGGATTACGTTTTCACATAGCAAAATATCATTATTAGGGTTTGGATGAAGTTTGGATTAAGTGACTTCTTATTGTAAATGCATGCAAGGAAAGGTGGGAGGGTGGGAGGGAAACGAGGAGTCATCAAGCTTTGCCACTAATTCTCGTACACGTACTCCGCTAAAATGTGTATTCAGTGCACAGCTGCACATCTGTGGTCGTATCACAGGGGATTCTTTGATCAAGAAACCACGCAACCTTCATCATCAGTGAAGTGCAGTAACTCACTGGTATGAACATGTTGAAACCAAAAGGAGTTCAGATCACTGAAATGTTCCAATTAGTGAATTATCTTGTACCCAGGCTGTTCCGTTTCTTCTACAAACAGCCTCTGCACGAGGCTAGTAAATTATTTGGAGATTACTTTCATTTAGTGCAGGGTAAACTATTTTATTAGGGTCAGATAAGTGAATGCCAAGCAAATATCATTATTAGGGTGTTCGGATAAAGTTTGGATTAATTAAGTGACTTCCTACTGTATGTGCATGAGAGAGGGAGGAGTCATCAAGCTTTGCCACTAATCCTTGTACATGTACCCTGCTATATTTACATGAAGTTTTAGGTATGGCTCCCTCGTCCCCTCCTATCTCCTTCTCCCCCTCCTATCTCCTTCTCCCCCTCCTATCTCCTTCTCCCCCTCCTATCTCCCTCGTCCCCTCCTATCTCCCCTGCCCCCAACCTCCACAGTTATGTCTGACAACTGACATGAAGGCACTACTGAGAGCTGTTCGCAAGGGGAGGCCAGCGTACGCAGCAACCACACAACCCTCCCTTCATCCCAAACCAAGAAAGAGAAACGAAGTCAAACAAAAGTAAGTGAGTTTGGCCATTTTATCAATTGTCGCTGCTAGCAATTGTCCTTGTGTTTGTTAAGTAACTCCTTCTGCTCTCAACTGTCACAATAACGAATAACTGGCCTCGTTTACAAGCCTCTGCCCAGCTTCTGACTCTTGCAGTACGAAACCACAGAGAGAACAACCTGCTGCTAAGAGCAATGGCTACAAAGATTTATCTCCCGTTGCCTAGGTACCCTGTGACCCCTCTCAGACCCCCAAGCACTGACCGGAGACTATCTAGACCTACCAGCCAATCAGTGAGCTTCACAGCTCCTCCCCCTCCCACTGGGCCCCCACCGACCACCCCTGGCGCCCCACCGACCACCCCTGGCATCCCACTGACTACCCCTGGTGCCCCACCGACTACCCCTCGTGCCCCACCCCCCAGAAAAGTGGCTCCGCCACCTCTACCCCCGAAGTCTAATAAAAACCGTGGTGCGCTTCTCTCTGACATTAGAAAAGGCACCAAGCTCAAGAAAACTGTCACCAGCGACAGAAGTGCCCCCAGGATTTAATTACAGGGGCTTACCCACTATTAAAGTTTAGAATCACAGGTCAATATTTGGTGCAATGGCTGTTATCATTTCATGAAATGACCTCATTCACAGGCTTCTGCTCAGCCAACTAGGTTGGACCTGGAATGAGGTCATTTCAAATTAGAATTTAATTATGGGGGTTCCCCCAATATTTATAGTTGCTGTTCACATCACTTCAAGTACTTAATTTTTTTGTAGTTTTTTTTTTAACTTTCAACTTTTCCTGTATACTTTCAAATGTTTGTGCATGTTTTTTTTGGTATTATGTGACATTGTGCTGCATAATTTTGTGGGGTTTACAACTGCAAACCATCCAATCAAAATCTTAAGCCTTGCCTTCCATGAATCTGATTGGTTAATTTTCGAAGTTCAGTACATATTAATAATCATAAGAATTACATGTACTTTGACAGAAAAGCATGCAGAAAAAATGGAAGCGAGAGGTTTGCAACGGGGCTATATGAACATAATTTGTAAACAATTCACTGAGCTGAATGCACAAAATTTAGACCTGCAGTCTATGTGAAATACACTTGAATATGGACACTCAGGCACAGGAGGAGGGATGGTACAATTAGTGTATTGGCTCTAGGTTCATCTGAATGTCGTTCTTGGTTCGCAGTACGACCTTGGGGACCATTTCAACCTCGTGTTCCTCCACGAGGGACAAGTGGAACTGGCGCACAATGGAGGCCACAACAACCCTTTCTTCATTCATGGCAAAGTTCTGTCCAATGCAGTTTCGATGACCAGCTGAGAAGGGAAGGTAGGCATAAGGATCTCGACCCTCGGCATTAGCAGGGTGGAATCGCAGAGGATCAAATTCGTCTGGGTTCTCCCAAATGTCAGGGTGACGATGAATAGAATACACAAGGATGGCGATTAGGACCCCTTTTGGGACAAGATAGCCGTCCAGTTCTATGTCTGCGGACGTCTTTCTGAAATAGTGGAAGACAGGTGGGTAGAGTCTCATGGCCTCCTTGATACACCACTGTGTGTACTTTAGCTCCTTCAGGTCATCAAACTCCAGCCACTCTCGGCCCATCAGGACGTTGTTCACCTCCTCCCGCACCTTCTGCTGGTGCTCAGGATACTTGGCAAGACAGTACAACGTCCACGATATGCCGCTGGTGGTCGTGTCGTGACCCTCAAACATAAACGTGTCCACTTCATTCCTGATCTCCAGATCTGTCATCCCATTCCCGTCCTCGTCCACAGCAGTCAGGAGGGTGTCCAGGAAGTCCAGGTACTTTCTTTGTCTCGCTGCCCTCTCAAGAACAGACTCACCCTCCTCACCACAACCTCCTTCCAGCCCCAGGGCCTTCTTACGTTCACGGATTACCCTCTCCGCATGTTCGTGGACTACTCGGCACGCCTCCTTCATCCTCCTTCCAGCTGGCGTAAGGTAATAGATCCAATCCACTCGATATAAGGGGTTGTAGAATCTGAGAGAAATATGTTCAACTAGTTCATACACACACTTGATGTAGGGGTGTCTAGTTTGGACGTTCTGACAGTCACTCTTGTAGCTGAATGCACACTGGAGGATGATGTCGAGGGAGAGAAGACTGATGGTATCAAACAGCTTCACCGGCTCCTTCCTGGCTGCGGCCGTGGACCACTTGTTAAGCAGTACCTCCACACTGCTGTTGTACACAGCTACATACTGCTTTAGAATCTCAAAATGGAAGGCCGGAGTGAGGAGATGGCGATTTCTGTACCATTTAGCATCTTTTGAAATCAGCAGTCCTTCTCCAAGCCAGGGCTCAAGCAATGCGTAAGTATCGGCCTTGGGTTCTTTCAAAATCATCTTTATCGGATCACAATGGTGGATCCCTACACTAGGAAAGAAAGGGCCTAACCAAACGCTTACAACTTTGTATCTGTTCTTGCGAATGTAGTAGATCCATTTTCTCATTGTTTCTTGTGTAGGTTTAATCTGGTGCAGGTTTCCCCACAGCCAGTGCGTAGGCCAGCCAGGAATATGTCTCATGGCCTTGCATACATGGTAGTAATTGAGCAGAAAGCCGGGGACATTCCACCAGAGGAGAGCAAGCAGTACGAGCAGTGCCGTGATACACCAAGCCAAGAGAGCCATGTCTAACCACCTTCCTTAGCTCTCAGACCTATGGGAGTATAAAATTCTGCAGATAGGATGTATTTGAATGCTTCATAGGGGGATTCTGCAGACAGGATAAATTTTGAATATCTGATTATCAGTACGAGAAGCTATACTACAGGACTACGCATGCAGGTCAGTCACACCCTCACCTTCATGTGTAGGTTTGCAGCGTTGTATTACTGAAGTTATGGAGGTAACTTGTGCAGAAAATCAAGGAGTAATTTAGTAGCGGCTAGAGACAGGAATAAAACCCATTAGTAAACTTTGACCTCGAGTGTATCTGAACGCGCGCGCACCGCGATTGAGCTACTTTTCTCGTTCCCAGTCTGTGCAATGCGACTGGTTTCGAAGTTACTTTAATGACTGCCTGTGCAATCGTTGCTGACTGAGAAATGGCTGGTGCAGACATCTGTCCACCTCTGCCAATCCACATCTCATCTTCAAACAACGCTGCAGGACCTGCCTTAAATCAGGACCTCAACCTAACGTGGCCAGATGTCTTTCCCATGAGGCCCCTGCTCTACTTTCCATGTCTACCTGTTCTAGACAGTTTGCTCAGTTTTGTTCCTATCTTCCTTTTCCGAATTGCTGCACGTGCTGCCAACCCTGACTCTTAGCCTTTCTCAGTAGTATATCATATTCCTCCCTCCAACCTACACCTGGCTCTTTCATTATCTGGTTTCACCAATCTCTCTTAACCAAAACTTCCAGAATCTCTCTCCATACATGTCTCTTCTTTTTCAGCCCATCTCCCCACAAACTGCTTCTTATGCCACTATTCTAATAGCTCCCACAGCAATTTTCTTCCACCCTATCCTGTACAACCTGTAACTCCATTACTAAGAAGTATTATCATGGCCCAATTAACGTAGCAACACTGAGTTTAGGATAAGGAGCATAATGTTATTATTACAATTTGTGAATGAAGTTGACAGGTTACACAAGCAAAAGGACGTTCTGCCTGCTGAGCACATTTGTACTCCAGTGTGAGTGATATCCCTCTGTAGCTCCAACATAGCTGCACGAAGTCCTGAAATGAAAGATAAAAAGCATTATAAGTATCAGGCAAAGTATACCAAACAAATTCTGCTCTGAGCTATGCATGGATTGACTCACTGTGTACATGTTTCTATATTCAAACCATTTTTCCAAATAATGTAACTGTGACATTAATTTGTGATCCCCCTCCCCTATCCTCATAATGTCATGCCTACCGTCAAATGCTGATCAGACACTGCCCTCAAATAGCAGCTGCACAATTGGAAGTAAAACGTCCTTGAATAGTAGCCATGGCCAGTGTATGAAACAGATGATGGTGATCTAGCTATAGCACTAAGGCTACTGTGGGATATTCCATTTCGAAATTGTTTGCATGTAACAGGTTTATTTTAATGAGTCTACGAAGCCAGACCCAAGCGCACAGCACAAGGGCCTGGTCTAATGTCTATACCTAACCTGTGCATCATGGAATGTGTATTAACTGGTTATTATAAGCTTATTCATGATATGAATGTCATTATAACGCTGGAATCGATGTACATTCTTTCTGCCTGCATCTGAAATGTGATTGACAAGCAGTACAATGTTATCTTGGCCGTGTACTGAATACAGGCGGTGAACTACCATGGCTGAGCTTACCAAACAGAAGGGGAAGGAAGCCAGGCAGAGATACATCCCTTATAGCCTGTGGGAAGAACAGCGATGCCATCATGCTCTTGCAGGAAGGTAGTTTACTAATAACTTTAGCTGTTCTTCCTTCAAACTGTGGTAGCCTAAAGTTGCTAGATGCAGCCTTTGTGCTTCCATTCAAAGCTATGACATATCAACCGGATGTTCTATATACATTCCCGTGGCGTTCTGCGATTTGATTGGAGCTGCAATATACTTGCAGCGGGGACAGGTCAGGTATAGGTGTTAGACCAGACCCTCGCACGCTTCGCCAGACTATGAGTCTATCTCCCTCACTCTTAAAGTCAGAATGTTATTTTTATAGTTTGTGAACTGCCCCCTTACTGTTAGAAATTAACTCTCTCTCCACTTTAGGTCATGTGTACATCAGAACTGTATATATTCAATAAAAAGGTTACTTACTTTCATGAAATAAATTTACTATAGCTAGTGTCATCTATGTACCCTAGATCTACGTAGCTACAATACTCACCTCAATCTTCCTCGCCTTTTACAAAATGCACGTGGCAACTGGCCTCACCTGGTCTGCATGGAACGAGGTTTTCTTATTGGTTTGGAACCGCGGCGTAAAAGTCAAAGTTCACTAATGGGTTTTATTCCTGTCTCTAGCCGCTAGTGTAGAATTTACCTTGTACTTAGTCTCGTTCCCATGAGTTCGGCCCGGGGTCTAGGAACGAGTTTTCTGTGGAGTTGGTTGCTATATTACACTTAGCTTATATTCACAAACTGTTGAGGAGGGAAACTGTTATGGTTGAACCATACCAAAACCCCAGTTGTATAGGATCTTATTAGCGGTACTGTGCAATATGGTGCATGAATACAATATCACACAATAATTATGGGTTTCAAATAATCGTAGCAGAATAATATTGCACTGGTCCCAATGCCAGCAAAGCATCTTCAGAAGACGCTTCAGGACTTGAGCCAGTCACCTGCCTTGCTTGTGGTGCCAGGGTTATGCTCACCTCTAACCTATGGACAGATGCTGGCCTTGTAAACGGAGCAATGGGAACAGTCCAGGCCCATTTGTTACTGGAGTGGAGGTCCGATAAAGTAGTTATTGACATTGGAAAGAAGGAGTTTAGTGCAGGTCTCACGTTTGTTGCATGTTCATGTGTGCGTCACCTCTCAGACATAATGTTTGACCCTCCATTTGCTTACCAGCGTGTTACAAGCCTCACTAAGAGCATGCGGCTAACAGAACGTAAGGTTGAAGATGCTAGGCTTTACTCAATGGAACGCACCAGCTTCCCATAAGCTTCATCAGCATATCATGTATGATCCCGCCACAATGCCAATGCTGCAGCCTGTTTGTAGCCCTCCCCTCTCTCCACACCTCTACTACCAGATGAACTGCTGGGCAGTGCTGGCTACCAAACTGGATGACATCTCCACTGGGTCTACACCTGGCTACCATTCTGCTGCATCTTTCCTGGTCATACTACTGGTGGACCTACGTCTACTTCAGTGACATATCCTCACTACTATTTATTGTTACACTGAAGCTCCAAGATTTTTATTGTGCATGCTTGTTTTGTTTTCATAGCCAGGGTGTTTGTCCAACCCTGTCCTACAAGGAAAGGATCGTGTGACTTTTGAAGTGGCTTCTGAGTCAGCAACTGCCATGGTTACATGATATTCATTGCCTGCTTCCATTTCTTGCTTGTCCTAAGGAACAGCAGAATGTGCTATATATGCCATGACTGCTCAATAGCCACTAAACAGTCTCCCTCACCAGTATGCATGAGTCTGTTCAAACTATACTGTATTACATGTTCCTTACTACCAAAGAGCAGATATTTAACATCATATATACTCCACTTCACCCTTGTTTCTGTGGTAACAGGTTGGTATTATTTTCCATATACTGACAGGAAGTTGTAGATTCTGTACATTCTGTTCCATATACCCCAGAAGTTGTAAAATGATGTTTCCTATAAGCTACCTTGTTTACAGTGTAAACTACTTTACATGTTTACCTCATTTACAGTGAAAACTACCATGTGTGTTTACTAATAACTACAAGGACCAATCAGAGTGGAGAATATAACAGATAAACCACAGTAGACAGGGATTTATGGTCCATAAACAACCCTTGCCCTCCCGCTGCGCCCTGTATCATCACTTCAACACTTGTATTACATGTTCCTTACCAAAGAGCAGATATTTAACATCATGAATGAACTGGAATGGTGCTAAAGAACAGAACAAACTCTCTATAGTACTGCAGAAATGTGCCAGTTTTAATTTAGGTTTTTTCCCACGAGCTTTTTTCCCCACCAAAGGGTTTTTGCTCTGGGTTTTTCCCTTGATTCATGTAGAGCCGGCATGAATCTAAATCAAACCTTTATCTCGGCCCCTGGCACCTGTATGCAGTTGATCTGACAGTTGCATATTTATGTGCACACATTTGACTTTTTAATAAACAAACAAAAATACCCTTATGAATGATTAATGGATGTGCATGCAGGACTTGATAAGTTACATCTATGGATTATAAACACTATGCACAACCTAGAGTATAGAACTAGGAACACAGTGAGCCTGAGCGAGCTGATACAGAAACAATATTATCCCACTTGTGAACACCTAGAGTATAGAATATTACACACCCACATTAAAAGAAATATTACAAAAATTTGTTTAAAACAAACTGTTTAATAAGGATACTTATCATAATCAGCCATTTCGTTACTCTTTATCATAGCTGTGACTATGAATCCATTGCTTCCAAATACAACATGAAGATAGAGCTGTTCGGTGATGATGTAAACCACTTCAAATCCACTAACAGTCTTAGCAGTATAACCCCAAGTGGCATAGTGACCCATTGCCATGGTTTTATAGATGTACATTGAGATACACTTTTGCAAGGCTTGTTTAGGGTCAACATCAGCCAATCTCTTGAGGTTCTCACTGGCCAAAAATTTCTTAAAGTCCTCATTGGCCAATCTCTTGAAGTCCTCGCCATGACGCTCCCAAATGTGTTCAAGACCAGCATTTGAATTGCCTTTCTCTAAAAAGAGGGTCATGCTCTTGGAAACTAGCTGATCCTTTGCATGATTGGAAAGGAGCTCGTCTACCCCAGCTTCAGAAGCAGAAATGGTCCACACCAGACCAGATTTGTCGTATGCTATGCCATATTTGTCGAGAACAGCAGACATCATGCACTGAGTCGTGATCATGTACGATATCAACACCACGGTCACGGTCACACCACCTGGGACGAGTCAACCTAATAGTCTCAGCCCGGGGTCTGGGAACGAGACTTGTTCGTCCAGAATGGAGCTGTGGAGTTGGGTGGTTGCAGCAGCAATTCTTCCGGTATCCTTCCTCGTTTGGAAGGTTTCAGCATTTCTCGTTCGCTACCACCGATGGTGCAAGGCGATGCGCTCCCTCCCAGGATGGCCGCCTCACTGGTTCTGGGGCCATCTTCGCCTGATCAAGCCGGACCAGGAGACCATGCTGAGTGTTATTGCATGGATCAATGAACACAAGTTCAGGATAACTCAAGGCTGGATGGGGCCTATATACCCCTGCATAAGTCTTTATCACTACGATCTGGTTAAAAAGGTTTTTAAGGAGCCAAAGTACCACAGGACGTATGACCTCATGGTCCCCTGGCTTGGAGAAGGACTGCTAACTGTTAGAGATGGTGAAAAGTGGTACAGAAATCGCCATCTCCTCACTCCGGCCTTCCATTTTGAGATTCTAAAGCAGTATGTAGGTGTGTACAACAGCAGTGTGGAGGTACTGCTTAACAAGTGGTCCACAGCCGCAGCCAGGAAGGAGCCGGTGAAGCTGTTTGACACCATCAGTCTTCTCTCCCTCGACATCATCCTCCAGTGTGCATTCAGCTACAAGAGCGACTGTCAGAATGTCCAGACTAGACACCCCTACATCAAGTGTGTGTATGAACTAATTGAACTTTTGGCAGACCGTTTCTTTACTCCACTGTACCAGTTTGACTGGATCTACTTCCTCACGCCGGCTGGAAGGAGGATGAAGAAGGCATGCCGAGTTGTCCACGAGTACTCGGAGAGGGTAATCCGTGAGCGTAAGAAGGCCCTGGGGCTGGAAGGAGGAGGTTGTGGTAAGGAGGGTGAGTCTGTTCTTGAGAGGGCAGCGAGACAAAGAAAGTACCTCGACTTTCTGGACACCCTCCTGACTGCTGTGGACGAGGACGGGAATGGGATGACAGATCTAGAGATCAGGAACGAAGTGGACACGTTTATGTTTGAGGGTCACGATACGACCACCAGCGGCATATCGTGGACGTTGTACTGTCTTGCCAAGTATCCTGAGCACCAGCAGAAGGTGCGAGAGGAGGTGAACAATGTCCTGATGGGCCGAGAGTGGCTGGAGTTTGACGACCTGAAGGAGCTAAAGTACACACAGTGGTGTATCAAGGAGGCCATGCGACTCTACCCACCTGTCTTTGTGATATTCAGAGAAACTTCTGAAGATATGGAACTAGACAATTATATGATTCCCAAAGGAGTCCTAATCTTTATTCCCATTGTTGGTTTACATCGCAATGCAGAGATTTGGGAGAATCCAGAGGAGTTTGACCCTCTGCGCTTCCATCCTGATAATGCCGAGGGTCGAGATCCTTATGCCTACCTTCCCTTCTCAGCCGGTCATCGAAACTGTATTGGACAGAACTTTGCTATGAATGAAGAAAGGGTTGTTGTGGCCTCCATTGTGCGCCAGTTCCGGCTGTCCCTTGTGGAGGGACATGAGGTCGAAATGGTCCCCAAGGTCGTACTGCGAACCAAGAACGACATTAAAGTCAATTTGGAGCCAGTACTATGATTAGCGTACAATTTTTGTTTTCAGTTTTCCGCTAGTTTTGTCAATTATTTGTCTGTTTCAGCTGCTCTGACATTTTGTGTTTTTGTTTTTATAGCTGCTTATTAATCACTGCTTTGTGGCACCCACAAGTGCCTACTGCTACTGATTACGCAGGTGCTAGTAAATGTTGACTGTTATGAGTTATTGGTGACTATATTTGTGTTGTAATTCTTCTTCTCCTAACGTTGTATGATTGTCATGATAATTATTATTAACAGACCTCATGTACACGTAATTCACAAAATTTCAGCAAGAAAAACTGTCTGATACCCTTGTAGCTTATGCTCCAGGTACATACTACCAAGCATGCAACATCCATTAGTGCATGGACTGTTTTTCGTAGGCTCACAATAATTTAATCTGAGGTCAGACTTACGGTTCCGACCAGTTGCAATTCTACAATTGAGCCTCTGATTTTTGTGTTCAATGTTCACAATACAACATGATTTTACCTAAGGCAGTTTGCATTGGAAGGGGAGGGACGCTCTACGATCACGTGATGCAGGCTGGAAGTGAAAGAATGGTGTGTATTATATTGAGCACAAACTGAAGAACAAGAAAGAGAGACGCCTGGGAACGAGGCTTGTGTGCTGGTCATCCTTTCAGTCGAGGCCACTGTGTCGGAGCAATGGTGGACAAAGTCGTGGTTATCATGAAGAGAGCTGTAACATTGTTTATAGAAAATTTGATTACTGACAAAACATACAAGCCACCATAAACCATATGTTCACAACCTGTGTGTGACACATCGTTCACTTCACTAGGAATCCTTTTGCTAGCTCGTCGTCCTCCTCCCACCAGAATTGTGACTCCCCCGTGTAGTATGCGCTGCCCCCAACCTCCACCACCACTGCATCATCATAGCAACCATACTTCACTGTCCTCAGTGGCTTCCCTGTGAACCGTGAGTTGACCTTTCCATTCACAAACACCTTCTTTTGACCTTTGGAAGGGGGGAGGGAGGGAATGAGGGAGGAGGGGAGGGGGGAGGAGGGAGGAGGGGAGGGGAGGGGAGGGGGGAGGGGGGAGGGAGGGAGGAGGGGAGGGAATGAGGGAGGAGGGGAGGGAGGAGGGAGTAGAGGAAGGGGGCAGGAGAAAGCAGAGCGGAGGGAGAGAGGAGGAAGAAGGAGATGAGGGGAGATGAGGGGAGAGAAGGAGAGAGAACACGGGACAAGAGGAGGAATCATTCACAAGAATTTTGTCTCTTATTCAAATGTGCTGTGGGCTCATTCCCCTCCAATCGGCGACGGAACACTGGGAGGGGTCTGGGAACGAGGCTACTGTGGGCTTATTCCACCCACAGTTTCTCCAAATGACAAAAGCTAGATGGGGACCTAGGAACAAACTTTGTTTTCTCAGAGTTGGTTGTCTCAGGGTTGGTGGTAGTGGGGAGGAGGGGATCTTGTAACGAGGTGTGTACCTAGTTTGATGTGTCCCTTGTGGTACTGCACGGCTGTTCGCGCAATGACACCAGAGCCAGTGGGTGACCGATCCACCTGTGAAGGATGAGGACGAGGAGATTGAACCACACGGCACTTTCCAATAGGGATAACAAACAGTTGGCAGGATCCCCAGACAATCCCACTTTACCCATCCATCACCATCTCACATAGCTCCCCTCTCCACCCATCCCCCAACCAGCCTCCATCTCCCCTCCTTCCCTTCCTTGTATATGTGTAGCTAAAGAATGTATGCCTATTTAATGGAAAAGCCCAAAGGTGCCCATTACTTATTGGCAAGTCTCTGTCATCCATCCCCCCTCCCCCCCTTCCACCCCCCTCCCCATCCTCCACTCCCTACCATCCCCTCTTCCCCACCTGACAGTCAGCAAATACACAAATGTTGGCTGTCTCTTCCTCCTCTTCTTTCCCATCTGTGAGGATGGTGCCATACAAGAAAGCCAGGTCCTCAAACTCGGGGTGAGAGAGAGTCACAGAGGCCTTCACAGCTGAGGACAGAGCATCTGCAGCTCGAACCAACTCATGGATTGGAGAACGGGAGAGATCGAGGCCAAACTGAGCAACATCTGCCAGTGCGTAGAACGTCCCTCCACATCCTATGTCGTATTGTATCTCTCCATACCCCTCCACGTTGATTGTCTGGTTCACAGAGAACGCAAACGCTGGCGTACTCTCCAACATCACTGCACCAGATTTGTTATTCTCATACTCGACATGTGCAATAACCAACCCACATGGACAATGAATCTTCACAACAGTTTCTGGCGAGACAGGTTTGACAAGATTGTAGTCGATGGCGTAGCGGCCCAGGGCTATGATAGCATGTCCACACATTGTACTGTAGCCTGCAGTGGGGAACATATGGTAGATATGTTATCATACAGACTGTCATGGTAGCCCATAGTGTGAATGGTGAAACTAGTTTACAAAACAGGGCTATGATAGCATGCCCACACATTGTACTGTAGCCTGCAGTGGGGAACATATGGTAGATATGTTATCATACAGACTGTCATGGTAGCCCATAGTGTGAATGGTGAAACTAGTTTACAAAACAGGGCTATGATAGCATGCCCACACATTGTACTGTAGCCTGCAGTGGGGAACATATGGTAGATATGTTATCATACAGACTGTCATGGTAGCCCATAGTGTGAATGGTGAAACTAGTTTACAAAACAGGGCTATGATAGCATGCCCACACATTGTACTGTAGCCTGCAGTGGGGAACATATGGTAGATATGTTATCATACAGACTGTCATGGTAGCCCATAGTGTGAATGGTGAAACTAGTTTACAAAACAGGGCTATGATAGCATGTCCACACATTGTACTGTAGCCTGCAGTGGGGAACATATGGTAGATATGTTATCATACAGACTGTCATGGTAGCCCATAGTGTGAATGGTGAAACTAGTTTACAAAACAGGGCTATGATAGCATGCCCACACATTGTACTGTAGCCTGCAGTGGGGAACATATGGTAGATATGTTATCATACAGACTGTCATGGTAGCCCATAGTGTGAATGGTGAAACTAGTTTACAAAACAGGGCTATGATAGCATGCCCACACATTGTACTGTAGCCTGCAGTGGGGAACATATGGTAGATATGTTATCATACAGACTGTCATGGTAGCCCATAGTGTGAATGGTGAAACTAGTTTACAAAACAGGGCTATGATAGCGTGTCCACACATTGTACTGTAGCCTGCAGTGGGGAACATATGGTAGATATGTTATCATACAGACTGTCATGGTAGCCCATAGTGTGAATGGTGAAACTAGTTTACAAAACAGGGCTATGATAGCATGCCCACACATTGTACTGTAGCCTGCAGTGGGGAACATATGGTAGATATGTTATCATACAGACTGTCATGGTAGCCCATAGTGTGAATGGTGAAACTAGTTTACAAAACAGGGCTATGATAGCATGCCCACACATTGTACTGTAGCCTGCAGTGGGGAACATATGGTAGATATGTTATCATACAGACTGTCATGGTAGCCCATAGTGTGAATGGTGAAACTAGTTTACAAAACAGGGCTATGATAGCATGCCCACACATTGTACTGTAGCCTGCAGTGGGGAACATATGGTAGATATGTTATCATACAGACTGTCATGGTAGCCCATAGTGTGAATGGTGAAACTAGTTTACAAAACAGGGCTATGATAGCGTGTCCACACATTGTACTGTAGCCTGCAGTGGGGAACATATGGTAGATATGTTATCATACAGACTGTCATGGTAGCCCATAGTGTGAATGGTGAAACTAGTTTACAAAACAGGGCTATGATAGCATGCCCACACATTGTACTGTAGCCTGCAGTGGGGAACATATGGTAGATATGTTATCATACAGACTGTCATGGTAGCCCATAGTGTGAATGGTGAAACTAGTTTACAAAACAGGGCTATGATAGCATGCCCACACATTGTACTGTAGCCTGCAGTGGGGAACATATGGTAGATATGTTATCATACAGACTGTCATGGTAGCCCATAGTGTGAATGGTGAAACTAGTTTACAAAACAGGGCTATGATAGCATGCCCACACATTGTACTGTAGCCTGCAGTGGGAAACATATGGTAGATATGTTATCATACAGACTGTCATGGTAGCCCATAGTGTGAATGGTGAAACTAGTTTACAAAACAGGGCTATGATAGCATGCCCACACATTGTACTGTAGCCTGCAGTGGGGAACATATGGTAGATATGTTATCATACAGACTGTCATGGTAGCCCATAGTGTGAATGGTGAAACTAGTTTACAAAACAGGGCTATGATAGCATGCCCACACATTGTACTGTAGCCTGCAGTGGGGAACATATGGTAGATATGTTATCATACAGACTGTCATGGTAGCCCATAGTGTGAATGGTGAAACTAGTTTACAAAACAGGGCTATGATAGCATGCCCACACATTGTACTGTAGCCTGCAGTGGGGAACATAATATAAAGGAAAAAAAAACAAGGGCTGCCACTGAGCTACGGCAAGCAGACAACCACCAACCCCCACAATCCTCTATATGTACTGAACACTGGCGGCTCAAGCCAGAGGTGTCCTGGGTTTGACTCCCGTTGGCTGCCGGCCTTTTCACTTTCCTCTATTTTCACCTCATAACATCTAAATTCCAGCATGAGGCAAGATGCTCTGAACATATGGTAGACATGTTGTCATACTAGCCCACAGTGTGGATGGCGAAACTAGTTTACAAAACAGCCCTTGTTTTTTTTTTCGAGTGAAACTTGCTCAGTAGATACTGCACGTAATATTTGTGAAGCATTAGTCGACGAGTGGTTCATTGGGAATGCACAATCATGCTCAAATCTCTCTTCTACTGTGGTGTTGCCCAGGCAACAGGTTATATAACCTACGCATGACACCAATGTAGCCTAATTCCCAGGCCCCGCCCAGCTTTCCGTCGCTTGCAGTCCGTACTGCAACCGACGGAAAGCTGGGCGGGGCCTGGGAACGAGGCTACCACTAGATATAACTATTCATATAGCTACGATTACTACTTGAACGATTAATTGCCAGTAACAAGCTACCAACTTCAACCTTCATTACAGAGGCACAGGCAAGCAGTGTGGAAGCACGGGAACGAGACCGACCCTCACCTTCGTTGTGCATGAAGAGGACAGCCATGTCTGCCTCAGGGAGGTCACTCTCCACCAGCAATGCCCCGTACATGTCAAAGTGTCCCCTCGGCTCGTACATGAGCAGGGTACGGAGGTGGTCCAGGTGAGACCTCACGTAGCGACGCTTCTCTAGAATAGTGGCTCCTTCAATGGGAGGGTAGCCTGTCCGGGGAGAGAGAGGAGTTAAAGGAAAATACATACCACATTTCCATACAGTCCTTCTTCCGTTCCTACTGTTTGAAGAATCACATTATACAAAATGATGAATGCATCGTACATTGGTTATCAGATAGCAGTCCCACGTACTGACTGTACTGCCTACCCGACTGTATGATCCTCAGTGGCTCTCCACCAGTGTGCATCTCCACAGTGTGGATGACCACACCCTTCTTGTCCCCCTTGGTTGCCATGGTTACCTGTGCAAATCACATACGAAGACAGCATAATTATGCAACTCACAATCTTTAACGTAAATCCTTTACATTTGTGAGTCGATCTCCTTCAAGGACATGTACAGTTCCCCAAATACCACACTATAATACTGCACCAATGAAAACAATTTAAGTTGCCAAAAATAGCTTCTGAACACAGATCAAAATGGTGAACAACGAACACTTTGTGACGAGCCTGCATGTTGTGTATGTGTTTAATGTACATCTGCAGTTCCTTTATACTGCATAAAATACTGCTAGCTACATCTCATGAGTGTAAAAGGACATGATTAGCTCTCCATGCAGGTAATAGCTGGCTCATAAACTTACACAGTACACGAAGTACCATGCAGCAGCCCTGCAAGCCACGCCCCCTTCGCCAGGTGAGGGTGTGGCTTGTAGGATCGGTGTTTGGGTGTGCTCTAAAAAGAGCTTCAGTTTGCTGGAGGTGCTGAAAACTGTTTCGTGCACACTGTCACAAATGGGTTTCTACTGGAGATAGCGATGCAGACACAGGGAAATGGCTCGTCCGCCGTATCCAAGGCGCAGGGGGAAGAATCGCATGTCGTACCCAGGAAGAAAGAGGAAGGATCGAACGCCAAACAAAAGCAAGGATACGTCTCCATAACCCCGTCCTATTCTCGCGTTTCTGACAAGTTGAGACGCATTTCATCAGGTTCTTTGCAGTGTTCACTCTTCTGTGGCGGACAGCGATGTAAGTATGAGAATGCAGTGAGATGGGGGGAGAAGGACAGGGCGCTGAAGGGGCTGTTCTCCCACTGGGTGACTGACAACATCCTGGCCATGGCAAGACCTTCTACTCACATCTTTGAGGAGTTTCAGTTGGTGGAGCAGTTCAAGACGTGAGGATAATATGTAGGGTTGCCAAAGTGAAAAATCGACCTCCGGATTTCGAACAACTTACACCACACACATGAAGAGCTCACTGATGCTTAAACAATCGCACACTAAAACTTCACCCCCAAGTGTATATTGCGTGCGAACGTCACCGAAACTCATTTTCGTGACTATGGGGTTAAAGTACGGGTGGTATCACCATGATGATGTAATGCAATTTAGCACTCTAGTTTCACCAAAACCTTGCTTGAGTGTAGGAGTTTCAAATTTGCAAACTTGAGTCTCAGAGGTTGTTGTGCGAAGGCAGTGGAGCTTTTTCTTGCTTGTAGGTGAGTAAGAAATTGCTGGAACTCTGAGAATTAGCACTTATTACAGGTAAGCAGTTAGAATGAAGCAATCCCTCCTAGTTCAGTTTTGTGAGGCTTAGTCCAAATAACATATAAACCAAGTTTGGTAGTGATTGAAGGTTCTTTGCCGTCTGGCTAACATCATTGAAACTGTGACATTGGCATGGGTGAGGTTAGTGATAGCTTTTCAGTCTTTGCTAAGTTATAATTATTGTGTACAGCTAGATTTGTCATTCAATTTGGAATGTAATGGTCTTTCTTTCGTCCAAATCGGTGCTGTAGAAGTGGAGATATCATTTTTTACTTGTAATCAACCACTTATGAAAATTTTATCTTGGAAAGTTACCAAGCCTGGTGTAGTTAATTCATCAAAAATAAATATCTCCACTGTTACTTCACCAATTTGGATGCAACAAAAACTGTTCTATTCAGAATTAAATGATGAATTTAACTGTACCAAAAACTAGTTACTCATATAAGCTTGAAATGGTTCTCCTGAATTGCTTTGCCTCATCCAGACGCATGTCACATATGTATTTTTAGCCAGATGGCAAAGAACCTTCAATTACTACCAAACTTGTTTTATATATTATTTGGACTAAGCCTCACAAAACTGAACTAGGAGGGATTGCTTCATTCTAACTGCTTACCTGTAATAAGTGCTAATTCTCAGAGTTCCAGCAATTTCTTACTCACCTACAAGAAAGAAAAAGCTCCACTGCCTTTGTACAGCAACCTCTGAGACTCAATTTTGCTATTATGAAACTCCTACACTCCAGCAAGGTTTTGGCAAAACCAGCGTGCTCAATCGCATTACATCATCATATTGATACGACCTATACTTTAACCCCTTAGCCACGTAAATGAGTTTCGGTGGAGTTCACACGCAATATACGCTTGGGGGTGAAGTTTCAGTGTGCGATTGTTTAAGCATCAGTGAGCTCTTCATGCGTGTGGTGTAAGTTGTTCGAAATCTGGAGGTTGATTTTTCACATTGGTAACCCTATAATATGTGTTGCATGATCTCCTCTAGTCTCACGTAGCCAGACTCGAGCTGGAAAGAGTCTGGATACGCAAGACTAATTCCTCCCTCCTTCTGGAACTGAATGAGTGATTAGCCTCGTTTCTAAGCTTTATGAGACTTACATCGAAAGATGGAAAAAATTAACAAGTGATTAATTAAAACAGTGTAGGAATAGGTACACTAAACATGAAGACTGTGCTGACATCACCCTCCTCCCTACCACACCCTCCTCCCTACCACACCCTCCTCACACACACAGTGTTGGTATCTGGACTGTGATCAACCTCCAGTTGCCATGGGAACATGCCAAGTGTGGTCCTGGTTTGGAGCGGAGTGGTTTCACTTACCAGCCGGAGTACCTCATGAGACAGGGAGGTAGGCAGCCCCTCTCTTACCAGCCGGAGTACCTCATGAGACAGGGAGGTAGGCAGCCCCTCTCTGATGACCTCCCCCCCTCCCTCCCCACCCTCCCCCTCACTCCTCCCCCCCTTTCTCCCTCACTACTTAGTTTACTTCTACAACTATGGTTGGCTGGACTATGGTGTACCCACGTTGGAGAGTATCCTGGATATGGTGAAGGTGGTCGACTTTGCTCTGAGGGGGGGCAAGGTGGCCATCCACTGCCACGCAGGGCTGGGGAGGACGGGGGTGCTTATCGCTTGCTACCTTGTGTACTCTCAGAGGATGAGTGGAGACGAAGCCATCACACACGTGAGATCCAACAGGTGTGTGGCAGTGGAGAAACTTAACCTTGCGGTGGAGAAACAGTGCACACCCAACACCCCCTCTCCTTTGCACACACTCACCTCCCTCTCCCTCCATACCACCTGCCCAGACCCGGCTCAATCCAGACACGCCCCCAGATTGAGATTGTGCAACAGTTTGATGTCTTTCTCTGTCCACTGTGGAACTTCTACCCTTCACAGACAAGCGACTCTTCCTCCCTCTCCTCCACGTTTGAGAAGTACCTCCACAACCAGTCCCTCCTGCTACACGGGACAGAGAAGAGAGACCTGAAGTACATCCCAAAGGTACGTGTCGTGTTGGGATCGGACATCAGTAGCTGGTCACATGTGATTTACTTACGGAGAACAGATACATAATATAACAGACACTCCCGACAGACTTGGGATGCTTTGGGATTGCTTTGACCAGCCTCCAAACTTTTCCAATCAACGGCATGGCTTGTACCCATGCTAACTAGGCTAAGAACTAAATCAGCTCCCTGCATGGAGGGAGGAAAGAAGGGAGAGGCTTAAGGGAAGGACAGAGGGGAGGAAAGAAGGGAGAGGCTTAAGGGAAGGACAGAGGGGAAGAAAGAAGGGAGAGGCTTAAGGGAAGGACAGAGGGGAGGAAAGAAGGGAGAGGCTTAAGGGAAGGACAGAGGGGAGGAAAGAAGGGAGAGGCTTAAGGGAAGGACAGAGGGAAGGAAAGAAGGGAGAGGCTTAAGGGAAGGACAGAGGGGAGGAAAGAAGGGAGAGGCTGAAGGGAAGGACAGAGGGGAGGAAAGTAACACGCAAACGGTCTTCAATGAGCTCAGATCAGCGCCTATTTCAAGAGATGAAATCAGTTGCTATGGCAATGGAATATTGTCTTACTCTGCAGGTTGTTTATGAGGTTTGCTCCCGGATGAAAGACATCTCAAAGCAAGGGGGCAAGCTTGTCGTCTGTGAGTCATGTGACTCTGGACCAATCAGTTTGCAGCATGAGGGTGGTGCCACAGTGCATCACAATCCTAATGGTTTCCACAATAGCTGCCTACTGCACACACTCTTCAACAGCAGGGAACACTCCAGTTCACTACAGACAAGAGTCAAAGCCATCCAGGTACCAACAGATAGGAGCTTAGGTAGCCTTGTTCCTAAGTCCTCACCCAGCTTTCTGTACTCCAAGTAACGGGAAATGGTGAGGGAGGGAGGGGCAAAGCTTAGCTTATTGCTGTGAGAATGTATCGGTATTAGTAAGCATTTGAAAGCCAGCTTGTTCATAGGTACCCACACAGTTAATCTGGACACTTAACCAGAGAGTGGAAGGGGGCTGCCATTTTCATCCACTCAGAATGCACGGCCAAGACCTTATGTTGATGCATGACGTTTCAAGCATGTCTTCATGAACTGTAATGTAGTACACAAACATAGCCTTACCTTCAATCCCCTCCCCTCAACCACAAAACAAAGGAGGAGATGAATGCCAGTCTGGAGTGGAGTTTGGTCTCCCAGGAGACAGACTTGTTCGTCCTCTTCACTCTCCTCTCACAGTACTTCACAACACTCCAGGTGTGGGCACAGCTTGTTCATTAGTGTGTATACTGAAGTGTACTGAGCAAGAATACTGAGGTACCTATGCATGCATGTTCACATTCATGCTGTATAGCGGGAAACTTTCGAGGGAGAAAACTTTCGTGATTGGGTGGAAAATAAGATTTTCATGGAGAAAACTTTCGTGGATTGCTACAAAACCTTGAAATTCACGAAAGTTTTCTCCCTCGAAAGTTTCCCGCTATATGGCAATTTACACATTAACTTGAAAGTAATTGCAGTGTATGGTAATTTCTGAAGTGTACTGAGCAAGAATACTGAGATATACATGTTTTCATCATACTGTAGGAGCCCCTTCTCAGCTCTGGTGATGTGCAGCTGCTACAAGACAGCTGCACATTAGACAACCTATCCCAGGTAAGAGGGAGATTGGTTAGACACGTATGAGACCATGGCGTGTTATATGTCGCATAGTAATTTACAGAAAGAAGGAAAGGCGTGTGAAACATTCACAAGGTAAACATGATCATGTGGCTCTCTATTGCTCAAATTGGGTGAGGAACCCTCTTTGACTGGATTTATACGGCTTTGCCAATTCAGAAACAAGGGTAGGGTATAAGGGTCAGGCACGAGATTGTTTCTGAAACGTTTCTGAAACAATGTATGGGAGGCTATTGTCCAGAGTACTGCAGACTGGTTGCTAGAATGAGGCTACCATAGCCCTGTGAAGTTATTGCCAGACATGTCAGTTAGCTCAATACTGTCCGTAGTTGTAGCCAGATGGCTGCCATGTTACCACGTTTTCTACCTATCTTTTAGGCAAAGAGCTCCACCATGCAGCTGGTCTTGGACACAGTCAGGGAGGTGAGGGAGTGTTAATCTCGTCCATTCTCCTCTGTGGTCTGTCCCACTCCAGAGGAGGTCGGACGTGGTTGACCTTCGCTAATTCTAATTACTGGGGTCGTCACTAATTGATCTTGGATATTGCACGGTAAAAGCTTCTTTAAACTTTGCTATGACTGGACCAGGCTTTGAATCTTAATTTTAAAAGTGGGACCCCTCTCAGTAAAAGCCAAGAGAGTTTGTCTGTTGAAATCAATTAGTGATGACCCAGGTATTTTAATAAGCAGAGGTCAACCATATCCTACCTCCTCTGGTCTCACAGGAGGTTACAGACATTCGCAAACCATCTGTTGATTTCAGACCCACCTGTGTTGTAATTTTCAACGTGAAGAATAAATGCAGGCTGCACTTTTCATGTATTCTTTTCCTGTCTCCTGGCCAGGTATTTTCAGATGAAACTCTGAAACTTCACGGTGAACTGCTGGCATCAGAGCTAGCACAGATGTTCTTACAACAGGTCCACAAGAGCAGCCAGGATGGTGCCACAACTGGGAGACAGGAGTCTGGCCCTCCTCCCTCCCCCCAGACGTCTCCAGTGGTGTCTCTCATTCTGAACCACTGGAGGGTTACTGAGTAGTCCTTGTCACCATGGCAACCCAATCACTTAGTGAATCTGCTATTGTACCATTATTGGCAAGAACTTGTTAAACTGTGTGTTGATCACTAATCACAAACGCAGCACACCGTGGTATGCATGCAATAATATGAATTTGCCATTTTTTGGCAGACTTGAAAGAGGATCCTAAAATGCATGGACCAGTACAAACATTATAGTGTCAGTGTATATAGCTAACTACCCAGCTGTGGTCTTGTGTACTCTGGCTACGCGAGACTAACCCAGCTGGCAGGCAGATGACAAAGAGTAGTGCATGCATCGTGATTCCATAGATAGTAGAGTGACACTCTACTATCTATGGTGATTCATGGCACAGTTCATAACTCATCCAAATTAAATTGGTCACGATCAGTCCCTAGATCATTTTTGGCAAACTAAAACAGATCCTAGAAATGGACCATGCAGTACAAACACAAGACATGGTCATACATAATATACCCTCCCTATTATCTATGAGATGGCCAGTTAATTAAGCAAAATCATCAGCCACGCCCACAATTTGGTTCAGGCCCACCCACTTTTCCTTTGTCTGATCTTAACTTAAGGTGGTGACGCCGAGATGGCAGGCAGAAGGCAGGCTTTCCAGCGCAATCCTGAATTGCAGCAATTCCTAATTCCCGACGTGCGCCCCACGGGTAAGCAGTTGGGAGTTGGCTCCTACGGCAGTGTGGAGGAGCTAGAGATGAACGGAGTGTTGTGTGCGGGTAAACGGATACACGATGCGCTCCTGCAAAGGGACAACGCTGGCGTGGCGAACATCGAGCGAAAATACATTGAAGAGTGCCAGGTAATGCCAACTAGTTATCAGGAGAAATAAACGAATCAGTTTCTTTCTGATGAAGTTTAATTCATGTTTGTGCAGGTAATGGCGAAGATGCGGCACCCACACATCGTGCAGTTCCTGGGGCTGTGTTTCCTGGAAGGGTCCGCACTGCCAGTACTGGTGATGGAGCAATTGGACAGCAGCCTGGACGACTTGCTGGAGGGTGCCCCTGGCCTCCCCCTTGCCCTCAAACGATCACTGCTAGCAGATGTGGCACGGGGGCTGCTCTACTTGCACACCCGCAACCCTCCAGTTGTACACAGAGATTTGTCTGCCCGGAATGTACTCCTTACATCATCACTGGTGGCCAAGATCAGCGACCTTGGTAATGCCCGTATTGTGAATTTGCGGCCAGGCCAGCTGGCAAGGACCCTCACCCATCTACCTGGCACCATGGTCTACATGCCCCCTGAGGCATTTGATGAAGGGTCACGATATGGTCCCCGACTGGACATCTTCTCATTTGGTCACCTTGCCCTCTTCACCCTTACACAGGTGAGAAGGGAGTCAGTAGTACTATTAGGGTATCTTGAACACATTATTTCCTAATAAGGAAGTTTACTACCAAGTAATGCTTATCCATGCATCTGGTGAACAAACCAGAATTACTCTTCATGAATTCTATTTTGTCCTCCAGGTGTTCCCAGGCACCCTTCTCCCCCACAACTATGAGGACCCTCGGAATCAAGACTGCCTCTTGGCTCGGTCTGAGGTGGAGCGTCGGAGGGACTACATCCAGCCACTCCATGGGCAGCTGGGGGAGGAGCACCCTCTTGTGCAGCTGGTACACCAGTGTCTCCGCAACACTCCAGCCCGACGACCCTCTGCTGAGGAGCTGCTGCAACAACTGGAGGCAGTAAGGGTCCAGATTGAGGGACCATATGGCCAGATTGTGAATGTGGATATGAAGAAGGTGAGAGCACTCAGGGAGAAAGACGCAGAGATCAGAGGACTACAGCAGCAAATGCAGCAACTAGAGGTGTGTGTAATGTTTGGAGGGTACTTGCTGGTATAATACAGCTAGTGGACCTCAAATGTTACCATATTGTTGAATAGCAGGGTTCAGCAATGTGCACTGCATGTTAGGCTTTATGTAGATTTCCCCATGTAATGGGCTGTGCAGGTAGAAATGGAGGCAAAAGATGCCCAACTTCAGCATAAGGATGATCAAATTCAGCGACAAGCTACAGAACTTCGAGAAAGGACTCTCAGGCAGCAGAGAGAGTTACAAACATTGAGAGTAAGGGAATGGATATTTCATATATGAAGAGAAAGTGACTTCACCCATGCTCTGGTTATTAGGAGGACAGAGGAAGACTGCAGGCAGAGGTGGAGGCTAAGGATGCTGAGATTAACCGGCAGCAGAGAGAGATACTGACACTGACGGTAAGAACCTGTGACTATAATAAAGTGCAGTAATGATTGCCTCCGTTGTTTCTGTGTATAGAGCCAAAAAGATGAGCAGGTGGCTGCAGTGCAAGCTCAACTTCAACAGCTGCAGGTCAGTTCAACACACGTAGTAGGGGTGGATTCTGAACTGATGTATCATACTGTTTGCTGCTGCATGCAGGCAGAGATGGATGCTAGGAGTGCCCAGGTTCAGCAGCAACTCAGAGAGAGAGATGCTGAAATCAACAGACTGCAGAGAGAGCTGAGAGTAAGGAACTAAAGCAACTAGCATAAACATATTATTTGGCAGCAGTTCAGTATCATTCCATACACAGAAGAGCTAGAAGATTAATCAAGTTTCATCTACATAGGACCAGACTGCCTCCAGCAATAAGAGTGTAGCTGCAACACGGTCTCCACCTCAGAAGCCCCAGGTGAGTTGACCTTTGACCTTCTGGTTGCAGAATGTACTGCTCTCAATTATTTGGCCTAGTAGCAGCTACATTGCTTATTCTGTGTGCAGAAGGTGATGCTCTGCACACAGACCTGTGGCACATTGTTTATTCTGCAAATCAGCTGTGCATGCATCAGTGCTATGCACAGGCTTGTAGCACATGTTTACTGTACACTATGTCAGTGTACATTGGATTGTAATTAGTTTGGCTCCACAAAGTCTGAGTCTCAGACACAAAAAGCGCAATTTTTAGAATTGCATGCAGCTGCTCAGAATTTAAAGTTTTGTGCTTGCTGAATAGTTAGCTAGTAGTTTGTGTTTACCTAGAGCTCTCACTGCAGCTCTTACTCTTTAGACTTGTGTAGTTAGTTATAGTCACTGCTAGAGAATTGTCTGAAGGCTAGTTGCTAGCCTAAAACAAGGTGAGTCAAAAATTTGTCAGTATGTAACCCTAGCTAGTTGGATAGCTCCAGCTGCCAAAATTATTGCATGGCTTTGAAGAAAATTTGCTAGCAGTCATACAATCAGTTGAATAGCTGCTCCAGGAAATTTTTATGGAGCTTACAAAACTTTTATGGAGCTACCAACTAGGATGGGAAGCCATACTGTCATTTTAGTATAATGTCACAGAAATGGTGGGCACCCCAGGACGTTTACCTCTTTCAGTTGCTGCAATTCTGCCTCTTCTAGCACAAAGAAATACTAGTAACACCTGTTGCTAGGGAAATATATGTGGACACAGCTGTTTATAGTGCTAATACTCTTTGCCCACTAATTTCTATGATGTCATACTACTGCAACGGCTACTGCCGAGGGTGTATCAAGCTGCCGGAGGCAGTGAGAGGACATGCACAATTAAATACAGCTGTTAAAGAAAGCAGAATCCTAAAAATAGTGTGAAAAAATTATAATTATATGCCCTCTCTCTGCTATGGCCGATACACTCTTGTTATTACATAATACCTATAACAGAAAATGGTGTGCCGAAGCTCTGGGCATGTGCTGGTGGCTAATTTTTAATTAGCGTCCACTTTAGGACACACTATGAAGTAATGAACTTGTTTTATATTTCAGACGCACCCCCTCAGTGAGCTAACATGGAGGAGGCTGCCAGACATGCCAAGAGGAATGGAGTGGCCACAGTCAGTAACAGTGGATACAGTTGTGTACATTGCAGACAGAGTCAGAGGTGTCATACTCAGATATGACCCACACAACAACCAGTGCACTGAACTTCCTAAATATCAATACTGGAGGTTTACCATCACAGAACTGACCCACCAACTGGTGGTGGTTGGTGGTTATGATGTGTCCACTAACAAGACGAGCAAGACTGTATCTGTCTACTGTCCATCAGAGAGGAGCTGGAAACATCCCTACCCTCCAATGAACACACCTCGTTACTGGCCAGCTGTATCCACTTACCACCAACGTCTGGTGGTGGCAGGTGGGCGTGATGATAGTTACACTGACATAGCTACAGTTGAAATCCTAGACACCTCTGTCAGCCATTGTCAGTGGCTCTCTGCCGTACCACTCCCCGTGAGCTGCCGTCGAATGTCAGCCGCCATTACACACGGTACGTTGTACCTACTAAGAGGTTCGCTGGGCAAGAAAGTACTCAGCGTGTCTCTCCCAGCCCTTACACAAACTGACAAGCCACCCGCACAGTGGCGCACACTCCCCGACGCCCCGCTAGAGCACTCTACGGCCATCGCTGTCCATGGATCTCTGTTGACAGTGGGAGGAAGCCATGGCGGACAAAGAAGCTCAGCCGTTCACGTCTACGACCAGGAGAAGAACGCGTGGAACAAGGTGGGGGACTTACCTACTGAAAGACGAGATTGTGCGTGCTGTCTGTTACCGAGCGGAGAGATCCTTGTTGCTGGTGGAGAAGACAAAGAAGGCCGAAACATTAGGCGAATGGACGTGGCAGCTGTAAAGGACTAACCGTTGTGTTGTAATCTCGTTCCCAGGCTACCTTAGCTGGTCTGGGAACGAGGCATTTTCTGATCTTCATTTTGTACTCTGACCTTGATTTTTTTTGCACTGTGGTTTCTTGCACTCTGATTTTTTGCTCGGATCTTTGTTATTCTCTGCGCAGCGCTTTGCGTCAAAGCATGAACTACCGATGATAATTTGCCAACCGCCTGTTTGCATTCCGCCATGAAACAGAGTCAGTGCCGCATTTATGACCAAGTACAAGTGCTTGGCCAGGTAAGTAGTGATAATTATAGCAATTGGACAAAAAGTCTTCTATCCTCAGACTTTTTGCATGTACTGCTAACTCTGCAAGGTGACCAATTCTTATTATGATCAGTATTTCTTTGGAACTGGATAGATTTTTGTATGCGAACAGAATTTTTTCTTCAATAATGATTATCGGTGAGAGACACTGCACGTTTACTGGCAACCTGCATGCATTAGAACGTGAGAGACAGCATAACCTGCATACAATGACTGAGCTGTGAGACCTATGTGTTGTATGGACAGAAGATGGGGGGTTGACCAAAAGAGGCTGCCCCTATAGGAGAGGATTTGATTACCTCTGAAGACATCTTGAATTGCATTGCTCTCTGTATAGTGGAACATTGGGTAGGCACAGATTAATAGTCACAAAACACAAGTTTTCTGAATGAAAACAAGCGCATGTAGGGATGGAACCCTCAAAAACCAGCCAAACTAGATGGGAATGACACCACAACAATTTCACACCATCCCTACATCTTGTGCCATTTTGCCAACTATGCTTTGTGTTTGTTAGTTGTGTGCATAGGAGGGTTGCGGAAGGCAGTGGGGTGGGTAGTGCTGGGTGTGGAGTGCATGTTAATGTGTATGGGGAGTGAGTTATGTTGTGGGTAGCTGCAATGTAGTTGTATACTGAGCATGGCAGGTATGGTCTGTCTCGAAGTAGTCTCGCAAGCCAGACCCTTTCCGCACGGCGCTGATCGCTTTCAGTATGCGGCATGCAGAGGGAAGAAGTTTGATGTTTGGATTTACAATTTCACTTTGAAGCGTTTGAATTTATGATGATTCTTAGTTCCTCTGCGTGCCGATACTGAAAGCGATTGGTGCTGTGGAACGGAAAGGGTCTGGCTTGCGAGACTAGTCTTGAATGTAGAAACTGTGGAGTACATGAGCTGGGTCTGTATGGTATGTTGGAGTAAGTTATGTTGTGAAATTTTATTGCTGCTGAACATGGCAAATATGGATCATCTTTTATGTAGAAGGCTGTATATTGTTCAGTGTTCATTTAGTGAGTGTGAATAGACTAAGTGCATGTAGAGAGTTTTGTGGTGTGCATAGTTGGCAAAATGGCACAAGATATAGGGATGGTATGAAATTGTTGTGGTGTCATTCCGCATCTAGTTTGGCTGGTTTTTGAGGGTTCCATCCCTACATGCGCTTGTTTTCATTCAGAAAACTTTTTTGTGACTTGTTCCTGCTGTTTTTTTGTTTTTTTTTTGGTAGTTTATTAGGAATGGTAATAGAGAAGAGACGTGGAAGGGTAGGCCGAGGGGAAGATGCATGGTGTGTACAGTATGATAGTGCAGATTAATAGTGAACTTGAACATTAGCTTGCCTCTTCTTTACACTGTGTGGATGTAGCCATGTCTGATGCTTGTGTCCAGCAAGTGAAAGCAGGGTGGGTTGTTGGTGACCTAGTGGTTCAAGTGCTGGACTGTGAATCAAAGGTCCAGGGTTCCATCCTGGGAACTGGATGGGGGAACGAGGTTAGCCCCACTTGCAGAGATTTATTTCTCTTCCGGGTACACTCAGCCCTACCTCAAGAATTGAAGACATTTTCCTTCGTGTCCTTTGGGATGTTAAGGGGAATTAGCGCAATTAAGCTGTTAGAATTTTCCTCATTAATGGGTAGTACAAGGTAAACTTGATTATTGAAAAGACTAACTTACAGATGGTGTTGCAAAATGTCATTTTTGTTTTCTGAAAATTGATTTGCAAAACAAAAATCTTTTGTATAAAGACCAAATCTTTAATGAGTTGCACTGACCAGTTGAAAGTGTCCAGACCCTATTTTTCGGCGGGGCAGGAACCTGTTGAAATGCATCACATTACGTCTGTAAACCCATGGCACTCATCAAATTCGGAATTTCAATGAATCTGATTGGTGCATTCACCAATTAATGTGACAAGCTAATACAACACCAAGCATAAGTTGAGAAGCTAAAAAACACATTTGTACTACATACTTCAGAACTTCACAATAAACTGTCCACACAGAAAATCACAATGTCCAGTTATGAAGCTTGCTTGTATAAGGTGTCATGACAGCTGTGAATAAGATATTGAACTGCAAGAAACTAGATATCTTTCTGAATGTCACAACCAAACTTGCTCTGGTGAGCTGCGTTCTTTGCTGAGAACAACACCTGAAATCAAGTAATACAGTATTCACATTAGTAGCAATTAATACCCACAAAAATAACTCCAACTATTCCATACTGCAAACAACAACCAAAAATAAAGCTGAGTTTGGTGCTGGGAGGTTATGCTGGAAACACAGAGGGCTAGTCTACACTTAATGATTTTGAGAGGCATTGGCCTGGGCCTATATTATGGTTTCACTAGTGTACGACTAGGAATCGGTTCAAGAAGCTAGTTGATTAAACCCAGCAGTAGAACATAATGTAGGAAACCCCTTGAGGCTCACTCGTATGTTTGGTGGGTGTCAAAAGTATTGGCATAATCAATATTGTAGCTATGAGGTGCAGTTTTACTTGTACAGATAATTTCTGGGGAGGAGGGGAGGCAGTGTGTCTAACCTGGTTGTCAAGGTAGGAGTCACAGGTGAAGCACCACACGGACAAGTCGGCCAATGAGAGGACTACGTTGTGGTCACACTCCGTACTGTGGACCAGCATGTGCTGGTTGATATAGCGACCACAATACACCTGTGGGAGTGTGGGAGGTGTGGGAGTGTGGAGGGTATGGGAGGTGTGGAGGGTGTGGTGAAGGATGTTTGTACATATAGCGGAGGAGAATGTTTTCAAAGTGGGTGTGGTGTGTTTGTACAGTGAAATGTGACAGGCAAGAATATAAATTGACTACATCACTTAGTGCAATTTATCTGCCAGCCGACTCCAATTTTTTATTTGCTTCCCCCCTTACATGGTAACAATTGAGACAGACCCACGGCTCTCTCTGCTCCCCACATGTCTCACAGCACTGGGAGGCGTTGATCCCACTTGGAGGAGGAGGATTCACCTGGGAGGGAGGGAGGGAGAAAGGGAGAGGAGGAGTGGAGCTGGATTAACAAAGGAAGGAGGGAGGGATGGAGGGGCGTGGGTAAGTGGGAGTGTGAGGGGTGACGGCTATACCTGGACAAGGTGTTCACACCATGGCATTGGCTCAACTGCAAACATAACAACCTGTGCAGGTGTGAGAGGAGGGAGGGGAGGGAGGAGGGGGAAGGGTAAGGGGAAATTTAAGGATGAGAGGATGGACTACAGAAGGAGGGTATAGATCAGTGTGTACGTACATTGCCAGCATCCTGAAGACTATCCACAATCCTTTGCTGAGATTCACTCATTCCAACATGACTTGGGGGTGTGGCACCAACCTGATCACGTGACTCGGTGGTGGGTGTGGCTTCATGAGAGGTGTCCACTACATCTTCAGGACAGCACTGGAAGGAACAACACCATCAATTGGGTTGCATGGTTGCATGTCAACACACACCCACCCGTAGAACCATACATAACACACCTTCACCTTGGGTTCGTCTCTCTCAAGGGTCTCACGATCTGTTGGAGTGTCTCTTCCCACAATGTCCTCACTGTCATCCTTCCACTCCTCCCTCTCCCCCAGAGACTCACCGTCACCTGGTACACAAAGACAACAGTCACACAAGTACCCTCATTTCCAGGCCCCCAATTGACTGATTGAAGACGATAGTTTTCACTCACTGATAACCTTCAGCGACTTCCAGTACTTTGCATGAGCCTGCACCACATTCTGAATACACTCCACCGCACTGTATACAGATATTTACAAAGAAAAATTTACCTACCCATAATTAGAACATGGTCAGTCTCTATTTATACAGAATAGAGAAAGAAATAATTTTACTTGCATAATTAGAGCACTGAAGAGTTGCACATACTAGTCATTAGGAACAGTGGACTCTACTAATGGCAGGGTATCCCCTAGCAACGCAGCTGCACACGCACACATTGAGTTGGAGATGGAAGTAAGGTTGTAGCCACCCTAGTGGAAGGGAGGGGGGGAGAGGAGAGGGAGGGAGGGAATATATGAAGTACTCTAAACGCTCATAATCAATCATCCCAGCACTAATCCCCCTACCTGCAAGCTGAACATAAGAAGCCAAACAAGCTACACATGTGTACCTCTAAAGCGATGACCACTTTCCCTTCGGCCAGGCTTGTGAGGAGGTGTGTCATGTGGGCATACCCAGATGGGGTGATGTCATAGTGGCCCAGGGGATCCCCCCGGGCAGCATCAAACCCACAGGAGATGATCACCAGCTCTGGATTATACTGGGTGTGTGAGGGTGTGGGGGTGTGAGGGGTGAGAATGTGTGGTGCATATGCATGCAGTGTGATGACATGTACAGTATGATGTGTGGGGGGGGGAGGTTTATGTGTGCATGTGTGAGGATGTGTGGTATATGAGGATGGGAAGGTGTGTGTGTGTGTGTGTAGTACACGCCTACCTCATATGCAATGGGCATCAGGACGTGATGGAAAGCAGTGAGATACTCAGCATCTCCCATGGAGGCACCACTCCACGCCACATTGACGTTGTACCCCTCCCCCTCCTGCTCCCCAACATAGGTGTGGCTAGCATCTGGTCGGCCTGGATAGAACATCCCGTTTTCATAGCGATGAAGAGAGACATAGAGCACCCTGTGAGGGGAGGAACGAGGGGGGGGGGGACTGGGATACATTGGCTATAGGTAGTACATGTACTAGAGACTGCAATACAAACTTGGATTATAAGAGTGTCTATCATGTGAGCCAATTAGAGAGCAGAGTTCAAACGCTGCTGCAATTTGATTGGATGGCATGGTTCATGTACACATCTGGTACTTTATGTACGTACCTTTTATCATTGTAGAACATGTGTTGTGTGGCGTTGCCATGGTGAATATCCCAATCCACTATCATAACACTGCAGAGAGAAACAGTAGAGCACAACGTTCACTGTCATACTGACACACTTCCTCCTCAACTGGAAACTGGCTAAATAGAACACAATCAAATCATAATTTGTCCCCAGACATGCTCCCCTCCCACACATTCTTAGAAACAAAATCTTTCATAACTCTGTGGCGTACCGCTGGAGTCCATGTTTCTCAATGGCCACTTGAGCTGCCACGGCTACATTGTTGAAAAGACAAAAGCCCATGCAGCGACCAGCCTCCGCATGGTGACCCGGAGGCCTGTGAGGGTGTGGGTGTGAGGGTGTGAGGATGTGTGTGAATGTGAGCAGTGCCAGCTCTCTCCTCAGAAAACGAGGGGAGGAAATAGCCAGGGCACAAGCTGGTACGCTTGTCAAACCATGATAAGAACAGTGTTGTTCAATTCTGAACCAATAGGTCAGTGTCAGCTAAGCTACAGAAGCAGCTCAATTGAAATCAGCGTACTCACCTGACGATTGCGATTCCGTTTCTGAGCTACATAAAAAGAATCACAGACAACAATATGATGTCATCATTATCGGAGACAACACATGTCACAATACCGGATCCGTTCCCAGAGAGTCAGGCAGTCTGGGTATGAGACAGTACACATCACAAGTGAAGGTTCATACCTTTCCTGTGACCACTTGTTCTGTCATCTCAACAACACAGCCAGCAGACAGTAGGGCACAGGGAAAGGAAGCCTGATTGGTCAGAATATGAACACAATCATAATAATAATATCAAAGTGATTCTTATAATTAGAGAGAGATAGTGGTTAACCTGATTGAGGAAGACAGAGTTGTAGTTTATGGCAAAGTATGCAAGTTTATCAGGTGAGAGTTTCGGGGTGGATGACACCCGCTTGAAATGGTCTTTCCTGAAAGGAGAGAGGGAGAAAGGAAGAAAGAAAGAGGGGGGAAGGGAGGTAGGGGGAGAGGGAGGGAGGGGATAGTGACTATTAAGCCTCAGTTTTGAATGAAAGAAGACTGATCCAGCAAACTCACTCATGAACCAATCGTATCTCCTCTTCAGTTGCATCTCTAGACTACACAAACACAAGAAGAAGTTGTCATAAATCTCAAACTGCAAACCACAACAGCGACAAAACTAGACCTGACATCACTGGGGCGTCGCTCACCTGAATGACCCGGCACCTGTCTGTGTACCCCATGCTACGCAGGGCCTCCCAGATTCGACTGATTCTGTCCGGGTGTTCCGGGTGCCAAGGATCCATCTCGTTACGATGTTCCTTCATCCGGGGGTCATACACCAGACCCACCACCCTAGGACAGATTGAACTTAAAACTCATAGGAGATCCAAAATCTCATGGTCCATGTAATTAGAGGGTGAGAGTCTGGTGACTTGTGGGGCAATTGCGATACAAACTTTTGGCAGGGTAATTCTTTACCTAGCCTCGTACCCAGGCTCTTTCTGGGTATGAGGCTAGGTAATTCTGTGATCAGCGCTAACACTTCACAGCCGAACTTGGCAGGATATTTACTATAGCTGGCAAACTTGCTGATTTTATCATGTATCGTGCTGAAAATAAGCAACTATTTTACTGTTACTGTCCTGGAGTAATGTCATTATTATACGTGCGCAAGACTTCATGATTCTGTGACAGAATACTGCAATCTGATTGGACACTTGCTCATTATCGCCAGACCCTCTTCACCTGTGAAGAAGAGCATGCAAAACTACACAACCCACCCACCCACTTCCGCCTACTTGATCTTCTCATCTTTGCTGGACTGAGTTCCAGCCTTCACCTCCTCTTCCACCGACTGTATATGTAATAGAGTACAAATTACGTAATTACCAACACACATTTCACATGGCGATCACTTTACTTACCAATTTTGAGAGTTTTTCTTCTAGATCAGACATGTCTGCTTCTTAATCTCGGAGATGAGCCTACCACAAGTCCAATCTACTGCAGAATTCCTTTGTGTTTCGTGGATTTTTCAGTTGTAGTAGGGCAGCTGTCTGGGGATTTCCCTTACAATGAAGCGGCAAAAGTTTATTGCCACGCCCATGGAATTCGCGGTGGCCCCTTCTGCGCATGCGTATAAACTAATCGCTCCGATCCGGATGGAGACGGGTCGTGTACGCATGGGCATGCTCGAAATTAGCAAGCGATCAGCGCTGGAAGATGAATGCAAAGAAGAGCGAAAACAGCTGCAAACTGACGGAGTTGTTTGCGAGAATATCTGAAACAGTGCATGCTAAGGAAAACAAGGTATTCGTAAGGAAACTCAAGTTCTTACGGATCAAACTGATTTAGATGCTGCAGTGGAAACACATCCTGCAGCACAAAAAAGCAAGGTTCCTCGCAAGAGTCGGCGCCATTCCACCCTTGCTCAAGATATACAGCTTCTTACAAAATCCTTGAGGCAGTGGATCAGATCACTTAAGGCAGGTCTCTCTGATTCACTGTAGCATGTGCAGGACGTTCTTCCTCATCTTACTCATTATCCTTCCGACCTTTTGTAGCTGCTGCGTGAAATGTGACCCTCTGATTGATCAAACTATATGTAGCTTATTCTTGGACTTGATCACTGAAATCAGAACATCTATTTCTTCATAACTTAACTTGCATGTGCAAGAAATTGTACTTTATGGACTCAATTCTCAGAACATGTTAGGAATACCAAAACAACACACCGATCACTATTTCTCCTGTATCACTGGCCACTTAAATTAAGGAGCTAAAAAATAAGGTTTATACTTCAGAACTTTACAATAAACTGTCCACACAGAAAATCACAATGTCCAGTTATGAAGCTTGCTTGTATAAGATGTCATGACAGCTGTGAATAAGATATTGAACTGCAAGAAACTAGATATCTTTCTGAATGTCACAACCAAACTTGCTCTGGTGAGCTGCGTTCTTTGCTGGAAACAACACCTGAAAATCAATTAAGTCAACAGATCATGATTTTGATAAATGGAAAGTTCTTTGATACCAATTTATTTTGCCAATCTGAAACCACACCACCACTATTTATAGCCATGCACCACTAAGAATACACACCATGGAGATCAAGGGTTGGTGAGGATTGCTCCTCCCAGCACATTTGAGGCTTTTTCTTGCAGCATCAATCCATATGCGCTTGAGTCTCGAATGTTTGCTATACAGGATGAAGAACACGTGTCCTCCCCAGTGGCGTAGCTACACCCGGGCATACCCGGGCCTGTGCCCACGTAAAATTGGCTGGTGCCCGGGTAAAAATAATGTAGAAAGCTAAGGCAGTTATTAGCATGCGCGATCAGAAGCGATCTCAGAGTGTATAATTTTGAAGTTTTTCATGGCCGGAGCATGCCTTAAGTTAGTCTCGCAAGCCAATCGCTTTCAGTATGCGGCACGCGACCGCATACTGAAAGCGATCGGCGCTGCACGGAAAGGGTCTGGCTTGCGAGACTAGCCCTAAGTACCCTAGCAGATGCGTGTTACGCACGCACTGACTGTGCCCATGCTGTGCCCACGTAACTTGCTCATCCTGGCTACGCCACTGGTCCTCCCCACGAAATGCGCTCTTTTGTTGGGGGTCCTCCTCACCTCTGTCTACCTAGGTAGACATTGATAATATCACATGATAAACTCTCCCAGACCTTGCCCTCTCCATTTGTGCATACTATAAGCAATCAGAAAGACGGTAGGAAGACCTGGAAATGAGGCTACTGTTGGAGTGAGAATGAGTCGAATGTCACCAGCTTAAAAAAAAAACCCAGTAACTAATGTTTTGGGATTAATCCTTCAATGGCAGCCAACACTGCAAAAAAAAACACACAAATTGGCTGTTTTAACCACAGAGTGGTTACCTTGATTGCATACTAGTTAGGAGATAGTGGTTTATTTAGAGACTAATTGCATAAGACAACCTGAGAAGCAGCTGCCCAGTTCATCTTACAACCACAACACACTGATAACCCTCAGAACATCTGTGAGGGAATCACCTGCTTGCATCTTACTGCAACGTGCATTTGTACTGACTCCCTCACTAATAGTTGTCAGTGTATTGTGGTTGTAAGACAAACAGGGTAGTTGCTTCTTGGGTTGCCTTAAGCAATTGTCTTCCACATCAAAGTAAACCTCTCATAACCACTGTCTCTCCAGCTTGTATGCAACCAAGGTAACCACTATGAGGTTACAACTACCAACTTGTTTCATGCAGAGATGTATTTGCATAATTAGTATTGCAGATGTTGTTTCAATTGGCAATTGTAACTCATCATAGCAAATACTTTATGAAGATGTTTCGAGAACGTCATTGTACTGGCGTGGTATACAATGAGACAGTGATGCTTAGTCGAACTTTTCACCAGTTAGAGAACAATTTTAATCCGTTTCAAATTCGACGGACAGTGTACGAGATTTCTTTTGGTTCGGCCTTCCAGTAAACAACACTGGTTTCAATTACACTTTGGTAATCTTCATCAGTGTAATTGGATTAAAATTGTTCTCTAACTGGTAAAAAAAGTTCGACTAAGCATGCTGTCTCACTTTATGAAGATCTTAACCATGACAAGGGAGGAGGAGATGAGGCGATACCTGGTTGTCAAGGTAGGAGTCGCAGGTGAAGCACCATACAGACAAGTCGGCCAATGAGAGGACTACATTGTGGTCACGCCCTACCTTGTGGGCCAGCATGTGGTGGTTGATATAGCGACCACAATACACCTGTGTGGAGGGTGTGGGAGGTGTGGTGAAGGAGGGATGTACATACGGTGGAGGAGAATGTCTTCAAGTGGGTGTGGTGTGTTTGTACAGTGAAATGTGACAGGCAAGGATATGTTATTCCGTCACATATTTCAATTATATACTGAACTTTGGGACTCTTCACACGCACTTCAATCACACAGGAATATCGTAATTGTGGCTCTTAATGGAAGTTTGGTGACATAGCACTTCAAATGCTGTGATGTGATCAAATCATGTGATGATCAGTTTCCAGCCACATAAGTATAGCTATATGTGGAAGGTGTGTTTGTATCTGAGTGAGGAGGTTATACAAAAGTGTATCCGCTAGACGACTCCAGTTTGTTGTTCTCCTCCTAGCCTCGTTCCCTGGGAACGAGGCTACTCTCCTCCTTACATGGTAACAATTGAGACAGACCAACGGCTTCCTTCCTTACACGGTAACAATTGAGACAGACCCACGGCTCCCTTCCTTACATGGTAACAATTGAGACAGACCCACGGCTCCCTTCCTTACATGGTAACAATTGAGACAGAACTGAGACAGACCCACGGCTCCCTTCCTTACATGGTAACAATTGAGACAGACCCACTGCTCCCTTCCTTACATGGTAACAATTGAGACAGACCCACGGCTCTTTCTGCTCCCCACATGTCTCACAGCACTGGGAGGCATTGATCCCACCTGGAGGAAGAGGATCCACCTGGGAGGGAGGGAGGGAGGGAGGGAGGGAGGGAGGGAGGGAGGGAGGGAGGGAGGGAGGGATGGAGGGGCGTGGGTAAGTGGGAGTGTGAGGGGTGACGGCTATACCTGGACAAGGTGTTCACACCATGGCTTTGGCTCAACCGCAAACCTAACAACCTGTGCAGGTGTGAGGGGAGGGAGGGGAGGGAGGAGGGAGAAATATAAAGAACGAAGGTCCAGAAGGAGGGTATAGATCAGTGTGTACGCACATTGCCAGCATCCTGAAGACTATCCACAATCCTTTGCTGAGATTCACTCATTCCAACATGACTTGGGGGTGTGGCACCAATCTGATCACGTGACTCAGTGGGTGTGGCCTCATGATCATGAGAGGTGTCCACTACATCTTCAGGACAGCACTGGAAAAAAACAAGACCGCCAACTGAGTTGCATGGTTGCATGGATGAAGCTGTCAGCCTTTCCAGAGAAGATGCTACACACACACACCTGTAGAACCACACACACACAGACACACACACACACACACACACACACACACCCACCCATCTGTAGAACCTTACATAACACATGCTCACCTTGGGTTCGTCTCTCTCAAGGGGCTCATGATCTGTTGGAGTATCTCTTCCCACAATGTCCTCACTGTCGTCCTTCCACTCCTCCCTCTCCCCCAGAGACTCACCATCAGCTGGTACACAAAGACAACCAGTCACACAAGTACCCTCATTTCCAGCTGTCCTCAGTAGTGAGTGTTTCCAGTCCACGGAGGAGGCCCAGGAATGAGGCTGACATACACACATACACCTCAACACCAGCCTAGCTCACAAGCTAAGGATAGGGGATGCTGAAACCATTTTGTACTACCTTGTGAGACTGACTGACTTAAGTCTCTTTCACTCACTGATAACCTTCAGCGACTTCCAGTACTTTGCATGAGCCTGCACCACATTCTGAATACACTCCACCGCACTGTATACAGACATTTACAAAGAAAATTTTTTACTTACCCATAATTAGAACAGGGTCCACCTCCAATTATGCAGAATAGAAAAAGAAATAATCTTGCATAATTAGAGCACTGAAGGGTTGCACATACCAGTCATTAGGAACAGTGGACTCTACTAATGGCAGGGTATCCCCTAGCAACGCAGCTGCACATGCACACATTGAGTTGGAGATGGAAGTAAGGTTGTAGCCACCCTAGTGGAAGGGAGGGGAAGGATGGAGAGAGAGGGAATATTAAGCAGCCCAAATTATACAGCGTGATCAACATCCAGCACAAACTCCCGTAAATGCAGGCTAAACATTCAGTTAACAAAAGCCGGACTAAACAAACAGCACTACAGAACTACACGTGTACCTCCAGAGCGATGACCACTTTCCCTTCGGCCAGGCTTGTGAGGAGGTGTGTCATGTGGGCGTACCCGGATGGGGTGACATGATAGTGGCCAAGGGGATCCCCCCGGGCAGCATCAAACCCACAGGAGATGATCACTAGCTCTGGATTATACTGGGTGTGAGGGTGTGTGGGTGTGGGGGTGTGAGGGTGTGAGGGTGTGGGGATGTGGGGATGTGAGGGTGTGTGCACATAGTAAGAGGTTGAGGGAATGAGGAGGTGAGGGGAGGTGTGTGTGTGTGTGTGGTACACGCCCACCTCATATGCAATGGGCATCAGGACGTGATGGAAAGCAGCGAGATACTCAGCATCTCCCATGGAGGCACCGCTCCACGGTATGTTGACATTGTATCCCTCCCCCTCCTGCTCCCCAACATAGGTGTGGCTAGCGTCTGGTTTGCCTGGATAAAACATCCCATTGTCATAGCGATGAAGAGAGACATAGAGCACCCTGTGAAGGAAGAATGGGGAGGGAGGGGGTGGGGGGGAGAGGGGGGATGTGGGGGGGGGGGTACCGGAATACATCGGCTATGACACAACTTCCGACTGCAAGAGCGTCTATCATATCTTGTGAGCCAATCAGAGAGCAGAATTCAAAATCTGCTGCAATCTAATTGGATTGCATGGATCTCATTGCAACCGAAAGTAGAAAAAATGTACACATCTGGTTCTTTATGTACGTACCTTTTATCATTGTAGAACGTGTGTTGTGTGGCGTTGCCATGGTGAACATCCCAATCCACTATCATAATACTGCAGAGAGAAAAAGTAGAACAGAATGTGGCCTCGTCGCAGACATGCTCCCACGTGGCCTCGTTCCCAGACATGCTCCAATATAACCTCGTTCCCAGACATGCTCCCAAGCGGCCTCGTTCCCAGACATGCTCCCACGTGGCCTGGAACAGAACAGAGCTTCTTTCCCAGATACACTTCCTCCTCATGCAATTCAGACTAGAAACGAGGCTATATAGAACACATTAATATTCCCTCAACCAAATCATAACTCCTCCTCCCCAGACATGCTCCCCTTCCACACATTCTTAGTCATCTTTCACAACTCTGCAGCGTACCGCTGGAGTCCATGTTTCTCAATGGCCACTTGAGCTGCCACGGCTACACCGTTGAAAATAGAGAACCCCATGCAGCAATCAGCCTCTGCATGGTGACCCGGAGGCCTGTGGGGGTGTGTGTGTGGTACATGTGTGAGGGTGTGTGGGTGGGTGTGTGAGAGTGTATGTGTGTGAGTGTGAATGCTCAGAAAACTGGGGGAGGAAAAGGTCTGAGCCTAGCTTGTCATTGACAGAGTTTCAGAGTTGCTCTGAACAGGCGGTACTACGGGGGGGTGGAGGGGGGTGTATGCCCCCCCAAACCGCCCGGGGACCTGAGGGGTGGGGCGTCTGGCCTGGTTGCGGGGCGGACGCCATGCTATGCTCACGTTATCTACACAGCCACAGCTAGCTAGCTAGGTACGTAGATCAGACATTCTTTGTAACTCAAGATTGAGAGAAGTCCACTCATCCAGTCGAAGGAGCAGCAGCCCAGGAGTTCATTGATTCAGTCGAAGGAGCAGCAGCCCAGGAGTTCATTGATTCAGTTGTAGGAGCAACAGCCCAGGAATCCACATCGAACCAACAACCCACTCAGTCCCTTCATCAAGCGGACGTTCAGCTTCTACTCTGAGTGGTGGTGCCGCACATCATAAATTTTGTGCATGCTTCGCCCCCCCAACCCTCCACTGCTGTGCACGCCTATGAACAGGCATGACCATTAGGCCAGTGCCAGCTAAACTACAGAAGCAGCTCAACTGAAATCAGTCTACTCACCTGACGACTGCGATTCCGTTTCTGAGCTACATAAGAGAGTCACAGACAACGATATGATGTCATCATCATTAGAGACAGCACATGTCACAACAGTCTCATACCCAGATCCGTTCCCAGAGAGTCAGGCAGTCTGGGTATGAGACAGTACACATCACAAGAAGGCTTATACCTTTCCTGCAATCACTTGTTCCGTCATCTCAACAACACAGCCAGCACACAGTAGGGCGCAGGAAAATGAAGTCTGATTGGTCAGAATATGAACACAACCATAATAATAATATCAAATTGATTCTTATAATTAGAGAGGGATAGGTCTAGTGGTTAATTAGAGAAAGATAGTAGTTAAATAGAAATTACCGGATGGAGGTAGATAGAGTTGTAGTTTATGGCAAAGTAGACAAGTTCGTCTGGGGAGAGTTTCGGTGTGGATGACATCCGCTTGAAATGGTCTTCCCTGGAAGGAGGGAGGGAGGGAGGAAGAGAGGAAGAGGGTGAGGGAGGGAGGGAGGGAGGGAGGGGAGAGGGAGGGAGAGAGGGAGGGGAGAGTAGCTATTAAGCCTCAGTTTTGAGTGCCAGGAGACTGATCCAGCAAACTCACACATGAACTAATCGTATCTCCTCTTCAGTTGCATCTCTAGACTACACAAACACAAAAAGTTGTCATAAATCTCAAACTGCAAACCACAACAGCGACAAAACTAGACCTGACATCACTGGGGCATCGCTCACCTGAATGACCCGGCACCTGTCCGTGTACCCCATGCTACGCAGGGCCTCCCAGATTCGACTGATTCTGTCCGGGTGTTCCGGGTGCCAAGGATCCATCTCATTACGATGTTCCTTCATCCGGGGGTCATACACCAGACCCACCACCCTAGGACAGATTGAACTTAAAACTCATAGGAGATCCAAAATGTCATGGTCCATGTTGCCCTCTTTTGCAATGAAGATAAATAGAGCATGGCGACTAGTGCATAAATTACACAGTGGGGCAATAAGATCTTTGGCAGGCTACATATGTAATTCACACTAAGATATCACAGCCAAATTTCACAGAGAAATAAGCACCTAAACTGCCTTGCCCTGTTACTATCCTGGAGCAATGTTATGCCTACTTGATTTTCTCATCCTTGTTGCGTTCAGTTCCAGTCTTCACCTCCTCCCCCACCGACTGTTAGAGTGCAACACAGAACCAGAATTACCAACAAAGCAGTTCACATGACAGTAACTTTACTAACCAATTTCGAGAGCTTTTCTTCTACATCAGACATGTCTGCTTCTTTATAATCTCGGAGATTGAACCTGCCACAAGTCCAATCTACTACAGAATCGCTTTGAGCCTTGTGATCCTGAGATTCATGGATTTTTCGGAAGAAGGGCTACTCTCTGGGAGCCAGACTCTCACACAAGAGAATCTGGTCTCTCTCGCATGTTGTGTTCTGTGGGCGATAATTGACCATAAGTAGGTAAAGCGTTTGAAGGTCTGGCTTCAACGTCACTTCCATGACTTCCTCGTCAACCGCACACTTGTTCGGCCATAGGAATATGCAGTTGTCCTTTCTGCGCATGCGTATAGCAATTCTCCCTAGGAGACGGGGCGTGTGGACATGACGGTAGTGTATATGCAAAGTTAGCAGGCGCTGCTTAGCATCCGTAGCTGCGATCAGCGATGGAAGAAAAGAAAGATGAATGCAAAGAAGTATTGGAGAGCGAGAACAGCTGCAAACTGACGGAGTTGTTTGTGAGAATATCTGAAACAGTGCATGCTAAGGAAACTCAAGTTCTTACGGATCAAACTGGTTCAGATGCTGCAGTGGAAACACATCCTGCAGCACAAAGCAAGGTTCCTCGCAAGAGTCGGCGCCATTCCACCCTTGCTCAAGATATACAGCTTCTTACAAAATCCTTGAGGCGGGATGGTGGTGGATCAGATCACAAGCGAGATGACCGGCATGCAAAGGAGCTTGAAAAGCTTGCACCGCAGGAGGGTAGGAGTGTCCGAGTGCAAGACCCCCCCATGCCTTCACAGGCTTCACAGAAACTTGCAGACTCAAACAAACTGGAAGATCAAATTAACCTGCAACACCTCATAGAACTCATGAGGATTTTTCATGTAAGAATGATAGCCACTGCATGCGTATGCTGTAGTTAAAATATCACAGATAGCTAGTAACAATAATATTCCTAAACAGCAATACCAAGACCTTGTGAGTACTGTGAAGCTCCTGGCAATACAAATATCAACGATTGATGCATGAGGACAGTGGTGCCGCTACGTCTCAAACACTGAGTATAGAACATTGTTTGAGTTCTGCAGTCGTAGCAAGTTCACAGTAAAATTTATGGGGAATCTTTCTGCAGCAAAATACACTGATCTGATAATAGTGCTGTAGCCTTATTCCCAAGCATTAATTCCCACCATCCAGTTTTTATAAGCAATCAAAGATGTGGGGACAAGGCTAATGCTAGTATAGTGTATATAGATTGCCACAGCACCTGAATATATACCTGCACGACTTCTTTGTGTTGTAGGAGGCAGATGAGAATGGAAGTGATGGGCTGGACATTGATGAGTTTAGAGCAGCATTTGGGCAGATTCTTGGGAAGGGGAAAAATGACCAGCAGGTACGTACAAATTATTGATATAAGATACATAGGATTTGCTGTATAGGGATGTCAAATGTAGTTGTAGGATGTGGACATGTGACTATAGTTGCGGCTGGGAAATATGCTATCAGCACATTACTTTTTTTTTTCAGCTGTGAAATATGTTTTTCACTTTTTTCAGATGGCTATTATGTTTATGAAGATTGACACAAACTGCGATGGCACAGTGGACTGGGTGAGCTTATCATCAGATGATATCCATCATGTTATGCAGTGTTACATTATGTGTAATAATTATATCCATGTGGAAGTACATGTATGTACCTCATTTAGTAGAATGTAGTGGAGTGTTGATATACGTATGGGGCTACATGGGGCTACATGTACACTAATAAGCTGGGGGGTATACTGAAACTTTGTGCAAACATATTTCACCACAAAATCATCCTGAAGCTTATGAATTGCCTAACCTATACACCCCTCTATTGCTTTAATACCTCTGCTCTCACATATGCTACTCAGATGCACTAAGTACGCATCATGTAACACAGTGTAACATGGTGTTACCCAGGATGCATCATGTAACACAGTGTAACATGGTGTTACTACAGGATGAGTTCTGTACGTACATGTTGCTGGAGTACCAGGAGAAGGACGCTATGGCAGGAGAGAAACTGCCTCCTTACCCCTACCCACTCAAACTGCTGCACAGGTGAAGACATTGTTCTGCAGATGTTGTTTTAAGTACACATAGTTGCTGATTCTCGAGGGTGAGCTTATTCTCATGTGCGGGGTAATCATTATTTGTATATATAGTCTTGCCCCCATGCAGACCTCATCTGGCACATATATCACTTCTAGTATAACATGCTTGCCCTTCCTTCCCTGTGCATGATACTGAAACCGATCCGTGCTGGGGTTGGTTTTGGGTCTGGGGCCATGCACACTCAAACATACACTAAGAAGCCACTGACATTTTTTCCACCCAGTATTTTCAGGTGGTTATGGTAGATCAGAAATCTGTGGAGATTGATTTTAGAAGCTACTCACATTGTAGCCTTGATTGAAGTTTGAGAGAGGTTATATTAAGGATACTATTACATCCTGCAGTTCCCACCGGGAGATAATCAGCCGGATCACATTTCTGCCAAGTGTGAGTCGGAGGTCTCATGACTGTGGAGGAGGAGGGGAGAGGGTGGAGGGGGGTGAAGGGAGGGTGGTGTCGGTGTGCAAGGATGGTGTTCTCTGTTTCTGGAAGAACAACCTCACTCCGCAGAGGGTGGTCAATGTGAGTACAAAATTATAATTAATGAGTATGCCCCTGTAATCATGGCTATTGAGTTTTGTATTCAACTGTACATGTAGAGTAAATCCTATAAGTTGGCAATCTACCAAGACCCTAGTACATTGGGAACATGGCTTAGGCTTGGGAAGGACAAGACCACTGGCTGCATGTGCCTAATTCCACTGAAGTACAAGTGGCATTTTAATATTCCAAGCACTTGGGAAGCTCATTTTGTGCTTGTTCCTTTCTCACTGCAGTTGGATTGTGGAAGCTCCCGGTTGACATGGGTGACGGACATGGTGATGCTTCCCAACGTACACAAGTTCCTCCTCTCCTTCACTGACAATGTTGTTGTTCTGTACGACCTCTCCACTGCCAACTGTGACCGGCAGATACAGATAGTGGGGTTCCCCTACTGTATCGTCAGCATGGACTACTGGTGTGTGTGTGTGTGTGTGTGTGTGTGTGTGGGCATCTGTGCATGCATATTGCAGCAAGCTTTAGTTCTATGAATATTTCCCCCTTTTCCATCCCTTACTGCTTCCTTCCACTCTTCTCCCTTCCGTCCGACCCTTCTCCCCTCCCCCCCTCCCTTCCTTCCTTCTCCATCTAACCCTCCTATTATCCATCCACGTCTCTCTCTTCATCTCTCCCTCTCTCCCATCTAACCCTCCCAAGGTTTGACCCCAAGGACTACAACAATGCAGTACTGGTGATGGGTGATGCAGGGGGAGGGGTCTGCATCCTAGAATTTCTCTCTGCCTCCTCCTCTCTCTTTGGAGTCAACATCCACACCAAACAGGGTGCGCACTATAATAGCAAACACAAGCACATGTGTACAATAGCCACCCTCATCTCAACAGGGACAGACAGTTGGTTCAATTGTTCATGTGTCCACTCTCTCTTTGTGTCTCCATCTCTTCCCCTGATCCACAGTCAGTAACCTGCGTATCTCCTTCGCGGAGCTGGTCCACCATAAAATGGAGGGCATGAGAGTTACCTACATGCCAAAGGTTGGATGAACTGTACATTGATATGATTGATTGATTGATTGATTGGTTGATTGGCAGTAGATAGTAGCTATAGCACTTGTGGACTGATGTACTGTCTGTAAGTGTCAGGATTGCACATAATACTCGATCCCCCTTCCCCCCTTCCCTTCCCCCCTCCCCCCCTCCCCCCCTCCCCCTCCTCCTCTCCCCCTCCTCCCCCTCCTCCTCTCCCCCTCCTCCCCTTCCCCTCCCCCCTCCCCTTCCCCCCTCCCCCTCCCCCCCCTCCAGGTGCATGGTGACTGGGTGTGTTGTGTAAAGTACTCACCCTCCATGAGGTACACCATGTCGTCCAGCCACGACTCCTCCTGTTCCCTCCACCTGGTCGACTCCCACGGGAAGAAGAAGGGCTGCATGTTCCGGGTCAGGAAGGGTGTCACCACATTCGACTACTCCAAGGAATGGAATATCATTGGTACGAGTATAACCAGGAGGAAATTAATCTTAATGATTTTTAGTTTACTGCTGTTTCACTTGTCTCCCTGACAGCTACTGGTGGTCTGGACAGAGCTGTGAGGTTCTGGAACCCTTACGTTACTGGGAAGCCCATAGCAGTGAGTGTTCATGTGTGCATCCTACCCGATCAATGTCTCTCGAGAGTGATGGAGTTAACTTCATGTATTGCAGGTGTTGAAGGGTCATTCCAGTGCCATCCTGCATGTTGTTGTCAACTGTCAGGAGGGAAAGGTTCTCAGCTTCTCCAAGGACATGGTGAGGTGTTGGTGTGAGGATGTGACAGTGTGAGGGTATGAGGGTGTGGTGATACAGATGGATGGAAATATTAGATGCACTTCACAACAATGGTTGTTGTGATGTTATTGAAGACACATGGAAAGTTTAAATAAGGCAATGAGCTTACACTCACACACTCACACACCCATAACCACCCTCACACCCTCACACACTCTCACACATCCACAGGAGCTGTGTGTGTGGGACATCCAGGACCAGTTGTGTCTGCAGAGTTGTCATCGCTGTCAGCCACTCCTCCCCCAGCCCCCCTCCTCCTTCTTCCTCCACCCTCACACCGGCACCATCTTCATCGGAACTAACCAAGTGAGACCCACCCCTCTCCCTCCCCCAGCACACTCCCACACACACCACACATGCACACTTCTCTCAACCTTGACAAGCACACTGCATCTCCTAACCGAAGCCCTTACACTCCTCAATTCTTCCTCCCCCTTGCATTCCCCTCCATCCTTCCTCTCTCCCCTCCTGACATCCTTCCGTCTTTCTCCCTCCTCTTCTCTTCCCTTCCTCCCTCCCCCTCCTCCTTCCCCCCCTCCTCCTCCCCTCAACCCTCCTCCCTTCCCCTCCCTCCAAGCTTGGTGCACTGGAGCCATGTCGTAATGACGAGCAGCACTATCCTCATGGTGATGTAGTCAGTCATGAGAGACCGCTGTGTGCAGCACTCTACAATGAGAACTTCAACCAGGTACCCAGGCTAGCCTTGTTCCCAAGTTCTCTCCTGGGAACGAGGCTAGTACACACAATGCCAAACAGGTATGAAAGACACCCTCACACCCTCACAGCCCCACACCCACTTGCACCCTCACACCCTCACACCCTCACACCCCCACACAGGTGGTGAGTGGGTGCCATGGATCGGTGGTGAGTGTCTGGGACGTGGACTCAGGGGAGAAGACAATTCAGTTCTCCCAGTGTCACAGGAACATGGAGATCACAGCCATGGCATTTGACACGACCGGTCGACGGCTGGTGACCGGGGGGAGAGATGGCTCACTCAAAATATGGAACTTTAACAATGGTGCCTGCCTCCGTGTACTGGACACACAGTATAGTGTGGAGGTGTGTGTGTGTGTGTGTGTGTGTGTGTTTGTGTGTGGAGATATGTGTGTGTGTGTGTGTGTGTGCGTGTGGAGGGTGTCCTCTACTCCACATATTGCATCCCTACTTCCTCTAGAATATGTAACACAATATTACTATATCCTTAGTGTCTGTGAGCGCTCATTAAGGTGAGCCTGAGCATTAGTGGAGGGATGATGGGGAGCTAGTGTGTGTGTGTGACAGTGTGAAAGTGTGTGCTTTCCTTGCACAGGTGACAGGGATATGTTTTCTGAAGCAGAAGATCATCGTCAGCGGCTGGAGCAGACAACTTGCCATGTACAGGTGTGTGTGTGTGTATGTGTGTGTGTGTGTGTGTGGGTGCGACTGTGTGTTGAGGGGTTTGTGTGACAGAAACTTCACTCCAATCATATCTTACCAAGAGTTCACAACAGTTAAGGCAACTAGCAGTGAATATACTGAAAACACAGCAGTAAAGAGGCTAGAGTGTTCACTCAGCCAATGTACACTAGCATCTAGAATGGTTTCATGCTAAATACCTGCTATGTATGTTCACTGCTGATTGCAACATCATATTGTCCAGATGGCGGGTATAGAAACCATATGGGAGTTGCACCCTCTTACTCACACTCTAAACTTGACCTTTGAACCTTCCTGCAGGGATACACATGAGATAGACGATGTTATTCCAAAGTATTGGGGGGCAGGTGTACACCAGGATGATGTTCTCTGTCTGAGCCACCAGGAGCCCAACCTCCTGGCGTCAGGAGGATACGATGGAGAGATTGCCGTCTGGAACATGGACAAAGAGAGACCTGTGTGTCGTCTGAATGCTAGTAGTCTGACTGGTGCCGGTGCAGGTGGTGGGAGCCGACAGAGGCAACCTGCACCCTGTACTAGCGATGGTCACTGTGGGGGGGAGGAGGATGGTGATGGTGAGGGGGAGAGGAGTGGAGAGGAGAAGAGTGATGGAGAAAGGAGTGAGAGGGAAGCTGGGACAAGGAGAAGAAGAGGGAAGGATGAAAGAGCTGTCGAAAAGGTGAGGAAGTATAGACATACAGAGCCAGTGATGTCCCACAAAACACTATATCGATGCAGCATTGCATCAAAGGTGTATATACCTCACACCCTACTGCCACACCACTCTTGTAGCCTAGAATATACTCCCCTCACTCTTGCATGAGAGAGTGGGGTCTGGGGACAAGACTATCTCGACACAACCCCCCTCCCCCCCATATATATCTCCAGGCAGAACAGTGGGAGTGAAGCGTAAGTACGTACTGCCCCCTACAGTAACACCAAGCCTCCAAGAGAAACTTTTTCCTTGTGATAGGGTGGTGTTTGGGCTCGTAGAACACTAAATAATTATTAATTGTTGTGTTTCAGGTCATATTTCTGAAGATGCGTTCCCAAGACCTCAGCTCTGCGACGCTGGTGGCGTGTGGTGTGGGAGGGTGGGTGCACTTCTGGAACATTTATGGAGGGGGGCTGGTGGGAGAGTTCAATGTGTGGGATGTGAATTGTCCTAAGCTGAGGGAGGAATGGCGACACCTCCAGTCCACCACTGCCCTCCGAGGGGACAGTGAAGACATTGTGTTGTTAACTGGGACATCCACCGGATACATACAGGTGAGAGGGTGAAAGGGGGAGGGGGAGTGGAGAAGGGGAGGGAGTGGAGAAGGGGAGGGAGTGGAGAAGGGGAGTGAGTGAGGGATCTTGCTAGGACTTCAGTAGATGGTGTTGCACCATTTGGATGAGGTAAGATTGAATGCACTCAGTCAAGAGGAGACGTAAGGAAGAAGAAAGGGAGGTACTGGGGCTCAGCCTGGGACACAAGTACCAGTGGTACCTGTATTGTATACTCGTTCTTCCTGTTATGTATTGCAGCTGTGGGCCATCAGTGACTACTGTGTGTGTGTGACACACCCCAAGCCAGTCACTACCCCACCCCCTCTCTTGGTGGCATGGCGTGCACACCTCTATAGTATTGTGTCCATTGATCTCGCAGAGGACAAGGGACTGGTTGTGACAGCCTCCACAGACTGCTGTGTGCGTCTGTGGACCATGGAGGGAAGATACATTGGTGAGGAGTGAGGAGGGTGAGGAGGAAGAGAGAGCGAGGGGGTGTGGAGGAGGGGGTGAGGGGGTGTAGAGGGAGTTGAAGAGGGCGAAGGGGGTGTGGAATGTAAAACGAGGTGCTGTGGAAAATCTTTGATCATTGATCAGTTGTGGTTTGTTATGGTTCCTGCAGGCACATTTGGTGAGAAGCTGCACTGGCATCTGACGTACCCCATCTGTCCCTCCCTCCTCCCTCACAAGACCCTACCAATGAACAGAGCTGCCTCCTTCCACACGATGCAGATTGTTGGTGGACCCATGATCTCCAAATGGAAGTGAGTCCACACAATAAACATAAACATAAACAAAAACATAAAAACATAAACAAAAACATAAACAAAAACATAAAAACATAAAAACATAAACAAAAACAAAAACAAAAACATAAACATAAACAAGAAAACGCAGTTTCACTGCATAGTTCTCTGGTATCATTGTGTTACCTTGCTGTGTTGGCGGACTTGGCTGCATGGATACATCACTGTTAGTGTAGTAACAGATATGTTCCCAGCCCTCCTGGACCACTTTTCATTGCTTATGCAACACACGGAGAAGGCCTGAACTGTTTCGCAGAATGTTGAACTCAGGATGATGTAACTCATACTGCAAAATGATGATGGCTGTGGTCGATTGAGGACACAACAATAATTGTGCTGTTGACTTGTCATGTTGCAGGCTAGCCAGGAATCTGTTTCGTGTGTTCCGAATGTGTACAAACAAAAAGATTGATGACTCCACCTCTCACCAGGCAGCCGGGGACAGGCACGCAGACAGCCACATCCTGGGAAGGTAGGAGACACTTTATACTAGCCTCGCTGTCTCCAGTACAATGTTGATCACTTTATACTAGCCTTGCTGTCTCCAGTACAATGTTGATCACTTTATACTAGCCTCGCTGCCTCCAGTACAATGTTGATCACTTTATACTAGCCTCGCTGCCTCCAGTACAATGTTGATCACTTTATACTAGCCTTGCTGTCTCCAGTACAATGTTGATCACTTTATACTAGCCTCGCTGCCTCCAGTACAATGTTGATCACTTTATACTAGCCTCGCTGCCTCCAGTACAATGTTGATCACTTTATACTAGCCTCGCTGCCTCCAGTACAATGTTTATACTAGCCTCGCTGCCTCCAGTACAATGTTGATCACTTTATACTAGCCTCGCTGTCTCCAGTACAATGTTGATCACTTTATACTAGCCTCGCTGTCTCCAGTACAATGTTGATCACTTTATACTAGCCTCGCTGTCTCCAGTACAATGTTGATCACTTTATACTAGCCTCGCTGTCTCCAGTACAATGTTAATCACTTACTGTATGTTAAAAACTTTCTCTCACCATTTTTGCATAAGCAATCAAAACCTGGAGGCAGGAAAGGCCTCAGTCTTGTCCCCGGACTTCATATATCACTTTCAGTATAACACATGGAAAATGGGATACTGAAAGTGCATGAGTTTCTTCTCCTTTATCATATAAATTTGCAGGTGTTATGAGCGCAAGACTAGGTTCCGGCAGCCAATAGGTACGTCCAAATTGAAGCACTCAGACGGCACGGGGAGGCTGGCCAGTATATACAGTCTACTCAAGTGCAGTGACCTCAACGACTCCACCATTCAGTGCAAGCTACCACCAATAACACCAGAGAAGGCAGTCAATGGTGTTGGGTGTGGGGGAAGTAAGGCACCCCATAGAGGAGGGGGAGAAGGAGGAAGAGGGGAAGAAGAAGGGGGAGATGTTCGTCTGCCCAAGCTTGAGCACACGGAGCAGTCTCTGCTTCCCATGCTCCACCAGAACCGGAGGGTGACCATCACCACCGGCACCACCGCTGGCAGAAGGCCCGTGGGCAGATGTTGAACAGACCATTGGCAGTAGAGCAAGCAGGGGGTGGTGTATACTAGCTGCAATTCAGATATTTCATAAGAGGACCAGACTGATATCCCCACCTAGTACCGAAAACCATTGTTGTCAAACTCAGATTAATAGAATTGAAACTATTATCTGACCAGTCATGTGTTGACATCAGTATCTACCAAGGAAAACCAAGCACTATCACTACCATATATGGTTCTATCATAGATTGTAGAATGGTTCTATGATGGCAAGAGCACATAAGAACAGGCGGCTAGAGTAAGAGCGTGTAACTCCGTAAAATTTGAAAGAACCAGTCGGAATTTACCGCCAGTACTACAAATAGTAACACGCATTGCACATGCTGCGTAGACATAAGGCATTGTTGCTAAGCACGTGACCGGGTGTTTTATTTTTAGTACGGTTCAATAATTCTGTCCAGACTACGAGTTTATTGGAGTTGCAGGCCCCTACCCAAGCCGCTTGTTCTTATGCACTCTTGTGATGGTGGTAGCCTCATAGCCTTCTCACCATGTTGTGTTCGTACTACAAGTGGCCAATGAGGTTAGGAGAGACTGGTTACGAGGCTACGTGTTGTGCCTCAGTTCTCCCTGCTGCTGCTGTTGATCAGTGTTCTTTTGCAGCAGGAGGTCCATGTATGCTCCTGTCACAAGGTCCTGTTGGGACACTCCCAGGCTCTGCAGCAGATCAGTTGCTATCTTCTCCCCCTCCGAGACCTCCTGGCCGTCCCTCATCACCACCTACACACAGATGTACATTCTATCAACCATGCACCAGTCTCGCCTTGTGTGGCCACACCCTGTGGCTACGTGAGACTAGCAACAGTCACCCGTTTCACCTCAAGCTCCAGAAAGTCTCCCAGATTCTGTACCGTGTCAATGTGTATTCTGGTCTGCCCCACGAGAAACAGCAATCTTGTCTTCTTCACAAAGCCTGCAGGGACAAAGTTGCAGTATTGCTTCGTTCAGCCCCGCCCACAAATTGCAACTCGGCCCAACTCCGCCCAAAAGCTGATTTAGGTTCGAAAGGAGTTAAATTCCTTTTTGCTCATGACTGTCCTACATTTATCCGTCCTAGTCACAGCTGTCTTAGGCCTGTGGCTAGCATCTGTCATCTATGAGCAACGCAAGGATAGCCAAGCGGAGCAAAGTAGCGAGTTTTGTTTTGTCAATCCCCTCGAACGATCGGGGAACTTTCGGACAATTGCAGCCACGCGCGTGACGAAAGATTTAGTTACAAAGTACGCGGACTCTGGACAGCCGTTTGTTGTATCTGGAGCCACCGAAGGATGGGCAGCCAACTCAAAATGGAACCATTCCTACTTTGAGGAGATTTTCAACGGTTCGAAACTTTTTTCTTCCACGTTTGCGACCGAAAGAAATCCGCATTTTTCCGTTTCACGTTCCGCTACACAAAACGTATACTATGGAATATTCCTTAATGAACGGAAGTTAGCGGACTTGGTGGCCGGCGACTACAGATATCCGGAGTTTATTCCAGCCGAGTGGAGGGTTACAGGTCAGACACGAGCATGAGGCCTCCCTCCCTCCTCCTCTCCATACGTCATTTATGCCTACCCATCCTTCCCCTCCTCCACTTTCCCTCTGCAAGCCAGACTCTCTTCAGTGCCAATCACTGCCAGTGGGATCACTGGGAAATGATCTGTGCTGGGGAATGAAGAGTCCGGCTTGCAAGACAACTGGCTTCCCTCCCTCCCTCTTTTCCTCCTTTATATAGTGCTGAAAGGGTCTGGCTTGTGAGACTAATGACTAGTCTAGCTTGCGGAGCCAGCTCGTGTGAGAGTCTGGCTCCATGCGACTAACTACTGGCCTCCCTCCCCTCCCAGGTAATGAGTGGCTGCACTGGGGCTACCCTCCCTGTGGAGCCAAGAGACACATGGACCTGATGTGTACCAGCAGAATCTCGGTGCAGGTGGTCGGGAGGAAAACATGGTGGCTATACCCAGTGACAGAGGAGGCAGTGGGAAACTGGACAGAGGTATGTGGCTAGTTTTCTTGCATCTCAACAAGAGACTATTAGATCTCCCCCACCATCTCCCTCTCCCACCATCCCCCACCACCATCTCCCTCTCCCACCATCCCCCACCACCATCTCCCTCTCCCACCATCCCTCCCACCATCTCTCCCTCCCACCATCCCTCTCCCACCATCCCTCCCACCATCCCCTCCCACCATCCCCCACCACCATCCCCCACCACCATCTCCCCCTCCCACCATCTCCCACCACCATCTCCCCCTCCCACCATCTCCCACCACCATCTCTCCCTCCCACCATCCCCCACCACCATCTCTCCCTCCCACCATCCCCCACCACCATCTCTCCCTCCCACCATCCCCCACCACCATCTCTCCCTCCCACCATCCCCCACCACCATCTCTCCCTCCCACCATCCCCCACCACCATCTCTCCCTCCCACCATCCCCCACCACCATCTCTCCCTCCCACCATCCCCCACCACCATCTCTCCCTCCCACCATCCCCCACCACCATCCCCCTCTCTCACCATCCCCCACCACCATCTCTCCCTCCCACCATCCCCCACCACCATCTCCCCCTCCCACCATCTCCCACCACCATCTCCCCCTCCCACCATCCCCCACCACCATCTCCCTCTCACACCATCTCCCACCACCATCCCCCTCTCCCACACAGGTGCTGCACCCACTACAAGTCACTTTGCAACCTGGAGATGCACTTGCATGGTTTCCAGGCTGGGAACACGAGACCAGGATTGTGTCCGGACCATCCATCAGCCTGTCCCTTCACTTCACAAGTCCTAGCAACTCTTCCTATCAGAACACGTTCAGTGACATACTCAGCGAGAGAGTTAGTCCTCATTGCAAATGGAGAGACACCAGTCGTAGCCATACATAGCCAGCGGAGGTCGGACATGGTTGAACTTTACTAATTAAAATGGCTGAGGTCACACTAATTGATTTTTCGTATCTCAACAGCCTTACTCTCTCGACTTTTACTGAGGTGGGGCCGGTTTTCAAATCAAGATTCAAGGCTGGGGCCAGTCATAGAAAAAGCTAAAAAGCTTCCTATCTTGCAATATCCAAGATCAATTAGTGTGACCTCAGCCATTTTAATTAGTAAAGTTCAACCGTGTCCGACCTCCTCTGATACATAGCTCATGCTACCAAGATTAGTTGTATATTATCCCCATTCAAACCTGAAACAGGTCTTACTATATTGTAATAGTCTCGCAAGCCCGATTGCTTTCAGTATGCGCATACTGAAAGCGATTGGCGCTGCTCGGAAAGGGTCTGGCTTGTCTTACTATATTGTAAGCACTGTATTCAGAGTCAGCACATCAGAATTGCTGTTTTAAACATGAAGGATGGGCTAGGAGTGGGATGATGGGGGATGGTGATGGGGGGATGGTGGGGGGCTAGGAATGGACCCGTGCTTACCTAACACTCCCAGGACACATGTGAGGATGAATTTCAAGTCCTCGGGATTCTAGCGGAATAGACAAACCCTTTTTTCAGTACAATATTCGACAACAAAGGATGACCTTGGTGAAGAAAGACAAGACCTTACCTCAGTGTTTGCAATACTGAACTTGCTCAGTTTTGGTCCCGCAATGTCTTCTCGCTTGTAGAAAATCAGTTGCCCTGGTAACCCACTTTGAATGCGCAGCTGCATGTGGAGTCATGACAACATTGTTACATGTAGTAACTGTATGCAGTATAGACTACCATACACTGCATACTGGAAGGAGCCATAGTTTAATACATATGCATATGGGAGTCTGGCTTAATCTGGACCCCAGACCCTTCTGGCTGAGCAAGGAAGGGTCTGGGGTCCCCAGGTCGACCCTTCTGGCCGTGCAAGGAAGGGTCATGTGAATGACGTTTTGTCTACCTAGGTGGAGGGGGGGGAGTCCAGACTAGTCCGGCTTTGCTAGACTACTGCACTGTGTGCAGTCGCTCACTTTGAGTCTTCCATTGGGTGCATTGAAGAATGTATCCTCCTGCTCCAAGACTGTACCTGCGGAATTAAAGATAGGATGGGCAGTCTTGGGACTACCCTGCCCCAATCACAATTTGTAATGTGAGGACTAGACAGTAGTTTACGTTGTAAAATACCTTGGCTGTTACTGAGCTGTTTTGCAGCCTCTAGCACTCGCTCCCTGTTGGTAAGCCTCGCCTTCACCTCCACATTGGCGGGCATGTTGGCTCCAGTCTAGGCTGCAGCACGTGGGGTCAAAGGTCGATTGTAGGGGGCGGGGCCACTCATCTCGAGATCGCGAGTCCGGAACATGTCATGCATCTGTTTCTAGTTTTTCTTGTGGTGCACCTTCGCGGCGCCCTCGCGCTAGATGGGTGAGATAACGACCCCTACTTTGTGCACACAGACAGAAGTAGACCTAATCAGCACTGATTATTGGAGGATAGTGTTGTGTGGGAGTGGCCGGGGGGAACAAAGGACCTTTCGCTTCATTAGTCAATACTGCAAAAACCACTAGTCTCACACACCAGACCCCTACAGGGAGTCTGTAGTGTGGACCCCAGATTGGGCCATTTCCTCAGCAGACTGGTTCCCAGACCTCACTTTTGTGCTCATTCTTCCGCTGAACGGTCTGGGAACCAAACTGCAAGATCACCTCTCTACCCCTTCCCAGATAGTGTAATTTACATTCTTGCGCACTCTTATATACTGAACATTCCTCCTCTGTCAGGTTGGAGGGCACGGCAGAGACCATCAGCAACACCCTGCACGAACTCTTCCTGAGAGAGACAAACTTCAGCATCTTACAGGACGTAAGTTATATAAGGTGTGCTACAGTACACACCACTCTTCATGTATGGTGTCCTGCAGGACACGAGTACTACTGCTTCAACCCCTACTTCCTCCTCTTCCCTTCCCTCTTCCTTGCCTCCTCCCCCCTTCTCCTCCTCCCTACTCCACCTAGCATTATACTAATCTCTCCGCCACTGGGAGTGTGAAGAGTGTGGAGGGTACAGAGGTCATCAGGAAAGTTGCTGAGGCACTCACTGATGACTTTGAAAGACTGAAGACATCTCTACTCGTAAGTGAGTCGCACCATGAGCCATGAATCAGTTACGGATATTTTATCCATCTTCAGCAATCTCTGAGCTACGCTGATACCCTGTATTCGGAGCACTACAACACAAGCTGCTGTTCAAAGTCTTGCATGAGGGGAGGGGAGAGTTTCAACGCAGATGCTTGCAAGGAAGACTGTCGCAGTGATAACGTTAGTGGCTACTACAGGACTCAGTATTGGGAGAATGGGGATAGGACAAACTTTTTGGGATTGGAGTTGGACTCGAGTACTGCATTTTGTCGTAATGTCAGTCTCAACAACTCTGCTGTACACATCCCTCTCAACATATATGAGAATGGTGCGTGATTGAAGTGTCTGTCTGTCTGTCTGTCTGTCTGTCTGACTGTCTGCTCCTCTGCAGACTCCAGTGTGCTATGCTTCATTCAGTGGACGGAAAATCTTACGGCTCATTTTCAAGAACAGTTGGAGACAATAGGTGGCAAGGCCTCATTCCAATACATTGGTACCAGCACCGGACTGCTGAAATTTTACCCAGGTACTGACATTAGTTAGTGTGTAGTAGTGGGTGTGGTCAAAGTTCCAATTTTCGTACTTCAATTTCAGCGTCTGATTGGTCGCTTTTGAATCGTTGTGATCGCTGCCTCAAAACCTACCCTCCTGTGGATACTTATGATGTTCGGAGCCGACCTTGGTAGGGAGGGTGTGTAGATAGTGATGGTATGAGTTGTGAGGGTGTGTGGATAGTGACGGTGTGAGTAGTGATAGTGTGGGTGGCACATTGTTACGAGTAGTGCATTTTGTGCATACAGGTACTTGAACACGGTCTCAGTCACAAAGTTTGTTGTCATTCTTCTTGATATGTGAGTTGGCCACCTGCCAGTTAGCTTTAAATATCCTCTCCCCTTCTCTCCTATGAATTTTTAACTCTCCTCTCCTCTCCTCCTCCGACTCCCAACCTATGAAATATCCCTCCCCTTCACTTCCCTCCACTTTGTCTCCCTTCTTTTCTCTTTCATCCTCCTCCCCTCTCCATCCCCCCTCCCCTCTCCACCCCCTCCCCCTCCTCTCCTCTCACACAGGAGTGGCAGTATGGCGGGATTTCGTTCACTCTTAGCTAGATCAGCAGCGACTGAGCTGCTAAAATCACTCACCCCCAATGATTACTTTCAAATTATTCTGGTGAGTCATGTGACCATCACATGACTGTGCTCTGTTGTCACATGATGTCACATGATCTCCCCACAGGTTAGAGAGACAGTAGATATGCTCGACTGCTTTCCTGGAAAAACACGTGCCTCACCTGAGAACATTCTAGTAAATATATAATCGTTCTTCACACATAGACATAGCTCATTCTCTGATCACCTTCTCCCTCTGCTTCTTCCACCTTCGCTAATGGACCCCTCTTCTTCTTCCTCCCTCCCCTCCCTTCTTCCTCCCTCCCCTCCCTTCTTCCTCCCTCCCCTCCCTTCTTCCTCCCTCCCCTCCCTTCTTCCTCCCTCCCCTCCCTTCTTCCTCCCTCCCCTCCTTCTTCCCTTCTTTACCCTTCCCTCATCCTCCCTTTCCCTCCCTCTACCTTCTCCCCCTCTCCCTCCTCCCTCTCTCTCTCTCTTCCTCTATCAGCTAGTCACCACAATCATAATGGACACAGACGACACAAAAGATCAAGCAATGTTTGAACCCGCTCTCAACATGGCCTTCCAAGTTCTCTCCAACAGCTCCGAGTGTCACCGGACATTGGTGATCTTCAGCGATGCAGAGGAGTTCCATTCTGAGTTAATCAACTCAAAGAACATGGACAAGGAGGTAGGAAGTGTTGTGCTGCACATTTGATGTTGTGAATGACGGCAGTCGCTGGGATTGAACCCGAGGCTAGCTCCTGGCTTGAGCTACGACCATTGGGCAATAATCTGATTCCATTCTGAGATCTGTCCTGATTCCATTTCACTCTAGGTTGCATTCCATTCCAGACTCATCCGTTGTGATTCTATTCCAGGTTAGAGTGTTCCCTTATCTGATTGGTCGGAGGCAGGATAGGAGCATCTTTCAGTCCATCGCTTGTGACAACAGAGGTAGTACAACTGTGAATAATTCCCCTCTTCACCCTGCACTACCACCCCCTCCCCTCCCCCACACACACCCTCACTCCCTCACACACATCAGGTGTGATGCATCATATTCAAGACTACAGTGACATGATTCCAAAGATAAGGGTCAGTATGTGTGTGTGTGTGTGTGTGTGTGTGTGTGCTTAAGTGATCTCACCCCCTTCCCCCCCACCACACACACACACACACACAGTCCTTCACAGATGAACTTCGACGACAGACTCCCGCAAACCTCAGCAGAGAGAGTGTGTTCTGGACCCACTACCGAGATGTCTTTGTATGTCACTTTAAGATAGATAGGTAATGTCTTTGTATAATCACATGGCTGCTGTTACATCCCTGCAGGGTGGCATGGTCATATCTGGAAGTCTGCCACTTATCAGTGACATCAATGTAAGCACACCCCATTCCCAGGCTGGATGGTCTCATTCCCATGCTGGGTGGTCTCATTCCCATGCTGGATTGTCTCATTCCCATGCTGGGTGGTCTCGTTCCCATGCTGGGTGGTCTCATTCCCAGGTCTTCCTACTCAATTGCTCATAAATGAAGTCAAAGTCTACCAATAGCCTTGTATACGTAGCACCTGGGAATGAGGCTAAGCCTACCTGTAAACAAAACTCGAGGAAGAAGGGGTCCTAAGGACTCTGGTCAAGAGAAAATATTTGTCCAAGTTGCAAAGAGAAACGTATTATTCATTGTTCAAGACAAGAAACGTGCTGATGGAACACATCTACAGTTGGTTCAATGTTTGTGTTCTCCACAGGGAACTGGGGAGTTTGTTGGAGTGATGGGCGTTGACGTGGAGCCTAGGACCATTGAGGCTAGAATCAAACAACACAACGTACGACGTGGTTTGTAGTCTCTGTCCTCTTCCTCCTCCTTTCTCTCCTACCTCCTCCTCTGCTCTTCCTCCCCCTCTCTTCTCCACCCTCTCTCTTAGATATCCTCCTTTTTTCTTCTTTTCCTTCTCCTCTCCTTCCTCCCTCTCCTTCCTCCCTCTCCTCTCTCCTTCCACCCTCTCCTTCCTCCCTCTCCTTCCTCCCTCTCCTTCCACCCTCTCCTTCCTCCCTCTCCTTCCTCCCTCTCCTTCCTTCCTCTCTCCCTCTCTCTTCCTCCCTCTCCTTCCTCCCTCTCCTTCCTTCCTCTCTCCCTCTCTCTTCCTCCCTCTCCTTCCTCCCTCTCCTTCCTCCCTCTCCTTCCTTCCTCTCTCCCTCTCTCTTCCTCCCTCTCCTTCCACCCTCTCCTTCCACCCTCTCCTTCCTCCCTCTCCTTCCTCCCTCTCCTTCCACCCTCTCCTTCCTCCCTCTCCTTCCTCCCTCTCCTTCCTCCCTCTCCTTCCTCCCTCTCCTTCCTCCCTCTCCTTCCTCCCTCTCCTTCCTCCCTCTCCTTCCCCCCTCTCCTTCCCCCCTCTCCTTCCTCCCTCTCCTTCCTCCCTCTCCTTCCTCCCTCTCCTTCCTCCCTCTCCTTCCTCCCTCTCCTTCCTCCCTCTCCTTCCCCCCTCTCCTTCCTCCCTCTCCTTCCTCCCTCTCCTTCCCCCCTCTCCTTCCTCCCTCTCCTTCCTCCCTCTCCTTCCTCCCTCTCCTCTCTCCCTCTCTCTTCCTCCCTCTCCTTCCTCCCTCTCCTTCCTCCCTCTCCTTCCACCCTCTCCTTCCTTCCTTCCTCTCTCCCTCTCTCTTCCTCCCTCTCCTTCCTCCCTCTCTCTTCCAATGCACACACACATACACACAGCTGGGTCCCTTAGGCTATGGTTTTGTCGTTGACAACAATGGCCAGCTGATAGTTCACCCGCTAATTGACAGGGACTACCTCGTGGTATGTGTGCAATACTCATCCAGCTTGTTGGTATTGTCATAGGTAGAGTCATACGCACATAGTCACACAAACACACATGGTAACTATGTGATACTTAATTGCCTCATTCCCAGACTCTCAGACTCTAGCTTTCATTGCTTCCATGAAAGCGAGCAATGGGCGTGGCTCTTCTAGTGGGCAGTCTGCATGCACCTGGAATTTGAATTAAAGGAGTTCAAAGCACCTAGAACATGCCTCTCAAATCATGTAATTATCATACCTGGAATATAATGACCCAGAGGAAGTTGGAAGCTAGTAATTAGTGATATGCATGAGGTAGCAATTAGTGCTATGCGAATGACATAGTCATACTGACTGCCGTTGAGGCCCATAGTGAAAGGTCAACTCGATTTACACAAACAGCTTTTGTTTGTTTGGGACGCAACTCACTCAGTGGATACTGCCAGGTGAGCTCTAGATCGACCGCTATAGCTCTTCCCTATACGTGAAGCATTTGAGTGTTTCCTTGGGAAAATCCCACGGAAAATTCTGCGTATCATAAAATGCCATAGAGGTCGATCTGATAATGACCCTCCTGTACCAAACTGTGCTATACAATGTGTGCATGGACCCCACCCTTTCATGAGCCCACTTCTCTTAAGTGTGAGCAGGCCAATGAAAGTTTGGGGGCACGTGAAAGATTTGGGGGCACGTGAAAGATTTGGGGGCCTGTGAAAGATTTGGGGGGCTGTGAAAGATTTGGGGGGCTGTGAAAGATTTGGGGGGCTGTGAAAGATTGCGGGCCTGTGAAAGATTGCGGGCCTGTGAAAGATGTGGGGGCCTGTGAAAGATGTGGGGGCCTGTGAAAGATTTGGGGGGCTGTGAAAGATTGCGGGCCTGTGAAAGATTGCGGGCCTGTGAAAGATTTGGGGGCCTGTGAAAGATTGGAAGCAAGATATTCAGTTCAACTTCTTGTTAAGTGTACTGTTTGTTATGTTGCCATGGTGATGCCAATTTCAATTTTTGTAGCCTACAAATCAAGTTGTAATTCTTATCGAGGAAAAGATGCTGGCAGCCTTAATTTCCCACGTACCTTTCAAGATAGTTGTTGTAGTAATACACACACACACCCACTCAGAAACTTTCAGCTGACGACCTCACCAGTCTTGATGTGAGTCACTTTGAACACACGTACAATGAAAGTGATTTCACAAGCGTCCGTCAAGAACTACTCAACCGAAGTACCGGACAACAGACTCTAGCTGCCTGGCTACCAGTGGAGAGGGGGGTGAGTTGATTGTCTAGCAAACTGCCATGTTTAGATAAATAATTAATTTCAGACATTGTGGCTATTTCAATATTTCATGTTCTTGTAATTTGATATATCTCCATAGCGACACTATATACTGACGAATGTTACCTACTTCTACGCTCCAATTGAAGGGATGCCATACAGGTATGTGCTTCTGAACTTTGTACTTTGACCTTTAGCCTTTTTAACTGTATAATTTGGCTCATGTGCAGTGTTGCAGTTGTCCTTCCATCCAATGAGATTGACGTATTTCAGTATCCAAATGTTACCACGACGATGCAACTCACCATGATGAGAAAACTCATTGTGGAAGACAGGTGAGTGGGGAAGGTGGAGCGAAGAGGAAAAGAAGTAGAGAATTGGGGAGGGAGAGGGTGGTAAGGGAAGAAAGGGGCAAGGGGGATGGGAAGGGAAGGAAGGGGGAGAGGAAGGAAGATGGGGAGGAAAGGAGGGTATTAAACAGCTACTTCAGTAGCACCTGTATTTGTGTTATTTGTATTGCAAAAGGAAATAAAAATCATGCACTCTTGGTGGAGTCACAGGTGCAGTTCTGTAGGTTGAGGATCTATGTTAAGATTTTGTGTTCCTATTGTGCCTCAGGCCGTCCTGCAGTGGTGTGTGGAGTGTTGATGACACCTTGCCGCTTGCTGACTGTGAGCTACATTACAACTCACCGCTGTTCAATCATGACATCCCTTCCTCTTCCTCTCTCCTCTTCTCCCCTCTCTCCCCTCCTCTTCTTCCTCTCTCCTCTTCTCCCCTCTCTCCCCTCCTCTTCTTCCTCTCTACCCTCCTTCTCTCCTCTCTCTCCCCTCCTCTTCTTCTTCCTTTTGCCCTTCCTCTCTACCCTCCTTCTCTCCCCTCTCTCCCCTCCTCTTCCTCTTCCTTTTGGCTTCCTCTCTTCCTTTTGCCCTTCCTCTCTACCCTCCTTCTCTCCCCTCTCTCCCCTCCTCTTCCTCTTCCTTTTGGCTTCCTCTCTCCCCTCTTTCTCCCCCTCTCTATCCTCCTTCTCCCCCCCCCCCCTCTCTCCTCTTCCCTCTCCTCCCCCCTCTCTCCCCCTCCTCTTCCCTCTCCTTCTCCCCCCTCTCTCCCTCTCCTTTCCCCATCCCCCCTCAGGCAACCCCTCACTGTACACGCCCCTCCTCTCTGACCAGCACTACGTCAAGCAACTGTGTGACAGACTTGGGGATGATGAGGAAGATGGGGAAGAAAGAACCACTTCTGATGGGTCAGTTTGCACTGCTCTCCTCCAGCTCAACATTCCAGGCCAGCCCACCCTCCCCCTCTTTGACCTGGGAACCTTCTCTCTCTCTCTCTTTTCCCCCTCCCCCTCCCCCTCCCCCTCCCCTCCCCCTCCCCCTCCCCCTCCCCCTCCCCCTCCCCCTCCCCCTCCCCCTCCCCCTCCCCCTCCCCCTCCCCCTCCCCCTCCCCCTCCCCCTCCCCCTCCCCCAGAGTGGTAATCCAGTTCTCTTGTGGACTGAAGTGGTGCTTGCTGCGAGACACCAGTCTCTTTCAGTGCTCTTCACAGCTACCTCTCATTCAGCTAGCCGAGGAGGGTGGCAACGGGGACCTGCTGCTTTATACAGGTCAGACATGTGACTGACCGACCAACCGACCGACCGACCAGTGATTTGCACATGCATGCATGGAATAGACTCGACAGACAAATACACTTGATATCTTCCCTTTTCTCCTCCCCCCTTCACATCCCCCCCTCCCCCCTCTCTCTTTTCTCCTCCCCCCTTCACATCCCCCCCCTCCCCCCTCTCTCTCTTTTCTCCTCCCCCCTCTCCCCAAGACTCCACCACTGGTACAGTCATTGCTACACGAGCCCTGCACATTACCAATGACAACACCAACACAACAGTTGGAGCGATAGGAGCAGTGTTTACAAACGACACCATTCATAACCTCCTGAAGAGCGCAACTACACGGTACAACAGTCCAGAAGATGGCAGGAATTTTACCTTCTTTCTCCTGGATAGCAGTGGCTACATTGTGGCGTCCACGGCAACAAATCATGAGGTGGGGTCTTTGAGTTGCAAGTGTCCTGTTTAATCAAAGTGTTCTGAGGGAGGTATTAACATACTTCCTTCTCTCACTTCTCTTCCTTCCTCCTCCCTCCCTCCTTCCTCGTTCCCTTCTTTCACTTCTCTTCATCCATTCCTTGATCCCTTCCTTCCTTCTTTCTCCCTCCCTTCATCCCTTTCATCACCTCCCTCCCTTACCCCTCTTCTCTCCTCCCTCCTCTCTGTCATGCAGTTTGGAAAGCCAATGGCAGATGTCCACCCTGAGGTAATTACCCAGCTAGTTGAGGATGGAGTGTTCGAAACAACCACCATCACAGGCTACGAGCTGAAACCATGTATGTTGGAACAGAATCTTGAGCAGGAACCTTGCAGGGAGAGCGATGCTTCATCTGTGCACAGGGTTAGTCATTGACAACTGTTTCTGTAAACTCTTAGCTGTACTTCACCTTCCTCACCCTCCCTTCCTCCCCTCCCCTCCCCTCCCCTCCCCTCCCCTCCCCTCCCCTCCCCTCCCCTCCCCTCCCCTCCCCTCCCCTCCCCTCCCCTCCCCTCCCCACCCATTCCCTCCCCTCCCCTCAGGGCCTGCTCATCTCTGTGGTTGGTTGGATGCAATGGACTCTCAGTGGTGGTCTCTGGACAACTATCAGATTAGTGGTGCTAAGGTGAGTCAACCCTCCTCCTTCCTCATTTATCACCTTTTCCCCTCTCCTTCCATTTTCCTTCCTACCTCTTCCCTCTCTTTTGTGATCAAGAAAGGCGAACTATGACCCCCTCCCCCTCCCCCCTCCCCTACCCTCATTAGTTTCCTGAGCAGTGTGACTGGCCAGACTGTTGGCCAGACTGACAGAGAAGGGACCAACTGCTCAGTCAGGTTGTGTCTCCAACAGACAACTGTCTACCACCTACAAAGAGACAATGGAAGATCAAATGGGAGTGTCGTCTGTGATGATGGAAAGATGCTGTGAGCTGTCACTTTAGTACCTCCTACCCTTCCCTCCCCTCTCCCTTCCCTCCCCTCTCCCCTCTCCCTTCCCTCCCCTACCCCTCTCCCTTCCTTCTCCCACCCCTCCCTCAGTAGGAGATGATAGCACAAAGCATTGTCAGTCTTTCAGCAGCTAAATTAGGAAATTAATTGGGAACGATCAAGGCTAGCTCAGCTAAATTAGGAAATTAATTGGGAACGATCAAGGCTAGCTCAACTAAATTAGGAAATTAATTGGGAACGATCAAGGCTAGCTCAACTAAATTAGGAAATTAATTGGGAACGATCAAGGCTAGCTCAACTAAATTAGGAAATTAATTGGGAACGATCAAGGCTAGCTCAACTAAATTAGGAAATTAATTAGGAACGATCAAGGCTAGCTCAACTAAATTAGGAAATTAATTGGGAACGATCAAGGCTAGCTCAACTAAATTAGGAAATTAATTGGGAACGATCAAGGCTAGCTCAACTAAATTAGGAAATTAATTGGGAACGATCAAGGCTAGCTCAACTAAATTAGGAAATTAATTGGGAACGATCAAGGCTAGCTCAACTAAATTAGGAAATTAATTGGGAACGATCAAGGCTAGCTCAACTAAATTAGGAAATTAATTGGGAACGATCAAGGCTAGCTCAAACCAGAACAGCAGCATGTGTAGTATATTGTATGACAGTATTTTGTTCTTCACGGGGGAGGCCTGGGAACAAGCCCTGGGAATGAGGCCTGGGAACAAGCCCTGGGAACAAGCCCTGGGAATGAGGCCTGGGAACAAGCCCTGGGAACAAGCCCTGGGAATGAGGCTATGACAATGTTTCATTCCTTCACAGGTCATACTTTGCTGTTCCTCTCCCTCAGACCAATGCGCTACTGGTGGCCATTGACGACACATGCACAAATGCAACAAACATTACCAGACCCGGGGATATCCTCTCATTAATTCCGTGACAGGCTAAATTCCCAGGCTCCACCCACTTTTCATGGCAGTAGTGAAGCCTGGGAACAACGGTGCATATCATGATAGTCGCTCAGTGGCCTCGCAGCTGATAAATAAATTTAAGTTAGAAAAGATTTGATTCACTCATTAATTAGCTTATTTATCAATAGTATAACTTTGATTAGCCTCGTTCCCAGGCCCGTTCGAATGGGCCTGGGAACGAGGCTATGGTGTGGCTTGGGAACAAGGCTGTGAAGTGGCTTCTCAGTTAGCTGCTTCATGTATGACAGTTCCAACTGAAGTTTCTTCACTTTCATCCTGACGACAACGTAGTATGATTTTGAGGAGTTAAATTCCCAGGCCACTTCCAGCTTTCTGTTATGATGGAACTTCCAACTTGAAATGTCACTGACAACTGAATCCAAAAGTCAGCAGATAATTTCCATTTTCCATTTTCCATTTTCCATTTTCCATTTAGCAGAACTTCTTGTGTGAGTGTGTGAGCGCATGTACTAACAATAGTTAGAGAGTGGGAAGAATGTGTATGGGTCCTTGACACTTCACACAGTTCCCAATTCCGTGTCCTTGTACCACCGTGGAATCTGATCGCCAAAGATCACCACCCCCTTGGACTGTGTGCCACGATAACGCCACTTCCTATGTGGTAAGAATGAGATTGTGTGGAACTGCAATAGTTATACTATATAATTATCACCATAGTACAAAGCTATACCGGAAAATATCACGATTTGTTGCCGTCTGTATTGTTACGAGTGTGCAGCATGAGTAACAATGCCAACGGCAACAAATGAGTGATGTTTTTTCCGGTATAGCTTGGTACTATGGTGATAATGATTTTATCATACGAACCTTCGATTTCATTGCACGTTCAGACGCAGCGCACGTGACTTGTAGTACCTGATACGGATTCTCGCGTGACTTGTAGTACTGATACGGATCGTCGCGTGACTTGTAGTAAAAAATACGGCTTTTTATAAACTGCGCACAGCTGCAAGGCTTCCCCATTGACTCCCATACATTAGCGTGAGTTAGACGTATGATAATGTATTATCTCCCCCCCCCCCCCACACACACACACACACACACACATACACACACACACACACACACACACACACACACACACACACACACACACACACAAACATGCAGTCAAGCAGCCAATGTTCTGGTGCCATCTCAACAGACTACTCTTATTCAACAATTTTCATCACCATGGCAACACTAATCATGGCAACACTAACACCCACCTGCAGCTGTACTATACCCAGTCCTCCATGACATCAATTATTCAAATGACCAATTTGTTCCACTAATAGCATTTGTCCTATTAGTCCCAATTGTGGACACGAAGTCGCATGCATGCAAATGCAGGCTGTGTAATGGATGATGTCCTTGCTTGGACAGAGACCATTTAATGCATGTCCATGCTAGGAAACGACCAAGGTCAATCCGCATGCACAGAGGACTGGATATTTATCTATGTCCTTGCTTGGAAACGCTAGTTCATGCTTTGCCATGATCTGTATGCGTACGCAACTACCAACAAGTTATATCCTTATGGACCAAGAGATCCCAGGAATTGTTCCCCCTGTTCACCCCTATCCTTGTGCCCCTGGGTACGTACAAGCAGGAAGCCATGAAAGAAATAAAAGAGGTTTATAAGCTCCTGCAGCAGCTGGTCACAAGGTGCTATCGGAATGGCTATAAGCCATGCAGTAACCCTTGTTACTATAACTACTCATTGCAGGAATTCATAACTAAACAGGACCACCTTCAGTCATGAGGAGGGTGATCTTGTGGACCAATCAAATTATTGGGCTAGTGTGTACCTGTAACTTAGCAACATACATATGTTAAGATGCCTGAATAGAATTTTACTGCTATATGGAAAAGTGGTACGTAATGATCACAATCTCTCAATAAGAAATTTATTTGACTTGGTTCACCAGACTATTTCTCACTGGGAGGTTCGTACATGTGATCTAGGAACAACGTGGAACGTACTCAGTAAGAATTAGTATATTCGTCAGTTTACAACTAATTACTAATAACAAAAAATTATAATCCTTAATCAATAATCATTATGATAATCAATACTAAATTCCAGCCAATTTTACAGCTGTGAGGGTCAAGGGTCACATGACATATAGCATACACAGTACGCATGTTATAAAAATTATTAAAAATATATTGAGCACAGTATGAACCTGTGAGAGCTGATAAGTTGATTGATTGATTTGTGATGTAGGCCAGGAGATGATCAGGCGTGCAGTGAACAAATAAACATGATCAAGAACTATGTGATTTGTTGAGCTTTGCTTTCTTTTTGTGCCCTCTTGCTACAAGGTGCCACGGCTGAGTATGTGTGTGGGTGTGTGGGTGTGTGGGTGTGTGGGTGTGTGGGTGTGTGGTGTGTGTGTGTGTGTGAGGAGTGAGATAATAAACCCTTCACATCAGCACAAGTGACAGATAAAATACCTCAGACTCCCAGTCACCATCATCCAAGCTACTTTGAGAGGGCAGCTCTCTCCCTCTCTCGTCACAACTGCCATGAGAATTACTACTCCACAAACAGTCACTCCTCCAAATATGATTGGACGGTCGAATATGGTTAGATGGTTGAATATGATTGGGCGATTGAAGTTTAGGAATGTAACCACACCTCTCATGGGTATGATTCTTTTCCACATGATTCACATAATCTTGGGTTGGTATCCTAGTAATGGTGATCTGCAGCGCTCGTAGTTCGTTTCTCAGTGCTTGCTGCTTGCACGTCAGCCACAGGCACACAGCCAAGAGTGCAAAGGTCACCGCAGACACCTGGATGACACTCACTAGGAGAAACTGGCTGGTGATCTAAAGGGGGCGGGGCCAAGAGTATGTATGGTACATACGAATGTATTACAAGATGTCAGGAGGTACTGACTAGTGATCTAAATTAATGGGATTCAGATAATCAAGGGTAAACTATAATGAACTCCCATGTTTCAACAATAATGGAACCGTTACCATGGTGATGGCTCAAAGAGGGAGTGTTACCATGGTGATGGCTCAAAGAGAGAGAACAGACATATACAGTGATACACTAGCCTCATTCCCAGGCCGTTCCCAGTTTTTGATCGCTTGCATTATGCGATCGGGAAGGCCTGGGAATGAGGCTAGTGATACACAGCAAGATTCAGAGTGATCAGGTGTATGCTTTGTTGTCATGGCAACAGTATATTTACTACAGCAGTAAAACTTGTGTATACCTCTTCCTTAGTGGAGTGAAGTCCAGCTGCCATTTCCTGTACAGCAGCAGCCACCTGGTGCAAGTCTGTGGAGACCCTTCTTAGCCCTGCCAAACCAATCTCAGTCTAGAGGAGACAGGGAGGGGAGGGAGGGAAGGAAGTGGGATTGATATCATGGGGGATGTGGTCGCTTTTACATACACACAATGATCCCTTATTGGGACTTGTTGAGGCCAAGCCATCTGCCTCTGTGGCAGATGTGAGGGTTAGCTTAGGCTCATAACCACAGCTGCCAAACGCTATATTATTGTACAATATTATTGTACAATATCCTGCAACCCATAATCAATAGAGCCTTCTACACAAGATTGACCAATGAGAGGGCTGCAATTGGTAGCTAAACAGGAAGTACAAGGGCTTAATATTGCTTAATATTCATATACCATGGGGGCAGCAGAGGTGGTTGGTACCAGTTACCATGGGGGCAGCAGAGGTGGTTGGTACCAGTTACAAATGATACGATATCAAATGATAGTGACTCCTCTCTCTCCCCCTTCCCTCCCTCCTCTCCTCTCTCTCCCCCTTCCCAACCCTAAGGTACATCCTTGGTCAGTACCAACACAGTTTCAAACAATGTTCTTGACAATTGCAAGGCCTTTCATCGCAGTTTCCTATCCCACAGCTGCCAAAGTGCCACGTGAGCTAAGTATCGTATTGAAATCACGAGGAACCAGGTAGTGATGCTTTAAGTATCAGTGGTATCGACAATCGTGGTATTGTCTTGCCCATCTCTAGGGGGAGTAGCTCTGACTGTCCTTGTCAATCCATTCTCATTACCAGGGGTCAATCTAGAGGGGGGTTCCCCCCAAACAACTCCAGCTTCCCCCAAAATTTTAAAAACTACCTGAAATAAAACATACAGTTCTAGATTTTACCTCTCGGATTGCATCCAGATCAATCTCGGAGGACCAAAAATCCCAAATTTTTCTTGAGGGGCATGCACCCACACCCCCCTTGACAACACTTTATACAGCTTCCCCCCCATCTCAAAATTACACACCCAGCTAGTATAATAAATATTTCCCGAAAATTGAACCTCCTCGTGAAGGGCAATGCTGGGCTACTGCCAGAGTGCAGCGTCGGCAACCGTAGCGGAGACGCCTCAAGTTGAAGCACGTACGGCACCTTACTTCTTGTTTGTCACGGCAGCTACAGACCGACCATTAACGGCAGGCTGCTCACAGACCGTACAAAATGACACGCCGGTTGAGATCGCTTCAGGTAAGGGTCGTGCATAAACGGCACTCATAAACGCTAGCGATTCAGCTCATGATTTCAGCGTGAAGCTTAGTCTATTCACGTGTAGCCGTAGTAGCTGCTTGCTCAGGCTCGCCCCCACAATGTTCTACATTTTCTAGTATGTAAAATTTATGGTTACTGTGTATTTAACTGGATAATGGGTTCCAAATGCACCCCCACTTCTCTGTAAAAACAACCTGTTGCTATGGTAATGGCTGCCAAAGAAATCGAGGCTGATCTTGTGGCCACTTTATGTCACATTAATTTGTGCAATCACACAGCACCCATCTTTCTGTGTGGGTTAAGTTGTGGAGTCTTTTCAAAACATGTACAGAGACCAAATAACTGGTTTTTTGATAACTTAATTTCTGCCAGACCCCAGCTCTCTGAACCCAGGCAGATGAAAGGAGCAGGGTACACCACAAGCAAGCCTCACAGACAGGATTCTAACATCTAGATAGGATTCTAACAACCACACACATATGGTGTGGACCTTATTCACTTTGCAGTACACACATTTGAAAAACCATTGTGGAAATCTAATATACTTCAGTAAGCACCTTCACAGCCTAAGTGTCTAGTATGAAATTTGATCCAATATCTTGAGTAGAACATATTATGAGCTTTGGGAGTAACCCAGCGCACAGCTGCAATAACCATTGTCATAGGGTAGCGTGGCTCACTGTACCGCTGTTTTCTTAGCCCGCCCCCTTGTCTCCTTACCAACAACCCCTTCAGGCAACAAAGTACATAAATACCTCTTGGCAATGTAAACTAGACATTGTTCCCCTCAATGGAGGACACCTGCCCGGGTTGATGGGTTGCAGCTGCCCTCACTGACCCTAGTGGTACCGTTAGACCAATAAATCTCTTTGATGTCTGGCCATCATCCTTATCAACTGACTTTATCAGTCTAAATCATCTGGTACAAGTATTCACACAGTGAGGTGCATGTAGAAAGAACGCCTTCACACTCCATTAACTCGAAGTTCAGTAGGAGTTAGAAGGGAGTGTACAACGATACCAGGTGATGTTGCTAACCACCTGTGCCATTCCTGCAGGGTGGGTGCATTGCACGTCATGGGGGAGGACCAAACATACCAGACGAAAAGACTGCTGGCATCAGGGCGCTTGCTAAACACAATTACGCACGACTTAAGTAGTTTTACTTACACCTGGTACAGTTTAGTGCATATATTACACTTTGATGTCGAAGCAGCCGATATCTGATATTGTATCAAATACATGGCATGCCGTACAATATCAACATAATATTGGCCGCACCCAGTAACCGTTTTGAGATCGGCTCATAAACGTTACAATCCTATCGAATGTCCACATGGCAAATAAGTGGGAGTTTGATGCTGTGTAGTGACACGACGAGACTTGTTATTCCAGAACAGCTGGAAATGAAAACATGCTTGCTTGTTGTGAGGCGAAGGTTAGGGAAGGGAAAAGGAAGGCAGTTGCAGCTCGGCTTTTCATTCCTGAAGCTGAACTACATTCTCTGCAAAAGGCAGAAGGTTTTCGCTGCTTGCGTATGGTCAAACACGCAGATGACATCATTTGCAGGGGGATAATACAAACGAGATCCTCATACGCTTATCACATCGCACAGGACACTCAGTGGAACCTGTCGACAGTGGTCACTATTAAAGGTCCTCCTCCTCTTTATCATGGCCACTGGTCACAGTTGTACATTGTACCGTACGAAACAACCTAGATAAAGCAATCACCTGGTGTAAAATGGACCAAATTGCTGGTCCCATGGCGACCATTATAGACAGGTTTCACTGTAGCCTCACTCTCAAGCTCAGCTTTCTCTCACTTGTGGTACTAGAGACGGAGGCCTGGGAACTGGATGGGGGCCTGGGAACTGGACGGGGGTCTGGGAACTGGACGGGGGTCTGGGAACTGGATGGGGGCCTGGGAACTGGACGGGGGGCTGGGAACTGGACGGGGGGCTGGAAACTGGATGGGGGCCTGGGAACTGGACGGGGGCCTGGGAACTGGACGGGGGTCTGGGAACTGGACGGGGGCCTGGGAACTGGACGGGGGGCTGGAAACTGGATGGGGGCCTGGGAACTGGACGGGGGGCTGGGAACTGGACGGGGGGCTGGGAACTGGACGGGGGCCTGGGAATGAGGTTAGTTCCGCTATCAGGCAATGAATCCATAGCAAGATAAGAAGAGAGTGTACAACTCCCATATATGGTATATGGTGTATGGTAATTATTGTCTGAAGTGTTAAAATCCTTCAACAATCAACTAGCAACTATCTATTACAAAACTAATGTCCAGGGTGCAAAGTTGAACTGTTACGCATGCAGTGACTATTCAGTGTGCAACTGCCTGCAGTGCATTATGTCATGTGATACCTACTACATCAAATAAATGACGTCAAAGCAGCTGAAAGGAGTTGACAGGGAGAGTGTCTCCTTCAAGGGATTATATTTCTACTTGCTCACGAAATTCTCTGTTAACTTTACAGTGTTGCGTACTGTAAACTTTCCCCGGTAATTTACTTTTGCAATACAAAACCCCTCCATATATGGAATCACTTTACAAGCAATTTTCTTAGTTGCCAGTTGCTAAGTTCATTGTATCCCATACTGAAAATTTTGCTCGTCACATTCCAACATTGTTCGCAATACGAAACCCCTCCATATATGGAGCCACAAAGCATTCCTTTAGATTTACAAGCGAGACTACACTCAAGCGTTGTTGAGTGCATATGCTCATATCTCCACAGGAAGGAAATGAGCGGATAACTAACAGTGAAATGCGACTAACAGCGAGGTGAATTTGGTATATGCTTTATTTAGAGTACCCAGCACTTGTTAACAACCGTCATATAATGATTCTCCGAGGCTCAAGTACCCTAACATCCCTTACAGAGACGACTTGATACGTTCAATCAGCAGGGTGATCTATGAGGAGGAAAACTATGCACAAGTACTGTCTGACCTTTTGGTAACCATGGAGCTTAGTTATACCAGTATATGTGGCTGTATAGACTGGTGTCAGTTGCTTTTGGGCAGATCTTTCAGATGAAAAGACAGCGGCTGTGTTTATACAGAAACTCTGTCATAACAGCTGCTCACAAAAGCTTTTAGTCTCCCGTGATTGCATGCTTGTAAGTGGGCGCAAGAAAGGCACCCCAGCTAATGGGCTGCTTGTAGGAGAAGGTAAAAACAACATAAGGGAGTAATTTCAGACACCTTGCAACATCTTAGCTGAAAGAGGCAAGCACAGTCACCCTGACTCCATTCAGCCTCTCAATAGTTCCCAAGCAAGCACCATGTCTGTTACCATGGTAACAATTTTACAATTTTTCTCTGATTATTGAGACACATGGAGGGTCTACACTGGAACCCTTTTTAAAGGACACACCTCACTAATCATGTCCATAGTAGAGAGGTTCAACTGTACGAGTTGAGCCCTGGGGCCAATGGCTACCAAGTTCTTGCACATACTACAACCTAACAAGAGGTAGCCTCATCCCCAGGCCCCGCCCATCCTCCCGTCACATGCAGTATGGTCAAGGAGGAGAGACATGGCAAGCAACGGAGGCTGAGCGGGGCCTGGGAACGAGACGACTGATGAGGAATGTTTATTATCATAACCATCAAGACTGCCGTCGTTCCAGGAAGCAACCGCTACTGACTCGAGTAGGCAATACATTATTACACAACAGTGAGCAAGCCATCACTATGGAGAAGATTTATCATCAGAAGAATTGGCCATAACTCAATATAGAAAGCTGTGTTTCTTGGAAGCAAGGGTGAAGTCAAATCTGAAAACCCAAGATGACTACCGACTGTAGTAGAGTGTGCATGACTTCATTGATGACCTCCGACACAAAGGAACACACGAACATTCTCTAGAGTAGGACGATTGTGGAACAGTTTTTAGACACACAAACCATTTTTCAAGCAATCAACAAATGATTTATAATGGGCAATTCTTGGTTGACCCCTGTGCAACAAAATAAGGGTGCTTAAAAAATCTGAGAAAGCTTTGTCACTGGTACATTTGCGGACACAGTGTGCACGATGCTATCGTCTAGGGCACACGATATCCCTAAGATTAGTAGGTGACAGCTGTCACTTGTCTAGCCTGTCTAGCATTCTTTTCAGGCCTCCGCATTTGTGAATGCAAAAAAAAACCCAGGAGTAAGAGAAGGGGGAGGCATGGCTAGATATTGTGTGTGAATTCCAGAAACCAGAGGTGGGAGGTGGGAAGAGCCCTGGCCCAGAAACAAGACTAGAGGGCTGTATCTACCCAACCCAAAGCTGATATTCATCCCACACACAACAGGTGCTACACCTCAGACCACAGAGAACAGTTGTGAGTATTCGTGAAGGTTTCTCCCCAACCACACAAAAAGAACGAGTCAAGTGGCTCTACTTAAGAGTTTGAACTGAAGAAGGCAGCCATAGTTGGCACAGTGGAAACCCCACATCCTCCCAAGGAGGAGGATGGTTATTGCTAATCTCAGATAAGGTAATTAGTAATTAGGCACGCACAGACAAGTATCAACTGGCACAAGCCATACACACACACACACATACATTCCCCAGACGGAGCAGCATGAGCCCGAAGGGCGAATGCTGTTCCGTCTGGGGAATGTAACTAATTTGTTGGATGGTACCCCTAGCAACCCACTGCCACACCCATTATCACCTCCACCCCTTCCACTTCGTGTTATTCAAGTTCAAAGATTTGGTTGCTAAGCAACATCCAACAAACACACACACACACACACACCTCTTGTCTTAGCAATTGGAGAGATTCGTTGAGAGCCGAGATTCGTTTGTCCAGAGACTTTTGCGTGTCTTCAGTTTTGTTCTTGTTCCGCTTTAGGCTGTGTGTGTGTGTGTGTGTGTGTGTGTGTGTGTGTGTGTGTGTGTGTGTGTGTGTGTGTGTGTGTGTGTGTGTGTGTGTGTGTGTGTGTGTGATAGTTAAAGTTGATCAAACTGTGTTACACCATGTTACACCATGTTACCATATGCTGACCTGGAGCTAAGCTGATCCAAGTAACTGCTGAACAGTGACATGTTCACCTCCAGATCTCTAATCCGATTGGACAATCTCACAAACACAGACTTCTCCCTGGGTTGCGGGACACCATTAGTACCACCACAGCTTGCATTGTGCGTGGTTAACGACACATTCACCGGTTCCGAACCAGCTGATTGGCTGTGCAATGAGTCGTTGAATGTAATCCCATCAGTGGTGTCGTTCAGGCTAGCATTAGCTTCCAAACGGTCTCCATTGTCATCCAATTTAGCTACACTCAATTGGTCCTCAGTTCTGTTACTATCATTACTACCAGCATTCTCGGCTTGGGAAGCATTCAGCAGGGGAACATTTGTCGAGTTATGCTTGTCAATACCACCAGTACTAGCTCTCTTTTCAACCACGTTATCCTCCTCCAAGATTTCTTGTGATAACCTTCCATTTGTACATGCAGGAACAGTCGCAGTGGCACCGTTTTGCACACCCCCTGCCATCAAAGTGTCTTGTGGGTCATTCGGCTCTGTTCCCATGACGACACCCTCCTCACCCATCTCTGATGAAGTCGGGCCAAGAGGCTGGTTATTCTGTGACAGCATCTCCTCCTCCTTGTCCCCTTTAAGTACCTGTGTGGTTTCTCTTAATACCTCCATTCTTTCTTTGGCCGTCTCTTTACAACCAGTTTCATCTCCTCCATCTTCTTTCTCTGCTGCTTTGTTTCTCAGTCCCACATCCAGTCCTAAACCTTCCTCTCCGTCTCCCGCTCCCGTCTCGTCTCCGTCTTCCAGCACACGAGCTTCCTCTACCAGTGAAAGCTCAGGTGTCGAGACACCTTCAGTGGCTTGTTGCTGTGTTTTCAGATCACTATGACCACCATTAACGGTACTTTCCTCCCCACTTTCCTCCACGTCATTCTGAAACTGTTGCACACTATCACTACCCCCTGAGGGGCTTTCCCCATTACTTTTCCCAACAACAAAGTCTCCCTCTTGTATGGTAGTATCATTCCCTTCGTATCTGTCCACTAAATCTCTGTCTTGTGGGGAAGACTTGTTTGATGCCCTTGCCTCAGTTTCAGAATTAATAGAGTATTCCTTGTGTTCTTCGCTAAGTAAGTGTGGATCTCGTGGACCGAGATATAAATTGGAGTCTGTGGTCTGCGTGTTGGGGTCACCCTGGGGCTCTTCCAGGGGCGTGGAAGGTTGCTCAGTGCTTATATTCTCACCCTTTGATACATTGGCTTTCACTGAATAAAAGAATAAAATTAAACCCATAAATTTAAGTATGTGTTCTTTCTCCTCCTCCTTCCTCTCCTCTCCCACTCTAACCAGGAGATTCACCAAAGTTTAAAGAATGTTACCCACGCTTTCTTTGTGGAACATCTATCACAACATAATTACATAAAGCTATTTGATAAGTCATGTGCGTCATTTGTGCTAGACAACACTGTACTTGACTTAAAAGAACTCGGAGCACAGGTGGCTCTGTTCCACAGTAGACTATACACTGAACCCTTGTATCTTGATACAGCTGCACATGAGGGGGCTGCTACAACTGGGGGTTGCTACAACTGGGGGTTGCCACAGCTGAGGGTTGCTATAACTGGGGGTTGCTACAACTCGGGGTTGCTACAACTGGGGGCTGCCACAGCTGAGGGTTGCTACAGCTGGGGACTGTTAAAACAGGTAAAGTGGAGAGATTAGCATCTAAAATTGAAAGTCAAAAGTTTAAAAGGGTTTCCACTTTAACCTTTAACCCTACATGTAATTCTGTAAACTTTTGCTTCTTGCTATAAACCTCCTACAAATCCTGCCTATGCCACTGGTGTGTATACCTTCAGGTGAACTCGCAGGTAAACTGTGGTCCTCTTCCGACAGACTTTTTTCCCTATGGCAAAATACACACGTGTGGGAAAGATACATAAATGTTATTGTAATGATAGGGTAAGACTCGAACTGGGAGCGAGACCGGGGATGGGCTCACACTGCACAGTAAACAACTCGGTATGTCTTGCTGTTCTGAGGTCATGCTCAATTAAAGGCTTCCGAACACCATGATGTCACTCACATAAAAATAAAATAATAAAACCAGTCTCTCTGTGGTTTTAGATCTTCAAGATCGAGAGAGAGAAGACTATGGTGGAACCTCTCTTAAAGGACACTCCTGAAATAAGGACACCTGGTTCATCAGGACACTTGACTGAGTCCCAACTTTATATAAATACATCTCTGAAATAAGGACACCTCACTAATCAGGACAATTATTTTGGTCCCAAGGGTGTCCGTATTAGAGAGGTTCCACTGTATAATTATCAGGAGAGAGAAGCACAGAGGCCTCAACGTATTGTTTACTATATACAGCTGTTACAAGTTGTATACTACAGTAATTGAATCACCCTACATGGTCGCTAGGTGCTGGTGGCATTGGCAACAAGCTAACATGGAGAAAATTGAATCAGACTACTAGAGGGGAGGAGAATGGGAAGCAGTGTATCCACTGAAGAGCTACCTAATTGTATCTACCTAGCACAATTTTGGCAGGTGTCTTATAAAAGAGACGTGTCGTCTAGTCGGCTATATTTAATGTGCAGGCCAAAGTGTCTCCTAGCTGTCCACATGTCTCAAATCTTATATAACTCTCCCTCGTTGAAATATCTTATATAACTCTCCCTCAATGAGTGCATAGCAATAAAATGTTTACTTTAGCTGGAATCTCTTCAAATGTAAATACAATGCTGAAATTTGGGGTGCAATTTGCATCTAAACGCAGTCCATTATGTAGTATTGTAATTTAATTGGTGTGCATTTTGGCGGGAACATTGACAATGAAAGTGCACCTGCCATATTGTGTGGTATGTGTTGGAGGGTTGCTGTGAAATGGCAGCTATGTGAACTATACAGGTCCTTGATTGAATAAAGTACCTTTCCTCCTCCATATTCTGCTTGGGCACGCCCTACAGAGGACGAGAGAGCAGAGAGTTAATTTAATAACAAAAGCGTTCACAGGGCAGCTGCCGTGTACACTAACAAAGTCAACTTATTGTATTATATTAAGGAACACTCAATTAAATTTTATTCACTTCCTCCCCACGTCTTTTACACATCTGAAATCCTCATAGTTGCAATGAAACTATTCAATTTGCTAAGTAGTTGAATTGAATTAAATACCATGGTAACTGGGTCTTCAGACTTGATTACTGCTATCTATCTCTCCAGGCATCTTCTCTTGGTTTGTCTGACTGACAGCCTGAACACAATTTGCAGTATGGTTACTACCGGTACCCACTGCACCAGCTGCATATGTATGTACGCTGATAACAACCACCACCTATCAAGTTTGCGTGCTGCAAAACTCGATTTATGAAATGCATTGTAGAGTAAGCTTGTACTGTGAGTATGAGGATACATTGTGGAAGAGATTTATTGCCTTTTGCGGCCTTGTCTGTGATCCGAGACTAGATTGTCGGATAGACTGGTCTTGCTCCCAGCTTTCTTCCCATACTACACAACAAATACAAAAGCTGAGGAAGAGCTGCCAAGACTACTCGAACAGAGAGAAGCAGCTTCTTTTATCTTTAGGTAAAGACTCAATGTAGCGACAACTGCACCAAACACAGACCCCCGACTCCTACCCTCCCGAAGTGAAGCCATAAAAACTGCTGCCTTAGTGATCTTGCTACTACCTCAGCTGAGACAAGATAGTTTACTAACAACATGAGAGGAGAACAATGGCTCATACAATAGTTTACTGTAAACATCTGTAAGAAGAATAATGACTCACACAGCTAGTCTACCAACTGTTTTCATTTGTTTTTCATTTCAGTTATCCTGAGCTAATAATAGACATACAAAAAGTAGGTGTCCGCCAATCCCCCCTTTATCTACCGACCCCTCACATACCTGATCATTGCTGTTCATGCCCTCCTCGTTCTTGGAGGCCCTAGAGAGACAGAAGGTTTGCAAGTGCGTCAAACATTGAGACCAGAAACTGTGCTTCCAGCCCTGTCCAGTTTTTTTTTTTTTGCTTTCTGCAGTACTTTGTGTTCATGTGTGGGGAAAGTCTGGGAGCAGAGCCACAAAGAGTGCATACGAACGGGCGGCTAGAGTACGTAAAATTCGAAACCAGGCGGAATTTACCGTGAGTACTAAAAATAGTAACACGTACTGCACAGCTGTGCTAGACATAAGCCATTGTTGCTAAGCACGTGACCAGGTGTTTTATTTTCAAAAATTTTGCCCGGACTACAGGCTTCTATTGGAGTTACACACTCTTACTCTAGCCGTCCGTTCTTATGCGCTCTTGGGCTGCTAATGTCACACACAGTGAGCCCTCTCTGTACCATTGACCTATCAGCATCCACCATAGCAGACAGTGTGTGCTAGCAACACTAAAGGAACTTAAAATGGCTGTAACACAACCAATATGTATTGCATGGTCATACGGGTATACTGTTCCTAGGGCCAAGCCCACTATCACACCAGCTATCACACCAGCTATCACACCAGCTATCTGCAGCATGCAGGTTGGAAAGAATGAGTAGTGAGACTAAGTTCATACAAACAGTACCCTTGTGTGCTGGTAGCCATTGTGTGCGAGAGTCCATTTCTGCAAAGAGGGTCTACCTTGGTAGACAAAGTAGGTGGCGGCCATGAAAGGTTTATGGGTCCCGTTGGGTGTTACATGGCCAGCTGACACCAGCTCGTGCCAAATGTTTAGTAAATAAGAATGCAAGTATGGTCAGTATAGCCACAACAGTGAAGGTATCGTGTAGATGTACTGAGAGGGTGTGTTGCATAAAGTTATGGTGTAGGCGCACTATAATAACTTTCAACTCTGATAGAAAACAAGCACAACCACATACTGTGCAGCTGTGATAGGATAGCAGGAAAGGAGGAGAGAGGAGGAGGCCTAGGAGGAGAAGGAGGAGGGGGAGGAGGGGGAGGAGGGGGAGGGGGAGGAGGAGGGGGAGGAGGAGGGGGAGGAGGAGGAGGAGGAGGGGGGAGGGGAGGGGAGGAGGAGGAGAAGGAGGAGGAGAAGGAGGAGGAGGAGGGGGAGGAGGAGGGGGAGGAGGAGGAGGAGGAGGAGGAGGAGGAGGAGGAGGAGGAGGAGGAGGAGGAGGAGGAGAAGGAGGAGAAATGGAAAAAACTGTAAGAAATAGATTTAGCCTCTGCCACATGTGCGCCTTCAGAGCCAATGTCTTTTATAATTTTCACCTCACCCCACTTATCCAATTAGAACAGGAATGCACAGAGTTCTGCATTCCTAGAAGTGAAAGATACACCTGCACGGCAGCCTCATTCCTAGGCTTGCAAGGAGAGCCTGAGAACAAGGCTAGATGCTCCGAGTGAGGGTATATTATACACAAGCACACATACCATCTATGGAAGGTACAATGCCTTGTTTCCTAGCCAAAGAGGCAGGGAGGAGCCTGGAATAACGCTATTTGCAACCACTATAGGAGATAGTAACACAAAAACAGACTTAAAATGGCTGTCAATGGTGAACATGTGTTTAGGTAGCGCTACATATTAGGCTTGTTCTCAGGCCCCCACCCGCACGGAGGACAGCAAATGAGCCGGAGACTAGACCAAGTGTGGATAGAGCATGGAAATGAGTGTGTCTTGGTAGCCATAGCAACAGGTTACCCTTCATGTGGGAGCTCGTTAGTCAGTTGACACCGGCCACTAGATCTTTCCCCACATACTACTGGTGTGGTTTTGCCACTTGATAGAAAAGATTCAACATATTTTGTAGACGAATCAGATACCAGTGTGTGTTTACACCTTCAAGGTTATTAGCACCATATCATTTTCCGCACTTCTCTGTTGACAGAATGACGGCTAGCTTGTAGCTCTATCCAACACTGTGCAAAAATTCTGGTGTAAGATACTAGGGTATTAGGAACACTTTAGTGCTGTGGTTGGACCACCCTCCTCAACCCTATGGTGGCTAACTAAGTCTGTAACTGACACTACAATTTTTTCCTTTGCTGCATAATTAGAGCATTGCTAAACGAACAACGTTCTTTGCCAGCCGTGTGTGCAGTCCACAATATTGTATTGCAGGAGCCGCAAGCACTTTAGACAGTACACAGTTCATTGCACCGAACAATTACTCCATGGTTGTCTAATGGTTCGTGAAACACTGCTTTGACAAAAGCAGACAACAGTACAAATAATTCTTTTTGAACTACGTCAGAAAGATGTTTGAATAGTGGATGCCTTGCACGCTGAATGCTGTGACTACTCATAAGATAACAGCTTGATGAACTGATAGGCTTGAAGTTGGGTAGGTCCACATTGGTTCACACATGGGGAGTGTTTGGTCAGTGTTGAAAGCTCACATAAAGTGATTCCATGTACCATTTGTGGGCATTTCTTAGAAACCAAATATTTGAACTTGAATAACACGGAGTGGAATGGTGGAGATGATGATAGGTGAGGCAGCAAGTTGCTAGGGGCAACATCCAGCCAATAAGACTGCATTCCCTAGACGGAACAGCACTTGCCATTTGGGCTCATGCTGCTCCATCTAAGGAATATAACTGTATAATAAATATAGCAATGTGTGTACATACCTAAACAATATATGACCTATACTGGTCGCTATGGGACCAACATTTTTTGACCACTATAGACAGATGGCTGCTTTACACACATGTCATTCTGTGCAAGTAGTGGTCATAATCAAGAGGCAGCTGCCTACAAGACCACTTGTACTATAGACAGGTTTCTTCCTGTACAAGGGACTAGTGGCTCCATGTACAACTGAAAGTCTTACTCCAATACTGTAGGGTAATCCTGTGGGGATTGCACGACTGTCCTACAGAAACAAGACTGGCGCGCCAGCTATTGTGCGAGCCAAAAGTTAAGATTTAACATGTATGCACAGGGACACGTGTATGGTAATTGTAACGCAATTATCTCCCGCCCACAGGCGCAGCTGTCATAATAGCCTACACAATTCAACAATCAAATTCGTCCAGTTAAAATGCAGTATTCAAAATTCCACGCATACCAATCGGAATCTGATTGGTCCGTTTGAAATGCCTCGCGTGTGCCACAGGCAGGAAGTGATATGTAACCCCATGAGACGTCGCCCAGACAGAACGTCGCCAGCGAAGCCGTAGGAGTACAAAAGCTAGCGCGATACCGTATAACAACCAAAGTTTTGATACAAATTGCAGTCAGCTCCATCAGAAAGCAGTATTGTCTTGTTTATGTCCACTTCACGAACGCAGAACTTGTCTTCAGTCGAAATGACTCGCGTATGCTCCAGCACCGCTCATCCTGCAAGCCCCAAATCGAAGGGTGCTCAGGTCGTCGCGCAACCGTTGCGCATGCACGAAGGAGGCGTGATAAAGCGACAGCCATCCTCGCCAGCAAAGAGCTTCAAGACAGTAGCGAAGGGAATGACCAAAGCAGAGTGCTATGCACAGCTCAAGAATCTACTCCCGAACGCCAGAAATCAAGAAGACACTACAGAGGTGTGTTCGCTTTGCGTGTGAAATTCATGGATAATAATTACGTTCGTGTAAATGCACTGCTTTGCGTTATTGTGCACGTATTATAGACCCCCTTTTCCTTCCACAGCTTGCTCTTGTCGAGGAGACGATTGCCTACATTGCATATCTCGAGAGCGTTCTCAGTGCAAGCAACGAACAGGTTAGTTAACATTTATTGCATGTGGTCAGTTGAGCCCGGCCTATGAATCACTGTTCACCATGTAAACACACGCTCGTCTGTCGCCATCTCTGCATGAGATCGCGCACCTGTGCACTTAGCAGAACAGCCAGCATTCCTAAGCATGATTTGCATTAAGACTCCAGTGAAATACATTCATCTGAGTTGCATTCTACAATTTTATTCAAACGTGAATGTGGTATTCATGAATCCCTCCTCTCTATTTCACTGCAGGACCCCGCAGTTTCTTCAGCTATTGTCATGCTAAAGAGTATGTCATTCTAAGTCACTGGTGTGTCTAAAGCAGGAACGTGTTGTCCCCCCTGCATCCACCTGCCCTACCCTGCCCTTTCTTCCCCACTGAAACCACCCTCACAAGGAACGGAGGTGGAAAGCACACATCCCCTCCTGTGAGACTCTGACAAGAGAGTATATATTATCATTGGAAGAGAACCAAAAATTCAACTCAGTTGAACTAGATAATTTTACCGCCTTGAGCCCAGTGTACATGTAGTCAGTGTTGTATTTTGATTGAGTTCATGTGTAACACTATTTTTGGTGAAGTGTTTTGTAAAAGTTTTGCTACGTAACATAAGTGTTATTAATAATAGCCATACATGATTTCATGAACCTCAAAATGACTGACTGCATTATGGTGAAATGCCAATATGTATGGTGTGTGCATAAGTGGGTGGATAGGGGATAAGGGGGGTGGTTGACATACTGCATGTGCTTAATAAACCAACCCTCAGGACACAACAAATACTGATCAGTACACTGATACTATCAGAATCTTAAATTCGATTCAGCTGCCCACTTCCTTGACTGATGCAATACCTGTGTGGTTATTCCTACCTCTGTGACATGTCTTCATCTTCAGTTACTGGATCCCCCTCTCCCTCGGGTTTCCGGAAGCCATTGACGCCCAGTAAGTTAAGAGGCTGCTCCAACAAACTCAAAACTGCATCTGCAAAGTTGGCAAACACTCAACCACAAGATGTAACCACCACTTGAAAACAAGAAAGTTCGCCAGCACCCTTACAACGGACTAATAGGTCTTAGTAAAGGAGAGGCTTGGGCTTGGGCAATTAACCAGATTCTTACCACTTTGAGATGTGTATATCAAAGTGTATGTTTGAATCGTGCACGCTAGGGAGTGGGCACACAGTCGACAGTCTAAACACAAGTTGAGTCCCCATGTTTGGAAGGTAGCCAGAATGCGTGCGTCCGCAGAATGCTACGACACCCACCCGTTCACCCACTCATAGTTTAGAAGACAGAGGCAACCATGCAGAGTTAGAGTTAGTCTAAAGATCCAGCCTGAGAATCGAACAGTGTCTATGGATAAATGCCATCTATCCTCTGCTCCAATGCCAGAGCTCCAGTGGCTCAGTTGGTAAGAGCATCTGACCAGAGTTCAGAGGACCCAGGTTCAAATCCTTGCTGGATCTCAATGTCTTTTTTTGCCAACACACATGTTGTCACAGTAGTATGATCAGCCGCATGGTGTACCTTTGGCAGCGTTCAGCAGGGTTCCATCTTTTCTTAATTTTTCATCCTTCACTTCACCAAGTGACTCTTCTGTGTGTATGCGTGTGTGTGTGTGTGGGTGTGTGTGCATGTATGTGTGCATTTGTGTGCATTTGTGTGCGTGAGTGTGTGCGTGTGCGTGTGTGCGTGTGCATGCATGTGTGTGCGTGTGTGTACGTGTGTGTATGTGTGTCAAAGCTAGGGTGTCAAGCTATTTTTGTTGTCACTGACACCGATACAGTTACTCTGTGTATGGATCTTGTTACACCTGTGGAGACTCTCTCATTCCAGCTAGTAACAAACCTCCACCCTTCATCCTCTACACACACACACACACACACACTCTCTCTCTCTCTCTCTCTCTCTCTCTCTCTCTCTCTCTCTCTCTCTCTCTCTCTCAACATAGTACAATCAACTGTCCAGCTTGTGCCTCGATTTCACACATGAACAGAACCTTCCCCTTCCACTCTATAGATATCCACCTGCAGCAGCAATTAAACCCATCTTGAAAGCTATGTCTTGCTTGCTTGCACTTTCCCAGTAGGAGCCATTGTTGATGGTAAGTGTTGCTCAGTGATTATGGATAACTCGGACTTGTGAATGACGCAGCCACAGCTGCTCAAAGGCACACACTACACCGTTAGCCTTACAGGTGCACTTGTTATTGTGTGCCTAATAAAATGTTTCTTTTAAAGTAAATGCAATATGCAAAGGTAGTCTGCCCTTTTACAGGACGAGCAGACAATTAGCTTTGTTATGATTTGTAAGGAAATTCATTGCGAGTGGACAGCTGCATAGGCCGGGCGTACAACGTATGAATATCGTAAAAGGAATGTCGGTATCTGCGGTTCTAGCTGAAAAAGGGGAGTTAAAATTAGGCAGTGCATGTAAACATGGCTTGGTTGTGTCCTAAAGTCAACACAGGTGTAGTACTAACTGGATGTCTAAACTTGGAACTGCATGGCTCCAAGCGATTACCATCGAACAATTAGATTACACGATGGGGCCCACAAATGATGCAACAAAGCTCTCATTGTGCTGTAATGTGGGGAAAAAGGCAAACCTCAGCTTAATCTGAACATCTTGGACATCTGTGCCAGCATATGGGGACTCATTTGTGGACCGCTTACACCTGTATGAACATGGGTGTTATACCCTAAAAGACAGATATAGACCTTTGTCGTGTCATGTTGATTGAATTTATTTCTTCAATGAGAATGAGTACTACACAAAAGAACAATGCCTATGTACAGTTTCAAGGGGCGTGGCTTCACTTCGAGAGGTCAATGTCTGCGTTCGGTGCAGCCGTGTGCAAAATACAGGCAAGGAAGCGCTACACGAGTCCTTACCACCAGTGCTGAAAGATAAAAAGAAGCCGCTGCTCTCAAGGAAAAATTTGCCATACAGCTGCCTCTTGGGAAGTAGAATATGTAAATTGGCATTTGGAAGCGTGCAACTAACAGCTGTTGCACCTGCACCTGTCATATTGTTCTGGACTTGTCTTGTCCTTGTTTCCCCATGGCACTAGCCAAATCCCAATTTGTTCACTTGGTCAAAATAATAGAATTGTCCGCACCTGACGGGACTCCTATAGAGACATTCATTTAACCATACCAGTTGGGTTGCCATAGCAACAGATCTTCACCCCTCATTTTTGAGCCACTATAAGATATGTAAGGAGATACAGAGGCAGGTTTTTAAAATCTGCTCGAAACGGCCCATGTTACACTCGAAATAATGGCGAAATATCGTGCAAATCAAAGATTCGATAAGATTAATCAATCAGTTAACTAATTGTAAATTAGTCGATTATGAATATCCACTGTCGATCGGATTAGTCATCATGATTTGATATCATTTCCTAAAGAGAACCATGAGCCCTAAGCCCTAACCCATCCTTCCACAAGAAAAGTCCCACATTCCTGAGCGATGACAGCATAGCATTATTCATACATGCAGAGAGCAGCATGGGGTATTGGGTGAAGAGTACATTCTTTGCTAATGAAAAGCCACTAATCGCCTTTGTGCAGCTAATAGCTATCCTTCACAAGGAGCAAATTTAATGAACTTCACTATACACAGCTGAGAGCAGACATAAACTTGTGTGTGTGCCAGGGTCTGCTTAGCCTCGTACCCAGGCCGGCCTGGGTACGAGGCTAGGGTCTGCTTTGTCTCAACACACTCATTCAATGCAGCTGGAACATAAACTAGAACAAAAACAGCTGTAATAAATTGGTGCAGCAAATAACCGCCTAGACATAGCTTTGAGTTTGTCTCAAGCAATTATAAAGGATAAAATGAAAAAAAAAAATCAGCTGCAGCCTGAAGGTGCAGCTGGGGCTCCACACAGGCTAGCTAGACACAGCCAGTGAGGCTGTAAAGGCAGCTGTGTTGTGCAGCTGGAATATGAAGTGGACCCTCACAGACTAGACAGAGCTAGTGAGTTTGTCTCAACTAAACACAAAAAAAAACAGCATAAAGGAAGGAAGCTGGAATGTGCTAGTGGCCTGGGGGGGGCGGGAGCAGAGGCTAGCCTCAAACCTAGGCTTTCCGTTCCAGATTTTGTCTTGCGGCTTGAAATCTGAGGCAGCTGTGTTGTGCAGCTGGGATATATATGAAGTGGAGGAGCAGAGGCTAGCCGGGCTTTCCGCTCAGATTTTGTCTTGTAGCTTTGGAGAAAACCCAAACCTGCAAGACAAAATCCAAGCAGAACAGAAATCTGAGGCAGCTGTGTTGTGCAGCTGGGATATAGACAAAGTGGCCCCTTACAGACTAGACATTTCGAGTGAGCTTGTCTGTAATTTGTTCAACACGCTATAAAACACAATAAGTCCAGCTGCTCTAACAATCAGCAGCTGGAACAATGCCTAAAGGCAGCTGTGGTGCGCAGGTGGAACAAAGCCGCATTGTCACAGTAGTAAAGAGACAGCTGTATATAGTTCCATTTTAACCAGGTGCAATCCCCAATTGGTTTCACCTTTCACTAAGAACCATGCCAGTTTGGAAGGTGATAGTAGCCACAGGAGAGCGTGGAGTATGAGTACGTGTACAATTTGTACTACAAGTGAGTCCAGATAGCCTTATTAAGGTGGATGTTCTTGGGCCTGGTGTTATCTCCTGTTGGCAACGGTAGCGTTTGGATATTGTTAGTCAACTTGTGCTCATAATTTCCATGGCATCAAACATCACATGTATTCTATATAGGTACATTAATCTGAGTCAGTCGACTCTTTAAGCAAGAGTGAACAGATCTGTAGACATTGTGCTTCTATTTAGCACCATAACCTTGAGCATCACATGTTGGTAATACATCTAGCATCAGTCTTCCAAGTATATATTAACCTTTGACCTACCGAGCCTTGGACCTACCGAGCATCCATCCTCCATTATTACAGCTGTTGGCAACAGTATGATCAATGATTTGACAACAGTCGACTTAGAGACAACCCACACATTGTACCAGTATACACACACACACACACACACGGGTTGCCAAGGTAAACAATATGCTCTGAGCATACACTGCTATAAATGTGCTGCAGTGTAAAGGAATGGATTTTTTAAGGAAAGGTGGAACGACTTGCTGTTGTTAATTAGTGGTGCTATGCTTGATGGAAGGTTACTATGGAAACAAGGTTATTATGGAAACAAGGCTTTGTGTTTGTATGTAGTTTCAGTGAAAACTTGAAACCTGCTGTTGCATGCACAAATTACCTTCTGGGTTTTCATGTGGTGTGGCTACATCCCAACAGAACAACGGTTCCTTGCAGATTGTCTCGTAGACATTATTATGATTTGGACTTTGGAACCCACAACACACGCAAAGAAGCCAGAAGTCTTGACATGCATAAACAATTCAAATTTTACAAACAAACTGTCTACAAACCTCAGTACATTACGAGTAATTTTCATTAAATGCGTAACACATTCAGTTTAGGAGTCGTCATGGCTACAACAACATGTGTGTTAAACGGATTAAATTTTTGCAGAAAACCTGCCCAAAAACCACAGTACATTACGAGGAATTTTCATTAAAAGGAAGGGTGTAGCCTATTCAATCCAGGAGTTACCAAGGATACAAGAGGTCACTGCCACCACTGCGTCCGCAAGACCCTCCACTTCCCTCCACATGGTGTTCTTAACTGGAATAGATAAGCTGTTAATTAACTTTGGTGAGCTGCCCTTTATCCTCTGTCTAGTGGGCTGCATCAAATCAGCACGGCTTTAAAATAAAGTTTTTTGAATGTGGGGCGACCCTACACATACACACCTCCTCTCTGTGCAGGTCCTCAGACTCGAACAGCTATGGTAAAACCTCCTTCTTTCTGACTATTGTGCCGGGCGTCAATGAGATTGTGTTTGAATGTGGGTGGCTTTGCACAGGAGCCAAGTGGCACCAGAGTGCAAAGGTTAACAGCTGCAAGGCTGTGTGCTGGTTATATAATATCTTCAACAACAGGAAGGAGAATGCCCTGACGTAGTATTCATAATTTTATTAGTCTTTATAACAAATATTTATCATATTCATTGCTCCAATAAGCTTGCAGGTTGCTGGTGGGGAGGGGGTAGCCTCGTTCCCAGGCCTCCCCCGTTTTTGTTCTTCGGTTTGCGTTCAGTATAATACACAGATACCGAATGCAAACCGAGGAACAACAACAAAAAACGGGGGAAGCCTGGGAATGAGGCTAGGGAGGGAGGGAGGGAGGGAGGGGGGGGAATTTTCTTCTCCTAGCCTTGCTTCACTGTCTTCAGTGTTTGATAACTTTCAGTATGCAAGGGAAGGTCTGGGTGATCTTATTACAAGCACTGATGATGTCAGGCAACATCAGGCAGACAGTAGCCACACAGCATCAGATGTTGCTGCTCTCCAGTTTTGAGTATCCCTGTTCATCCCAACAGATTGCAAACACTCGTCAATAGCAACATTGTGAAGCAATTACCCTGAGTAATATTTCCACTATGAGAACACTCGACATACCAGCACAAACGAAAGCCTCGAGATTGCTTGGGTTTCTACGGTGCCCTAGATCAAGAGCGCATAAGAACGGGCGGTTTGAGTAAGAGCGTGTAACTCCAATAGAAGCCCGTAGTCCGGTCAAAATTATTGAACCGTACTAAAAAATAGAATACCTTCCATCCATTTATCCATCTGCATCTGAATAACAAGCTAGTAGCTACAGCACCTTCCCTCCTACAGCAGTAGCTCACACAATAAAATCCCCAAGGATCAGCACCTTCCCTCTCCATTCTTGCTTACTGTAAGCAATCAAGTGGATGGTGGGAAGGCATGGGATATACAATGAACCACACGTTATAATCTTTCGTGAAGGAGGGGAAATGAGCCAGGTGTGAAAAAAGACAAACTACTCAGGTGGGATATATCAGTTTATGCCTGCTACGACCACAGGAAACTCAATAGGTTCTCAATAGGATTTTGTTTTCGCTGTGGTAACTGGATAGCGACAACAGTGTGCCCACAGACACCACGGCTGGTGAATGGTCGGCATACACAGGGCTTGGAGCCGTGGTGCCAGAAAATACCGTTGCTAGGATGCAAACAAAATAGCTGCATTTATGGGCTCGGAAAAGTAGAGCAAATTGAGGTCTTTCAACAATCCTCCCCCTCAGCCTTCTCTATCTTTCTCACCCTTCTACAACCTTTCCCCCCTCCTCCTTCTCCTTCTCTCTCTCGACCCCCTCCTCCTTCTCCTCCTCTTTCTCCTCTCCTCCTCCCTCTCCCACCTCTCTCTCTCTCTCTCTTTCCCTTCCCTTCCTCTTTCATCTCCATTGGTTCGCTAAACCATATCAACAGCGGACAATCAAATTTCATAAACCGAAAACCCTTTAACTCTTTAAAGTGGCTGACCCAGGATGCTTCTGTTACCAGATACAGGTTGCGGGTACTCTAAGGGCTACCTGTTAACCATCAATGGTTTATAATTACATCAGGAAGTTCCCTCACTACGTTGATTAAAGTTAGGAAGATGGTCAAGTTTAGTACTGAAGGGCTGCAGTGGCAGAGGCTGATTCGCTGAGGGCTACGGCTGATCATGTGACCACCATGTTGTTCGGAAACTCTGCGTACACTTGATACAAGTATTATTGTAACATTTGAAAGGTACAGGGTTCAATTCCCAGCTGGATTTGTGTCGATTTTCTTTCTCTCTCTCCAAAGCTTAGATTACGTGAGCTGTTAGTCATCCAACTACACTTGACATTTGGCCGCAGCTTAGCTAGGTGTGTGTGGGAAGTTGCCTGGTGTCGTTACTCTTCTGAGCCCCTAGTGCATCCACACCCCTTCCTACCATCCTTTCTACCCTGACATCGTGGACCAGTTCCCAGGCTCTCCCTGTACTGCAAGCAATGGGGGGCGCAGAATCTTGTTCAAGGGTGCATAAGAATGGGCAGCTTGAATAAGAGCGTGTAACTCCAATAGAAGCCCGTAGTCCAGTCAAAATTGTTGAACCATACTAAAAATAGAATACCCTGTCACATGCTTAGCAACATTGGCTTATGTCTACATAGCGTGAGGCTAGGTCCAGGCTGCAACAATGGCTTATGTCTACATAGCGTGAGGCTAGGTCCAGGCTGCAACAATGGCTTATGTCTACATAGCGTGAGGCTAGGTCCAGGCTGCAACAATGGCTCATGTCTACATAGCGTGAGGCTAGGTCCAGGCTGCAACAATGGCTTATGTCTACATAGCGTGAGGCTAGGTCCAGGCTGCAACAATGGCTTATGTCTACATAGCGTGAGGCTAGGTCCAGGCTGCAACAATGGCTCATGTCTACATAGCGTGAGGCTAGGTCCAGGCTGCAACAATGGCTTATGTCTACATAGCGTGAGGCTAGGTCCAGGCTGCAATAATGGCTTATGTCTACATAGCGTGAGGCTAGGTCCAGGCTGCAATAATGGCTTATGTCTACATAGCGTGAGGCTAGGTCCAGGCTGCAACAATGGCTTATGTCTACATAGCGCGAGGCTAGGTCCAGGCCACTAGCAGCAGGAGTTTGGCATAAACTCAATGAAAGATTCAGTTGCTATGTGCAGTCAGTCAGTCGGTCAAATTTTAACATTCCCTGCAAAAGTTCAAATTAAGCCTGCGAGACTAAATGTACAATGGAGGGCTATGCATGTAGCACAAACCTTGCTTGCTGATCCTGTTTTAAGCATTCTTGCAGCATCCGGTTTCAGGAGTGACAATTCTATGAACCAATCAAATTGCAGCATTTGAATTCTGTTCTCTGATTGGCTCACATGGTTAGCACCATTCCCAGACTCCCCCCACACACACATAAAAAAAGGAAAAGTTTCCGTACTGCAAGTAACTGAAGCTGGGGGCAGGCCCCTGGGACAGGCCCCTGGGACAGGACTAGTTGTCATGCAACAGTGTTGAAACCACTATACACACTTGTAGGTAAGTGTGTACAATGGTACATGACATGTGATGAGAAAGCCAATTATACTGGTTGATTATCAAAGTTGTAAACACCATCTCAGCCAGGGCTTATTGAGCTGCGGCTGACGGCCACAACTTCCTGTTGTCACAAAACAGCTAGTCACGCTAAGTCACATGTCTACTGTGTGACTGTAGTGACAGACAATTGTCAGAACTTTCACACGCTATTCACCCAAGTCATTTTGCTCTTGTGTGTGGAACAACCAGATATAAGTCATTTCTTCCAAGACGCTCTTGTGCGTGGAACAACCAGATATAAGTCATTTCTTCCAAGACGCTCTTGTGCGTGGAACAACCAGATATAAGTCATTTCTTCCAAGACATTCTTGTGCGTGGAACAACCAGATATGTCAATTTTTTCCAAGACGCTCTTGTGTGTGTGGAACAACCAGATAATAAGACGGTGCAGGGCACTCTTGGAGCTCTTTCACGGTGGCAGATTCACATAAAGAAGAGTTTACAGTCTGAAATGTTTGCAGTCCTTTTTCAGGGAATCTCTCAGTTCACTGTCGTTCATTGATGAAGGCCTTCGAGGCCGAAACGTTCTGTCTATAACCGTAGCTACATCAAATGCTCCAATAAACAGTAGCAATGACCCTCTATGATATTGTCTGGTTATTCATTGTAGCAATGACCCTCTATGATATTGTCTGGTTATTCATTTCTTCAATTTGCTATTGCTAGCCGCAAACCCAGGCTTTCCATTCCGGGATTTTGTCTTGCAGCTTTGGAATAAAAATTAAGTTCACGATCAGGGCTGCAAGTTCACAGATGATAGCTGAAAGAACTTCGTAAGTCCATTACATTGTGAAGTAGCAGTCAGCCACTACATGAATGATTACTTGAATAGGGTAGCGGTTCTGAAAGATTTTGGAAGGAGACTGTTTATTCTCAAGAATGACTTCAAATTACGCCACATGCCTGGCCCATTGTATCGTAAAAACCAGTGCAGTACAAGTGCTTTTTATAATCTCATAATTTATAAAATGGTGCAACTTTGACATACGCTGCACCAAGAGCGCATAAGAACGGGTGGCTTGAGTAAGAGCATGTAACTCCAACAGAAGCCCATAGTCTGGGCAAAATTATTGAACCATATTACAAATAAAACAACTGGTCACGTGCTTAGCAACAACGGCCTATGTCTACGCACAGCTGCGCAGTACGTGTTACTATTTTTAGTACATGTGGTAAATTCCGGTTTGGAATTTTACGGAGTTACACGCTCTTAATTACTCTAGCCGCCCGTTTTTATGTGCCCTTGATTGGACGTACAGCAGGGAACTGCTAACACTTGATAAAGCTCGCTGAAAGCTTTCTTCTGGTACTAAAGTGTCGCATCTACCACTTAATGAAAGCAGTAATGAACACCAGCATCCCTAATTAGGTCATTTTCACACGTTCTTCTTCCAGTTACCTTGTGTGGAACATCCCTGATGTCAAGTTTACAAGCACAGACACAGGAAGCTGGCGATGAACAAGTTAACCTTGTGTAGAACATCCACGATGTTAAGTTTACAAGCACAGACACAGGAAGCTGGCGATGAACACGGCCACCTGCTCAAGTTAAACAGAAGCCTAATGTATCAGGCCAGCTGCAACTATGAGCCATTAGAGAGGAATTCACAGCTGGTATTGTCTGCAATGGATAGCTCTTGGCTCAAGTGCAACCAAAGTGAATCAGTTACTGCTACGAAGCCATGCGTTTCATAAACACAGTGGAGCTAAATCCCTGTGATGAATGAGATTCAAAAGGTCACGCTTCCCTCCAGCAACTAGCATTGGACTGTCCAGGCAGATCCTGGAGACCATTGTGTGTATGTGCACACAACATACAATTGAGCTTTGCCCTTGAAGGATATCATGGAATGACTGTGGTTTTAATGGAGTACATTTACACAGCTATATTTACTTATCCAGCTCCCCCACCCCACTCCTCCTCCCCCCCCCCCATCATTGATATTCATATATATTGACAACTTGGCAGTGTCCAGGCCAACCATGAAATACTCGACACCAGTCAAGGCGGTTGTCACAACTCCTCACCCTCACTCCTCATCCCCTCATATCTCAACTCCTCACCATTCAAGGCGGTTGTCACAACTCCTCACCCTCACTCCCATCCCCTCATACTCTCATCCCTCACCCTCACTCCCCATCCCCTCACTCCCACCCCCAAGTACATTTGACCATGGACTGTCTATTTGCGTCTACAACCAAGCCTTGCCCAGGTATCATGCTATGAATTTTATTGACTGTGGTTTTATACTGTACACACGTACACAACAACAGTTATTTTCACACATATCCAAATCCCTAATATTTTGCTATGGGAACATAAATAGGCTAGTCCCCAAATAATGATATTCATAGATATTTCATTGATGTTGTTGTCTTCAAAAACATGGTAGATTAATATTTCGTGCTGTATTTTAGTACGTAACCATGGAAACAGTCCAATCTTCACTTATCCCACTCCCCATCCTTGTTCGCTCACTCATAGCTCCAACACAAGTAAACCGCCTTCAGATTAAATTCAAACAGGCGCCCATCTAATTGACACAGCAGCTGCTACAATGGCTCAGGAAATTTAATACACAAACAGTGTAATGGATCCTGTTGAGTTGTGCAGCTTCCTTTAATTGGAGCAACGCACTGGAAAGGAATACCTCAGACAGATTTGGAAAGAACCCGCAAAAGTCTGGGTTCGGCAAAGTATAGCGCAGACGTTCTGGCGTTCAACAACTATGTCAAGTGTTTAATTTTGTCCTTAGAAAGACTTGAGCACAATAGCAGACTTGCAGATGCTTGATAGTCGCCATTTGCTGAAAATTGCCACCGTATTTGGGTCACGAGTTTGGCTTAGTGTTTGTTTGTAAATATAGTGCGCAGGGAGAATTTGGTATGAATGGTATTTGAACATGTGTGTGTGTTCGCAGTTTGAGGTAAATACGCCAACACCTGTGCCTCTGTATGCACACATGATGCAAATATTGTACGAGTATGTATTCACCTCAGTACACCCCCCACACACTTCCTCACACATTCCAGCTCAACCATCTTCACACACTCCCACCTCTACCACCTTCACCACCCTCACAATCCCCACTCACTCTCACCTCCACCACTCATCCTCACATTCCCACTTTTTCTCACCACTCCCACTTCCCACCCCCTCACATCCTACCTACTCAACCCTACCCCCTCACACTGTACCTCCTCACACTCTACACCCTCACACTCCACACCTCACACTGTACCTCCTCACACTCCACACCTCACTCCTCACACTCCACACCTCACACTGTACCTCCTCACACTCTATACCTCACACTGTACCTCCTCACACTCTACACCTCACATTGTACCTCCTCACACTCTACACCTCACACTGTACCTCCTCACACTCTACACCCACACCCCACCACCTTAAATATCCCGATGGTATGATGCTCTGTTGTTGCTGCCCACCCCCATATACTCACTCCATACCCCATACCCCTCACCCCTCCTCACCCCTCCACCCCCCTCACATCCCCACTTACCTTCAACTCCAGAAGCTGGTATAACCATCTGTTGTTGTTGTCCGGCTTTCTGTTCCTTCTGTTCCTCAGAGTACTGGAACACTTGTATCATGGACGCCCCCAACACACGCAGTAGACTGAGCGGACAGTAGTGCTCGTGACCATAGTGAGATAACATCTCAACCTGTGGGGGGTGGAGGAGTGAGGGGGTGAGGGGGTGAGTATGAGGGAGACAGGGATATCAGCAACGTTACACTATTGGCTTAGAGTAATGCACTTGGGGCTGTCAGTGTGTGGTCTGTGAGGGGTGGGAGTGTGAGGTGGGAGGGTGAGGGATGAGAGTATGAGGGGATGGGAGTGAGGATGTGGAGCTACAAAGAGAAGGAACGTGGAAAAGTGTGAGGGGAGGGGATATGCGATACAGATGCAAGTGCACCGATTTGTAAATAATATTAGTTATTCACACAGCTCATTGGTGTGTGTTACATATGTAACTCCCCTCCACCATAGGCTGCAGTGTTATGTAACTCCCCCAACCCCACCATAGAGAAGAAAGTTTATTTGAGCCACTCGGCTGTCTACTGTTAAAGTGTCTACTGTGAATGCGGACCGCCCGCACCAATGATGGACAGACCAGCTACTTCCCGGAAGCGCCCTGCTTCTTCGCCCCTCAACACTGAAGCTTGCCAGCCTACCACTAGCGTCGGGAGCATCTCTCCGCCTCACATTCTACGCTCAGCCCCCACCCTCCACCACAGGCTGCAGTGTCACGTGAGTCACCTTTTGTTTATCCATGTCACACACAAAAATAAATCTCATTTGATCCAAATCCCCCCCCCCACCAGCATCACACCACAGGCTACAGTGCTCCTTCACCACAGGCTGCAGTGCTCCTTCACCACAGGCTACAGTGCTCCTTCACCACAGGCTGCAGTGCTCCTTCACCACAGGCTACAGTGCTCCTTCACCACAGGCTGCAGTGCTCCTTCACCACAGGCTACAGTGCTCCTTCACCACAGGCTACAGTGCTCCTTCACCACAGGCTGCAGTGCTCCTTCACCACAGGCTACAGTGCTCCTTCACCACAGGCTGCAGTGCTCCTTCACCACAGGCTACAGTGCTCCTTCACCACAGGCTACAGCGCTCCTTCACCACAGGCTACAGTGCTCCTTCACCACAGGCTACAGCGCTCCTTCACCACAGGCTACAGCGCTCCTTCACCACAGGCTGCAGTGCTACGTAATTTACATTGTATTTCTGCATGTACTAAAAAGGTGGGCCTATAAGAACTCCCCCCACCCCTCCCCCACCACAGACCGCAGTGGTACATAATGGGCTTGGGAATGAGCCTATACTAAACTGCTCCCTCACCTTGATGTATTTGGCGTAGACGTATCGGTCGGTGGCGAGGGGAAAGCTCTGAACTTCTCTCTTATTGGCTGCGTGAAACTTCCCCAAATGGACCCATTCTGGATCAGGGTAACTGGAATGAAAAACAAATGGAAACAGTTGGTAGCCTAGCTGTGTGAGTCATTATTCTTCTTACAGATGTTTACAGTAAACTATTGTATGAGCCATTGTTCTCCTCTCATGTTGTTAGTAAACTATTGTCATTAGACTCAGCGCTTGCAGCTGAGGTGGTACAGTGTATAGGGGCACCATATAACAGCTTGGTTCCCAGTCCTGGTACCACAAGCTATTGTCACTCGCAGTACGAGTAGCATGCTATCCTCCATACTGTAAGTGATGTCAGTTGTGGTACGAAGATTGGGAATGCAATTAAGTAGAATAGGAGAGCAGTGAAATGAAGTGGGAAGCAGTTGCTCTCGTCTACACACCTCTCAGCGCTGTAGACATTGAAACTTTCGGGAACGGAGGAGAAGAGCTCCAGACAAGCGATCTCTAGCGTTTGAACAGACACCATGTCACACAATTCAACAATAAACCTGTGAATGAAGGAGGAGAAGAGAGAGAGGAAGGGGGGGGGAGGAGGAGGAGAGAGAGAGGAAGGGAGGAGGGGGGGGGAGGAGGAGAAGAGAGAGAGGAAGGGGGTAAGGGAGGAGGAGGAGAAAGAGGAAGAAGAGGAAGAAGACAGAAGGTAAAATGAAGCATATACATGCACACTAACCTCTGTCGTTTGGAGTAAAAAAAATGTACAATCAGTTTGACTATGTAGGTTTACCATATATTGGCAGAGCATGGATTCAACATGTACACATCCTTGTTCTCAATGAGAATAGCAGTGGGGTTCTGAGGGAAGGAAGGGAGTGAAGGAGAGGGAGTGAAGGAGAGGGAGAGGGAGTGGGAGTGGGAGAGGGAGAGGGAGAGGGAGTGAAGGAGAGGGAGTGGGAGAGGGAGAGGGAGAGGGAGAGGGAGAGGGAGAGGGAGAGGGAGAGGGAGAGGGAGAGGGAGAGGGAGAGGGAGAGGGAGAGGGAGAGGGAGAGGGAGGAGACGGAGAGGGAGAGGGAGAGAGAGAGGGAGAGGGAGAGAGGGAGAGGGAGGGAGGGAGAGAGAGGAGAGGGAGAGGCTCAGATCACTGGCAGTCAAGCTGGGAACAAGGTTAGAAACCTGTCACTTGTATGAATGTGACGTGACGTCTGACCTGGGCCTGTTTATTGGTGGCAATGACTTTGGCTCCACAGTCCACAGAGGCATAGTTGTCCTTTGTCTTGCTAATCCGGATACTCGCAACTGACTCTGCGTGAGGCAGACACACATGCAATAATGATTAGCCTCACTTCCTCCTCCTCACCACAAACTCATCTACTCCCTCACTACCCTTTTCTCCTCTCCCACCTCCCTCCTCCCCCCCTCTCCATCCCACACCCTCACCTTCCACTTGCTGTGTTGCTTCTTGTTCCATCATCTTCCGTCGTTTAAACTCCTCGAAAGTCAAGTCGCCTTCCTCCTCTTCCTTCTCACCCTCCTCTTCCTCTTTCTTTTCACTCTCTTTTTCCTTCTCCCCTTCTTTTTCCCCCTCCCCCTCCTCTCCCTTCACCTCCTCTCTCTTTCCTCCTTCCTCCTCTTCCTCTACTTGTAGCTGATGCTCACCTTGTGAAACTAATACACCATCCTCCACTACGCCGCCCTCAGTAGCTCTCTCCTCAGAGCTTACAAGATCATTTGCCCCCTCCCTACCTCCCTCCTGATCCTGAGATTCATCATCTCCCACTTCCTCTCCCTGTCCTTCCCTTTCCTTCGGCCGTTGGACCTCTCCTGTCTCCCCCTCACCAACATCAGAGTTCCTCAACTCAGACTTGGGAGAATCATTTTGAACAGCTTCTGAAAAAGACTTCTGTTCTTCCGCTACCTCCGGTGACTCTTCTTGTTCGGGAGATAAAACAGTCGACTCCCTTCCAGCACTTAATTTAGGATCCTTAACGCCAGGGTTGTCCTCAATTCCCTCTATATTTGTCTCACCACCTGCCTCTTTCTGACCATCCATCTCTCCACTACCAGTTTCTTGAATGTCCAACTGTACCAACACTTCTAAATCCAGCTGCCTGTTTTGCTCAGGGCCAACCACAATTGGTAAATGGCTCTCACGCAGCGGCTCCCCATTGTCTACACCAGACACATCTTCCTCCTTCTCTTTCAAACTGCAAATATTGAAACAATTACCCCAACAAGGGTTACACAAAGGTACTGCAGTCAAATACTAGTGTTCCCTTCAAATAGCCTTTGGGCCAGCTGTTATGGTACATTTTACATTTTTTTGCATAGAATATTACACATACGGTTGTAATGGGTTAAATAAGCCAATGCAGATTGTCAAGACAGGTGTGCAATAAATAGAACTCCCCCACACACACACACACACCCACACCCACCCCACTCACTCCTAGTGCCTCATTATGCATTGTGAGGCACTTGTGTACACTACACAAACACCTCATTCTTGGGAACACTCTCCTCACCTTTGCGCGAGAGCAAAGCTGGACACCATCACCACCAGGCAGATCAATGCATACACCGCCCCCATCACAGACCCTGTAATAACTTAAACTATAAATGTTCTGAGATGGACTACTGATTCCTTCCACAACGTCATCTACTGAAAAAGACAGCCATCCCACCCTGCGAATACCTACAAACCCCCATCGGCGCCTAGCCTCGATCGAGCGCTGAATTGAACCCAGTCAGTGACACGTCATACAGGGAAGCTTTTGTTCTAATTGGAGCACAGCACCCAAGGGGGCGCGCGCCGTTTGTCCCCTACGTCATTTATTTACGTCCCGCCGGTGCGCGCCCGCCAGCTACACAGGTTATGGCTGCCATTGAAAAGCTGGTAAGAAACGTTAGAAGCATTAAGATTAGATTTCAACGATAATTTTTATAGGATGTCTGTGTAGGTGTGTCCATAGACTAGGCCTAGCGCAGTAGCTACACACGCCCGTTGACAAATAGCTTATATACATGTAAATTTCTGTGTATGAATTGAATTGCAGAATTGTCCTCATACACATGAGGAACAAGAGGTATTAATTCTATACAAGTGGTGTCCTTTTCTCCTCGGCTTTTGTCTATAATATGTGGCTAGTCTCGTGCTCTGACCCCTTTTGGAACAAACAAGAAGTGTTAGCAAAAGGAGTCATGGCACGAGACAAGTATGTGACCAAAACCCTGGCACCTCCCCAGCGTTTATCAACCACTAGCTCACGGTGTGTGGATAATAGCCAGTACATCTTTTTTCTTTTGTCGTGTACCATCACCCAGATCGACTTCTCCCTAGTCTCATACCCAGACTACTTTCATTGATGAAAAACATGATCTGGGAATGTGACTTGGCAGTATGAAATAAAAGGAGAAGCCTGTCTCCTACTATTTAAACCTTAGGCCTGTCACAAACTAAATGGGCCCCTGAAGTAGGTGGCCCCCCGGCCTATTTACTCTGGAGCAATTGGTCCCCCGGGCAATATACTCCAGAGTAGATGTACCCCCAGGGATCACTTACTCCACAGTAACGGATCCCCCCTTGAAGTAAATGGTCCCCCACTCAACCCTCAAACTAGAGTTTAGTATAGATGTTCCCTCATGATCAGGCTCGAGTAGAGTCTACAGATATTCACCATCTGTGTGGATTTAATCCTAAACGTTTGACTCTTGTAATGTATTACTACTATGTCTTTCTATTGGTCTGTAGGACATGGACTCTTATCCCACCAGCCCAGTATTTAACTGTGATTCAGATGCCAGCGATCTCTCACTACCGTTCACCCCTAAACCTGCAGTTGTACACCCAGATAGATCAGGCTCACTAGCGGCAACACCGGATGGGGAGTGGGGGTGTGAGTGTGGGTGTGTGGTGTGTGCAGAGAGAGTGAGAGAGCTGACGAAGAAGATTTGGCGGCTGGAGAGAGCGTTAGAAGCCAAGAATGACACCATTGCTTCTCTGAGGACAGACAACAAGCAGAAGACAGCTGAAGTGTTGGAGATACACCAGCAGAAGGTGCATATGATAACAACATGAGCTTACCTCCCTCCTTCTTCTTCTCCCCTCCCTTCTCCTCTAACCCTCCCTCTCTCCCTCACTACCTACTTGCTCTCCCTTCCCCCTCCTCCTCCCCTTCTCTCTCTTCCTTCCTCTTCCCCTTCTCTATCTTCCTTTCTCCTCCCCTCCCTCTCTCTTCCTTCCTCCTCCCCTCCCCCTCTCTTCCTTCTTCCTCCCCTTCTCTATCTTCCTTTCTCCTCCCCTCCCTTTCTCTTCCTTCCTCCTCCCCTCCCCCTCTCTTCCTTCCTTCTCCTCTCCTCTCTCTTCCTTCCTCCTCCCCTCCCTCTCTCTTCCTTCCTCCTCCCCTCCTCTCTCTTCCTTCCTCATCCCCTCCTCTCTCTCCCTTCCTCCCCCCTCCTCTCTCTTCCTTTCTCCCCCCTTCTCTCTCTCCCTTCCTCCCCCCCCCCCCCCCCCCCCCCCCTTCTATCTCTTCCTTCCTCCTCCCCTCCTCTCTCTTCTTTCCTCCTTCCCTCCCTCTCTCTTCCTTCCTCTCTCCTCCTCTCCCCCCCCCCCCCCCCTCCCTCCCCCCACATCACCCTTGTCCTCTCCCACTCTCCCAGCTACAACGTGCCATATCAGACAAGGACTCGGCCATTGCTGTCGTGGAACTACAGGAAGGACTCGGCAGTCCTCAGGCGGAGATGCTCAAGAAGGAGAGAGGAAAACTCATGAGAGAACTCAGAGAAAAGGTGAGGATGTCACACAAGATTTATTTTGCCTCTGATGGTGCGTGCGTGTCTGCTCGCAGGTTCAAGAGCGGCTGAAATTGTTTCGGCGTAACTCTGAAGGAGCTGGAGGCAGCCTCGCATACCAGTACCGAAACTGTACCAGAGGACAGGTGAACCCGTGTGGTGTGTGTGAGTAGGGGAGGGAGGAAGAGAGGGAGGGAGGAGAGGGAGGGAGGAAGGGAGAGAGGGAGGAGAGTGAGGGAGGAAGGGAGGTTTCTCCCCTATACCTATCCTCTCATGCACCCTATATATGTGTATATACCTCAAGTTCACTTACGTAACATATATAGCCTCATCTTGTGGTCCTCTGGGAGCAAGGCTCACCCCACCCCCTCGCCCACCCTCTTACCTATGTTTCCTCCTCCACCTCCTCCACCTCCTCACCTCGATTTATTCACTGCCCCGCCCCCTCCCCAGGTCTGTGAGGCACTGCGTCTCCTTGAGCTAGACAGGTCTCGGCTGAAGGCGTATATTGACCAGCTTCTAGCAGTGGTGCTGGAGAAGACGCCCTCGCTGCTAGAGGGAATGCCCCGCATCCAGCAGGGAGGAGGGATGAGACTGGAGCTCCTCACCATGGCAACACTGCCTGAGGTGGGTCACCTGACACCTGGAAGCATTCTCATTGGTCAATAAATATATACACTCCCCTCCCCCATACACACTATATATAGCGGCTACTCCCCAGATTTTGTCAGTCGAAAAGCTGGTGAATGGGTAGCCTCGTTCCCAGTGGTGAATGGGGAGGAGCCTAGGAAGAAGGAACACATTGCACTTACACACTTTCCTTTCCCATGCTCCTATACACTCACCGGCTCACCCCCCCCCCAAAATACACACACACACACACACACACAACAGTTGTTGGAGGAGCTGCAGGAGAAGGAACAGGACATTGAAGCTCTCCAGAGCTATGCCAGCCTGCTGGTCCAGAGGATTGTGGAGCAAGCTCCGGACCTCCTTGAGTCCATCATTCAACTCCAAGAGACACAAGCCTCCCCTTGACATGCAAACTCACTCACTTGCTGAAGGCAAATCACTTGAAGAATGGAATGTATTGTGGAATGTATTACAAGTGACTGCTGTCCATCAGACAGTCCGTGAAATGGTGACATTATATTATCAGACATATCACTCTCTTGTCATATGCATTTATCTCCATTATCCAATTTTACCAGTGTCAACATAATTTCAGCAAAGCTGCTCAGGCGGGCCAGGGGGTTAAGAACAAGGCTTAGTCAGACTAAAAAAGTGTGAATAACACGTATTAATAGCCATCATCTGTGTCCTCAACAGAGTAATTAACGATTGAGCTCCTAGACCATGTGACCCAGGTCATCCAGGGGGTTTCCTAGCCTCGTTCCCAGGCCTTCGTGCATTCGTTGCTTGCAGTATGAAATAATTTGCTCAGAAGCTTCTGAGCGAATGAGTTCGTACTGCAAGCGACGAACGTGCAAAGGCCTGGGAACGAGGCTAGGGGTTTCCCCGCATGACCTGGATACAAGCCTCATCACTGATTAAACTTTCACTGAATCTGTTGTATACCAACCACTGTGTTACATAGCACTCCAATCATGTGATCACTTGACCACACTGACCACATTCTTTTGTCTCTCAGGCACAACCTTCACACTACCTGGCTTGCTATGCCTGATTACATTCTCTCTCTTGCGTTTCTGCGCCTCCACCATCACACGCCGCTCCTTTGCAGCCTTGTAAATTGGCTTGGGCACGTGCCTATGTCTTGCAATCCTCCTAATCTGAGGGTGATGTTTGTATTTCTCTCTCAACTGCTCTGCATACTCCACAGCCACTCTCTCCCTCGGCCTCAGGCGACCAACTTTCCTGGAGGCGTTGGCTTTCCACAGTCTTATGTTAGTCTCGTCACTACCTGATATCAGATAGGTCGCGTCAGAGCTCCATTGCACACAAAATATTCTCTGCATGCGTTTTGTGTGATAAACTTCTCTACTGTGGCCAGCATCCATCTTAAAGATTCTTAGAGTTTTGTCAAAACTTCCCGAAACAAACTCGCGTCCAGTTGGTGAGTAGTCCACATCCAATACAGCCATGACGTGATCCTTGTGGACGTTCAACGAACGATCCAACCTTCGCATGTCAAATGTATATAAATTAGAATCCTCATTTGCAATTGTAAAGTTAAACGCTTCCATTGGGTTCCAAGCTATGCCATTGGATTTCATAGCCAGCGTCACTTTTCTTAGTGGAGTCGAACCTCTGATGTCGTACAGGGCAACGGTGCGATCTGATCCAGTGGTTGCTAGAATATTATACTCTATGTGGTTGAATCTGATGTTCGTGATACTGTCCACACCCCACGTGAAGGATTGCATGGGTTCAGACCGAGTCTCGTCCCAAATGTCCACCTGGTCTCCACAAGTCGCAAAGATGGGATCTGTCCAGTGATGATCCACACCCAGGAATACCGACTTACCCAAAATGGTGGAGACAGGTTCCAGTCCTTCCTCTTCTTCCTCTTCATCATCTGGATACCGCCACTGTTTCACAGTTTTATCCTCCCCAACTGAGACAAAGGCTGTCCCATCTGTGTTCATGCACAATCCTCGCACAAACCCACTGTGAGCCAATACACTCGTGAGGCATTCCTGTCTAGCTAAGTTCCATATCCGAATCTCTCCGTCACATGAACCAGAGAGAAGAATAGAGAGTTGCTTTGGATGCTTACTGAGGCAGTAAACCCCATCTGTGTGCCCGCTGAGGCTGCCAACAAAAGGCTTTGCAAATACTCTGTCTAGTTTGGTCGCATTGAGCGCTCTTACGTACTCCCTTGGGCCCTCCAGTGGATGTAGAGCTGGATCCAGATTTCTGGGTAGCTTATGAATGTCTGTCTTTCGCTGGCGAAGATAGTCTTGAGGATTTCGACATAATACCTTCACCTTCATCTTTTCATGTACCACGTGCTTTCTACGCATGCGCAGTACATTGGGATCCTCTCGCGTACAGAAAAGATGGGTGAGTACATGTGGTGTATGCTGTATAAATCCGTCCTGATCTTTAGTAATACGTCCCTGGCATAGCTTTGCTTAAGTTCTCACACTCACGAAACAGCTATGTGCTGTTACCGATCACTATTCAATGCCTGCAGGAAAGGATGACTATAAGGCCGTTCATCTCAGCTTATACATGAACTGGAGATTTTAATGTGTAGTAGGAGTGCTGCATTGGAATGTAGTTTTACATACGGGTCCTGGTATACACATAATACAGTAAGAGAAATACAAGGATAAGTTTTAAACCACAAATTGCAAGTAGGAGAACAGTGTTTGTTAATTGGGGTTAACTGTTCTCTAAAAGAGGGGCACCTTGGCCAGAATGAAGACCTGTTTTGGTAGTCTCGTTGCCAGTTCTTTTCTGCCAGTATTAGTCTCGCAAGCCACACCCTTCGCAGAGAGAGGGAGGATCTGGTCACGCTGCAACCATTGAGTTGTCGCCACGGCAGAAACTGTGACCAATTTTAAAGATGGTCACGCTATTCATAGATTGCATCTGTTGTCATGGAGTAGCAATTACGTCACCACGTGCTTGGATGTCAGCATTTTATTATCTAACCGCGCTGTTTGATAATTGCGTTCCTCGGCGACAACTTGTCAACTGCAGCGTGACCAGACCCTTCCTCTCTCTGCAAAGGGTGTGGCTTGCGAGACTACTCCAGTATTTGGTGACTTCCATACTGAGGGAGAAATCTCATCACACACGGTAGTGTTGGGTAGTGTCAGCTAGACAAGAAATAGACGCTGGGGGTGGCTCCCAGCATGAATAGTTCAGATTTACACCTATCAGTCCGAATGAGTTGAACGCTAGCTTTCAGCCCTCAAGTGAAGACCCCTTTGTTCTGTCCTCCATGTGCCTACCTTCTGTCTTCCTGACGTCATGAGATCTCCCAGACCTTCCACTGTGGTATTTGCATATTGGAAGTGATTGAATACTGGATACTGAAATTATCAAAGGCCTGAGGACGAGGAGGATAGGGATAGCTTATTGAACAGATACTGTTTGATTTAGGGAAGCCACGAGGACGAGGGGGTGGATAGCTTATTAAACAGACATTGTTTGATTTAGGGAAGCCACGCGGGCTCAGAACTGCTCGCAAGATGCGAGTACATAGGAGGGAGCAGCGGTGGCACGACAAGTCCTACAAGAAGAAGCACCTCGGCACCGCACTCAAGGCTAACCCATTTGGAGGGGCATCACACGCTAAGGGAATTGTGCTGGAGAAAGTGTGAGTTGGAATCTGCATAGTTTCATATATAGGGGCATCTGTAAACTATGTGTTCCAGTTATTATGATGTTGGGTAAACTATTGATGAACATAGTCCACATCCGTATACTTCGTGGTTCTTCTATAGACCCCATTTTCATGCCTTGTGATATACACAGTCTGGTCTGGGAGAGTTATGTGCCACCAGTTTACTATCTATTAGTAATTAGTCTTGTTAATTAGTTGTTAATTAGCGACATATATGTTTGGCACTTGTTTCCATAGCAACAACCTTGAAACTTACATATCCCTCCTCCTCCCTTTCACACACACACACACACACACACACACACACACACACACACACACACACACACACACACACACACTCACACACACACACACACACACTCACACACACTCACACACACACACACACACACACACACACTCACACACACACACACACACACACACCCTCACACACACACACACTCACACACTCACAGAGGAGTGGAGGCGAAACAACCCAACTCAGCCATCCGAAAATGTATTCGAGTCCAGCTGATAAAGAACGGCAAAAAGATCACTGCGTTTGTGCCAAACGATGGATGTTTAAATTTCATTGAAGAAAACGATGAGGTGCTTATTGCTGGGTTTGGTCGAAAGGGGCACGCCGTTGGAGATATTCCTGGTAAGAAGAGAGGAATAAGGGTGGCTAATGTGGAGTATATCATCATGTCCTAGCTTGTTCCAGGTCCCCACCAAGCTTTCTGCTACTTGCAAATGATAGGAAGTTAGGTGAGGGAACGAGGCTGCTAGTTGTACTGCATGTAACCTAACGAGCATGTAGAGGATTGTGAGGGCTGGTGGTTGTCTGGGTGTTATAGCTCAGTAGTAGAGCACTGGTATATGCCTCAAGCGGAGGACCCAGGGTTCTATTTTTGCCGGCTTTTCACTTTTGGTTCATAACAGTCACTGTGGGTATACTTTGTATATACTTGTTATGGGATGGTTTTAGTTGACTCTAAATCTCAGCATCAGATGACTTGTTGATTACATTGTTTTTGTTTAGGTGTACGTTTCAAGGTGGTGAAAGTGGCCAACGTGAGTCTGTGGGCGTTGTACACGGGTAAAAAGGAGCGTCCAAGATCCTGAACTGGTTACAATCTTCTGTTCGTCTCTTGTACATTGAAAACAATATTGAATAACAACATTTAAAACAAACTGACAAAAAGTGGTATCACTGAGTATGCAGAGTGACAGATCCTAGTACGCAGAGCCTGGGAACGAGGCTAAGTTTTCTGCACACTCTTCATCTCTCATGCACCTCTGTACGTACTAGCATCCGTGTCACTCTCTCTTCCCTCGTCCCGACGAAAAGCGAGGCTGGGAGAGCCTGGGAATGAGGCTACAGAAAACTAGTGGGGCATGTAGATTTAAGAGTATGTGAAGCGACAGACGCTATAGAGTACACAGAAGTGAGAGACGAGTTGTGAATGTGGAAATGACAGACATGAGCATAAGAGAGAAATGCACAGAGAAAATTTGACTAGGGATCTATGGTACTGAACTGGGCCACACCGAACAGTAGTGTGTTCACAAACTCATGGAGGGGATCATACATTCGTCCAGCCATCTTTGGGTTGCTGGGAGGGAGGGGCTGGGACTCTGCATTGGTCTTCCGCTTCAGAAAGTTGCATACACTCCTTGCAGCAGAAATGAGAAGATAGGCTTGGGGCGTCTCAAAAATAGCCCACTCCATCATCGGTGCATTCTGCTTATAGTTGCACACTTCAAATTTAGCAGTGCTTGAAGTTGGTGCTTTCCACCTGCGAACTAAGGTCCACTGCCAGTTGACCCTGGTCTTCCCCGCTTGAAAAGTCAGTCCGTGGAGATCCGCAGAACAACTCACGACAGTTCCGCTCGGAATTTGTGCCTCATTCGAGACGATGTCTCCCTGCAGAATGCAGCCGGGAGCCATGTAGGCTGTATAGCCAGGGATGGTTTGCACTAGCTCAAGAAATTGCCTCTCTGTCGGAAACATCGGATCAGAGAGTGACTCTAAATCGTGTCGCTGTGTGTCGTTTGGCTCAATCTTTCCTTGATCCAGGTAGAACCTCGCTTCAGTGTACAGCAGTCGGATTGCCGTATCGTCATGGCGCACTAGCCTAGATTCCTGCTCCACATCGAAGCTCCACCGTTGAAGAGTTAAGCTTGCCCCCACTGGGATCGTTTCATCGTCCTCTAGGACTCGCCTGGGGCTTCCCAGTGGCCCGAGGAAGAGGCCAAACAGCTGCAGACTTGACGACTTCAGCTCCAGTCGCCTGGAAACCGCTTCTTTGACTTGCTTTGCAGTGGAAGGGTAGCAGAGAACGATTGCAAACTTGCCATCGGGAGCAAAACTGTCGATCTCGATCGTATGAGAACCACTCATAGCTGGCTGTAGTGCGTGTCACCGTGTGTGTTTATTATTCCACGGGCGACGCCCACTTCATAATTACAAAGTCCGTGTTTGCCGGAGCAAATAGTTTACGGTATATGAATGAAATGTTTCCGTAAACTATGCACAAACGAACGTTGTTTACTGGTTCGTGCGCATGGGCTCCCTCTGTGACTGTGTGGATGCGATCATAGCCAGTCGGAGATCGTGTTGTTCTGCGGTGAAGGTAAGCCCGCGGACTGTTGATAAAGCTTTAATGTTACCCTGGTGAAATGTGTGGATGATTTCAGCAATGGCTGATTACCGGGAATCAAGCCTCCAGCACATAATTGGGTTGTTTAGGTTAGCTTGGAGCAAGTACAAAAACAAGACGTGTGTATAACGAGATGAAAGCATGGAGCAGACATAAGTTATTGATATTCACACACCGGCACAGTTGCAGCCTAGATGAATTTAATATGACAGTAATATGAGGCACACTAATAAATACTATATACACGTATTCAGTGCAGGCTTCCCTTCCCTCTACATCTAGTGTGGAGCAGACAGAAGGGGTGTCCTGGGAATGAGAATACTTTATGTACGTGTCCTGAAAAGTGCTGGGTAGTTCAGCCAAGGCCCTCGATTCCACCAATTAGAAGCCTTCTTAGAAGCTGTGTCTAACTATTGAATGTGAAATTATGCTACATGTCATTTCTCAATGTTCTTGAGGTTGTTTTTTATTTGCCTGTATCACAGGTTACAGTAGCACCATCATGGGTTGGAAGCCAGCAGAAAAGATAGCAGTGGGTGAGTGGTAAAGATGTTATCTTTCTTTGTGGAGTGTTAGTTTCCATTGCAAGAGGAAGACCGAAAGTCTGGTGGATAACATGGCATTTCAACCTCAGAGCATTAATGTGATTGGTCAGTCATTGCTCCAAAGTTTCAGTGGAACCCCTCTACTACGGACACCCTTGGGACCAAAATAATTGTCCTGATTAGTGAGGTGTCCTTATTTCAGGGGGAGAATATTTATATAAAGTTGGGACTCAGTCAAGTGTCCTGATGAACCAGGTGTCCTTATTTCAAGGGTGTCGGTTCCACTGTATATTTAAACCACTCACAGTAAGGAATGATGACGTCATGACCAAGTACTGTACTTCATGTATACTAGTGAGATGATTCATCATCATGGGGCGAGCCTGAGCAAGCAGCAAACTGCTAATTTACTACTTTGTCATGGCACACAGCAGGATTTGTCACTGCCAACTGTTATAAGCCAAATTAAATAACGCATATAAGTAACTAAGTCCTCACCAGAGATAAATACAAGTATCACATATGCCAGCCATTTCTCCAGCCAGGGCAGCTAACGTGGCTACACATACATGGACTAAGCTTTACACTGAAATCATGAGCTAAATTTCTGGCGTTTGTGAGTGCCGTATAGAAGCGACCTAGTCAACCACCGTCCATATTAAACTTATTAAAGTTTGTACCGCCTGTGAGCTGCCTGCCGTCGTCGGTAGAAGCACAAACCAGTGCCACGCGCACTTCAACTTCAGTCGTCTTCGCTCCAGGTCCCTGACGCTGCACTCTGACAGTAGCCCTTCTTCACACGCACGATATCAATCTTGAAATATTTGAATACGCTCATTTAAAATTTACGGTAAGCAGTCGGTCCATAGCTAGATACATACACACACACATGTGCAATGCAGTCACGCTAGTATGGGGCTCGCTCAGGCTCGCCCCAATTAGTATAACTCTCCCCCTTTCCCTCTCCACATTGGAGAGGTCTGGGAACGAGACAAATAGGTCCTGAATTCTGAATTGCCAATGACGTCTTTTTTCCTAACCAACACCGAGGACAGAAAAGTAGCCATGGTTGGGTCGACTCTTGCGCTGAAGGGTCTTGGAACTAAAGTGGTTTTGTTTTGATGTTAGAGTACACACAGCAGGGACTTCTGGTGGGAGAAGAAAATATGTTGAAAGTACCAAAATATACATGCACTTCAAAAGACACTTGTGGTGCTTCTTGTACACAGTGAATGGGCAAAATGTCACCACGCTGTGGGTTGAAACGACTACACAGTAGAAAGTTGCTTACAAGAACACATTAAAACAAAATGGTGTTTGGATAACTGAACTGATAAGCATTTGAATGCCAAGTGGATTACTTGTATTTAATGCACAGCATTTATCATTATGGTGTTTAGATGATGGGGTTCAATTAAGTGTTTATCCAGAGGAGGTACGACAGCATCAAGTGATACTAGTGCGACCCTCCCCTTTCAAGATACAAACTGCATTAGTAAAATCGTCAAATCGTTTGAGCACTGTTAAAGCGGGCGATCGTTTTGATATTTTGAGGAATGAAAGTGCATCAACTGACAAATCAAGCGAACACGATGGCCCCTGGTCGGCCCCTCACTTAGTGAGTGTACTTGTCCTCTGCTTACTTTTGTATTCGAGTTTGAACTTTGCACTTTGAGAGCACCCCAGGGACTGGCGCCTGTGCAGGACACAAAGACTACAAAAAGCTATACTTGTCCGCAGTAATTACATTCCACACACATTTAACCCCTGCGGTGACGTCACCATGTCGTACCTCCTCTGGTGTTTATCTACCTTGGTGTGTGGGTAAGGGTTAATATTGAGCTGCAACTAGTGGGTTAAAGGTGAGCATCAAGCAACAAGGCTGTGTAGACTGTGACAAGTTAGTTTGGTCTTTGCAGTCGTTTCTCCACTGCCCTCAAATAAACTATAAACATCCTGGCCTTGGGTCTGTCCCTGGGATACACGATAGTCATGGTTACTGGGACTTTACACTGCAGGAGTGAGGAGTAACCTGAGGAAGACTAGCACAGCCTGGTCAAACATTGCAATCAAGGTCTCGTTCCTGAAGTGTGTGTCCTGTCAACAGCTACGACCATAGTAGGCCTAGTAATATAGACTTATTTGTGTTACACCAAATTTCAGATCCGTTATCGGAATGAGACAGGGGCGGAGATATGGGGGGGGCAGGGGCCAATTTTTCTACTAGTACAGAGAAATACAATATCATCTCGTTTCCACACCCCACAGCTTAACATTTAGAACATGAGCCCCCCCACTTCTTGGTAGCTGTCTCCGCCTCTGTGAGAGTTAGACATTATGGCTTGCACATGCGCACTAACTGAACTATCCACCTTTGACCTTTGAAACAAGATTCAATTTTATGATGACTGTCGATGCATACATAAATTTAATACACACAACGATATCCAATCATTCTTCTCTACCCCCAAGATGGCCAAGTAAGCTAAGCCGGGCCAACAGACTGCTCATGTGTAGTTTCATTCAGTCTCGTTCCGACAACAGACTTGAAAACCGGTGTACTAGAAATGTCACAAGCTCTCGTAGGTATCACAGCAGATTGTCACCACAGGATTGACAATGCTGTTGGATATCGACAGTTGATGACGTGAAAAATTTCACGTGAAAGTATTCTTGTAGAGGGATTACTGGTACGTTAACAGCAATGCCTGTTGATGTAAGATGTATGGACAGACATGACTCCGGTGAATGGAGTACACCAGGCCTGACCAAGTACTGCCTTTGTCAGCTAGCTCCCTGCTGTTGGAGGAATGTGGAGGCAAGGCTGACCAAGTACTGCCTTTGTCAGCTAGCTCCCTGCTGTTGGAGGAATGTGGAGGCAAGGCTGACCAAGTACTGCCTTTGTCAGCTAGCTCCCTGCTGTTGGATAACTATGCAGGAGACAAGGTTGACCAACTACTGCCTTTTCTCAGCTAGTCCTGGTGTTAGATGGAGGCCGTCATGTCTGAACAAGCGCAATGCCTACATTGCTAGTTTATCGTAGCTAGCCTGGTCTTCCTGAACGATCGTAGCTAGTCTGGTATTCCTAAACGATCATAGCTAGTCTGGTATTCCTGAACGATAGCCATGGTGTTGTTACTCAAGTACCAGAACCTTCTATACATTGGCAGGTCCAAGCCAAGTCTGGCTTCAGTCTCGTTTCCAGGCTTTCCAATCCAGTTTTTGATCTCTTATCAAAGCTAGAGTGTTCAGTTGTGATGTGGATGGAGGCCCTTGTTGTGTGGTATCTATTAGCAACATGGTATCTGCTAGTAACATGATATCACCCCATTGGTGCATACCAACCACTTGTCTGTGTCCAAATACAGTAGGGCAGGACTGCTTTGTGTAACTGAGCTGTACTTGATGTAATGTACCACACCACACCCTCACCCTCCCTCCCCTCCCCTCCCCTCTCCCTCCTCACCCCTCTCACCCCTCCCCTCTCACTCCTCCCCTCTCACTCCTCACCTCTCACTCCTCACCTCTCTAACACTGTGCAGCACTATTCAACTTTGACGCACAGAACAGCCATCATCTGTCAGTTCAAGTTGGAGACCTGCTCTATATCCTGGAGGAAACCCCTGGTAATTAACATAATTAGTACAATTAACCCTCTGGTAATCAGGGGGATAATTAGGATGAGTAGCCTCGTTCCCAGGCCCCGCCCAGCTTTCCGTCGCTTGCAGTACGGAAAAGCCGTGGAGAGCCTAGTATCTTTTCTCACGTGAGCATGACGTAATCGGAAAATGGCGAAATTTTGCAGAACTAACAGGCTGCGTTTTGCGTATTTTAAACCGACTACACGCTCAACGCTTGGTGTGTAAGACAGTCGCCTCCCGCTAGCTAGATACGTGTGGTAAGTTACCTGGTACCTTGGCTCTTTTCGCTGTTCTGGGTCCGGTGCACCCACGCACAATTAAACCCTTTCTACCATCCTTTCTATCCTGACGTCACTCACGTGAGAAAAGATACCAGGCCCTCTCCCGCTTTACCGTACTAATAAGCGACGGAAAGCTGGGCGGGGCCTGGGAACGAGGCTAAGGATGAGCACCTCTAGTAGTTAAGTAATAATTAGGACGAGGAAACTCCCAGTAATTAGGACGATGACTCAAGTGAGGAAACCCCTGGTAATTAGGATGATAATTAGGATGATAATTAGGATGATCTGATTGGAGAATGATATTTGGAATGACGACAATATTTACATACTTTCACCGACCCAAAAGGCCAGCATTGGTTCCTCATGATCAAACAATCCACTGCTGACCTGTCTTCCCCCAACAGACCAGAAAGAGAGAAATGTGTTTTCTGTCAAAGGAAAGAGGGAAATGGTAATTGTCAGCTGTTGGCTAAATATTGCAAAAATTTCACAAGCACTTATCACAAGCTTAAAAATGTCTGTTGCTTAAGTACATGAGGCCAGTCAAGTGCAGGCAATTTCTGTATTTTCACAATCCACTTCTAAACAATCTTTTATTACATCTTTAGAAGGGAGGGGGAGGATGGGAGGGGCAGAGGGGGATGGATGGGAGGGGCAGAGGGGGTGGATGGGAGGGGCAGAGGGGGATGATGGGAGGGGCAGAGGGGGATGATGGGAGGGGCAGAGGGGGATGATGGGAGGGGCAGAGGGGGATGATGGGAGGGGCAGAGGGGGGTGGATGGGAGGGGCAGAGGGGATGGATGGGAGGGGCAGAGGGGGTGGATGGGAGGGGCAGAGAGTGTGGATGGGAGGGGCAGAGGGGGATGGATGGGAGGGACAGAGGGGGTGGGAGGCAGGTGTAGGGATGGAGGGGGAGGGAGGGAGTCAAACTGTCTGACACAATCTTCTCTTGTCTCTCTCCTCCTGTACAGAGTGGTATAGAGGGTATCACTACCACCATCCCTCGAAACGGGTAAGGCAGCCGACATGGGATACTCTGATGGACCCAAGTGTCCTCGTTTCTGGGTGTCCTTTAAGAAGGGTTTCACCTTTCGCCTCCCCCCTCTCCCCTCCCCCCTCTCCCCTCCCCCCTCTCCCCTCCCCCCTCTCCCCTCCCCCCTCCCCCCTCCTTACCTTAAGAAGTTGCATACTCCAACTCTCCCCTCTCCCCTCCTTACCTTAAGAAGTTGCATACTCCAACTCTCCCCTCTCCCCTCCTTACCTTATAAAGTTACAACTCCCCCCTCTCCCCTCCTTACCTTATAAAGTTACAACTCCCCCCTCTCCCCTCCTTACCTTATAAAGTTACAACTCCCCCCTCTCCCCTCCTTACCTTATAAAGTTGCAACTCCCCCCTCTCCCCTCCTTACCTTATAAAGTTGCAACTCCCCCCTCTCCCCGCTTTACCTTATAAAGTTGTAACTCCCCCCTCTCCCCTCCTTACCTTAAGAAGTTGCATACTCCAACTCCCCCCCCTCCCCACTTTACCTTATAAAGTTGTAACTCCCCCCTCTCCCCTCCTTACCTTAAGAAGTTGCATACTCCAACTCCCCCTTCTCCCCACTTTACCTTATAAAGTTGTAACTCCCCCCTCTCCCCTCCTTACCTTAAGAAGTTGCATACTCCAACTCCCCCCCCTCCCTCTCCCCTCCTTACCTTATAAAGTTGCAACTCCCCCCTCTCCCCTCCTTACCTTAAGAAGTTGCACACTACCTTATAAAGTCGAATACTCTACTCTGTTGTTATAGCAAAAATGGTGAACAAAAATGGATGACATTTGAAGTGATAACGAAGCTGAGTATTATTGCAGAATAAACAAGAGCACTTATTCCAGGTGTTGTTGTCTGTCTAATGGTTGTTTCTACACACACTATCCACTCTGTTGGTTTTGAGGGCTACAGTGTGTGGCGTGTACACACTAATTCCACCACAACAGTAAGTCATAAACCCTCAAAGAAATTACCCTCTTCCCTGGCTCCAGCTGTCCATTGCTTGTAGTCCCACACCTTCCCTGGCTCCAGCTGTCGATTGCTTGTAGTCCCACACCTTCCCTGGCTCCAGCTGTCGGTTGCTTGCAGCCCCAGACCTTCCCTGGCTCCAGTTTGTGATTGCTTGCAGCCCCACACGGTTGCTTGCAGTCCCAGACCTTACCAGGCTCCAGTTTTTGATTGCTTGCAGCCCCAGACCTCCCCAGGCTCCAGCTGTCGATTGCTTGCAGCCCCAGACCTTCCCAGGCTCCAGCTGTCGGTTGCTTGCAGCCCCAGGCCTTCCCAGGCTCCAGCTGTCGGTTGCTTGCAGCCCCAGGCCTTCCCAGGCTCCAGCTGTCGGTTGCTTGCAGCCCCAGACCTTCCCAGGCTCCAGCTGTTGATTGCTTGCAGCCCCAGGCCTTCCTTGTGATTGCTTGCAGCCCCAGACCTTCCCAGGCTCCTCAACTGCAAGGAAGAAAGAAGAATTGAGGAATAGCACAATATTGGGAGCAAGACCACATGAGCTTGGCATTGTTCAAATACAACTTCTGCTTTTGGCTTATAGTTTGTTTGCTTCATCTTTACCCTTGAGAACAACTGCTGGCTAGAGACATTGTTCTAAAGGACCCCTAGATACCGCCCACTTTACTTTCAGCAAATCTCCACTAGATACCTTTTATTTTCCTACTCAATATTTGTGAGTGGATAGTGAATGATCTTTAAATTTGAGTGCACATGAAATGGTTTTGGTCCCGAAGCACCTTCTTCAAGAAGGAGGAGAGAGGGAAGGGGAGAGGAAAGGAGAGAGGGAAGGGGAGAGGAAATGAGAGAGGGAAGGAGAGAGGAAATGAGAGAGGGAAGGAGAGAGGAAAGGAGAGAGAAGGAGGGAAGGGGAGGAGAGAGGAGGAGGGAAGGGGAGGAACCTACGTGTGTTTTTTTGCACTGAGAAGCTCTATTTTTCTTGCAGACTATATTTCTTGCAGCAGCTGTGCATGTCTGTCTGACTCTTCTCTTTCGTTAGGGCATTTTTCCGGCCAGTTTCGTGAAGCTCAAGGAGACGACCACCACAAAGTCAGGGTGAGTACAGTGACCTTTGAACCCTTGTCAAGAGGTATGTGGCAGGTGACCTGCATCACCATATAAGGACATCCAGTCTGGGATTGTTCATGTGATAGTAAAGCTCAAATATGATTGGTTAGTTTAAACTGCCCACTGCAGACAAATTTTCTGTGGGTTTTCAATTTCATATAATCGCTTTGTGCCAAATGGAGGGATGTCTGGTTGGCATGGTAGCATATGCCTGCCACCCACACTTTGTGTGCAGCCACAAACACCACTCGTTGTTAGGGAAAGTACTGCATAGTGCTCATGTATGAACACCAGGTGGACATAGGGGAGTGTTGTCAAGTAGATGCACACCCTCACATCTTCACACTCTCACACCCTCACACACAGCTCCAAAAGGTTTGTGGTGCCGGCTGAAGACAAAGTTGCGTTGGAAGCGAAGGAAGTGGTCAGAGAATGGAGAGACAAACTAACAGACCTCTACGTAGTAAGAGGAGCGGTTCCCGTGGAAGCAATCCATGTTGTTAGCCTCTTCACCTTACCACCTGTCCGCACTTCTTCGCTTCTCCTCTTCTTTCTCTCTGCTTTCTCCCTTCCCCTCCCTCTGCCCTCCTTCCTCCTCTTCCTTCTTCCTCCTTTCCCCTCCCTCTGCCCTTCCTCCTCCTCCTCCTCCTGCCCGCCCTCCTCCTCCTCCTTCTTCCTCTTCCTTCCCCCTCCTCCTTCTCCCTCCTCTTCCTTCCCCCCCCTCCTTCTCCCCCCTCCTCCCTCCTCCCTTATCTCAGCATGGTCCAAAGGAGAAGTATCGTCAGCTGTTTGACTACATGGAAGAAGTGTTGTCATGGCGAAGAAACATATTACACAGCAGTGCAACACATGTGAGTGTGTGTGACGGTATGACAGTGTGAGAGTGTGAGAGTGTGAATGTGAGGGTGTGATGGTTGAGAGACAAATTAAAGGAAGGTAAACGGTATAATGGCTGTGCTTTTTCCCCTCTTCCCCTCCCCCTCTTTTCCTCTCCTCCCTCTCTCCCCCTCCCTCTCTCCCTCCTCCCTCTTCCCCTCCCCCTCTTTTCCTCTCCTCCCTCTCTCCCTTCCCCCTCCCTCTCTCCCTCCTCCCTCTCTCCCTCCCCTCCCTCTTTTCCTCTCGTCTCCTCTCTTCTCCTCCCTCTCTCCCCCCTCCCTCCCTCCCTCCCCCCTCTCAGGATGTTCTCCAGGGATGAAGACCAAACTGACAGCAAAGATTGACTTGGTGAACAGCCAGCTTCAGTGCCCACTGACCCACGGAATGAGATGGGGCAACCTACTGGACTGTCAGAAGGCTAGCATGCAAGAACTGTTCAAAGTAGTAAGTGTGTGTGGGGGGGGAGGAGGGTGGGGAGGATGTGTACGTGTGAGGGGATGTGTGATGAAAATAATTTCAAACTTTTATTCGCCTCC